>SJYF01000608.1:11356677-11372716 GCA_006410515.1 Procapra przewalskii | reverse complement strand
TTGTGATCCACACAGTCAAAGGCTTTGGCATAGTCAATAAAGCAGAAATAGATGTTTTTCTGGAACTCTCTTGCTTTTTCCATGATCCAGCAGATGTTGGCAATTGTTAATGCCTTAGTAAAGAGAAGCTGAACCATTGGTGAGCTCACTGGTTGATAGGTGCACACAGTACATGGATGGATACTCTTTTGTGTACATTTTATAGCTAGATTCTAAGATTAATGGAATAGTAATTTTAAAAGTACAAAGTAAAGTAAAAGTATGTCTTTTTGATATAGAGCAGAAGAAGTTTTTGTACGTATCAAGCAGTAACTATAGAATGCTGGGTTGTTAGAACCTAGAAACTCATCTGTGTAACAGATTCTCAGTTCAGTTCAGTCGCTCAGTCGTGTCCAACTCTTTGCAGCACACCATGAATCACAGCACACCAGGCCTCCCTGTCCATCACCATCTCCCGCAGTTCACTCAAACTCACATCCATCGAGTCGGTGATGCCATCCAGCCATCTCAGCCTCGGTCGTCCCCTTCTCCTCCTGCCCCCAATCCCTCCCAGCATCAGAGTCTTTTCCAGTGAGTCAGCTCTTCGCATGAGGTGGCCAAAGTACTGATTTCCTTAATCAGTTCCCAGATCAAATAACCAGAGATTATTTCTTTTCTTTTCTGTACCATCATTGTTATCAGAAAGGTTGGGCATCATAGTCTTAAAATATATATTAGTCTTGTGGCATGCATTTAGTGTCAGATTAGTGAACATTTGTGCCAAGTAGCAAGATCTTAATAAGGCAGTTTGCAAATGCAGCCTCTAATTCCTTTGCTTTAGAAATACTTTAAATAATCTAAAAGGCTCAACTACTACCTAATGTCAGCTAAGATTCAACTGATGGCACTAAAAGAACAATTTGGTATCTCATGGAACTTTAAAAGTCCTATGTCCCAGCTAAGTTGCCTCATAGGTGACTGTTTTAATGTAATTTTGCCAGGATTCAGCAAGAGCCGCCCTGACTTGCCCCCTTGCTGCGCACTGTCCTGAATGTTGTCAAAGCAGCTCTCACATTTTCCTCTCGGAGTCTGGAGAGGACTGTAATTTGCAGAAACACGTGGACTCCTTCAGGCATGACAGGCTTTACGTGTGTATAGATTGTTGCTTTGTCCGCTTTGCGTCTCTCAGACACTTTGTTTAACTGCGGCGTGCAGGTTGGTGAATGCAGATTTCAGTAAGAGACCAAAAGGACACATGTGTGTGCAGAGCTGATATCTGCTTAGACAAGTGATCCTTCATGAATGCAAAGTGCAGATTTGCAGTGGATTACTGCAAGGAATCATGGAACGGATAATAGCTGATCATAGGAGGACATTTGGTGAATATTTTAAAAACCTTTTACCTTGTAGAAGTCTATGAGAAAAATAGTTACAGGTATGAAGCAAGTCTTAACATAATACCATAAAAATGAAGTCTTATCAAACAGAATTTTGAAATAATACAGAATTTAAAATGAGCTAAGATAAAGCAAGCTCTCCTGACTATATAAAGAAAATACAAAGAGACAGAAAAGAAATTGAATTTCAGATCTTTGTTTCAAGATAAAAATGAATTATTATAAAGTAGATCTTATTCATAAGTTTGGCTCTCCTTATTTGGATTTCATATACTGAAAGCAATCATAGGACTGAAGGAAAGTTTATAATAAGTCACCTGGGATATCACTTCATAAACCTAGAAAACAACATTAGAAACTGAAATGGGAATAATGAAATGGCATTTGAAAGGAATATAAATGGGAGGCAAGGAAAGAATTGTTGAGACACATGAAAGGAAGTCATTACCTCTCTTGAATTCCTGTGAATACTGAAAAGTCTCCGTTAAAGGGGCTGGTGCCGCCCCTCTGCACACGGGCTCGGGCTGTGTTTAGGAGACTCCATGTTCCTACGCCAGGTACGGCCGTCCTCCTGCTTGACTAAGAACACAGCCTGAGAGGCTCCCATGCATCACCAGACCACAGCAGCTGTGCAGTCTGACCGACAGCTGTGTCTGGGTGGAAGAAGTGGGGACGGGGTGCTGGGGGACGCAGTCCATGTGGACTGTCTCAGCCAGGTGCAAAGCCTGTGGCCTTCCCTGCACAGAGAACACAGTCCTGCGAAGCGCTCTGCGGGTGGTTCGCTATCTGAACACAGTCCTGCGAAGCCCTAGCCGTCTGCGGTGGTTCGCTATCTGAACACAGTCCTGCGAAGCCCTAGCCGTCTGCGGGTGGTTCACTGTCTGCATCGAGGTGCATTCCACCGTGATTAGTGTGTGTGAGTTCATTAGTACCTGGACGTTTTGCAGACCATAACAATTCAAATGGTCTTGACACAGCTTGTGCGTCACAGATCGTACGCAGTTGCTCTCCTTCTTTGCGTGCCTTCAGTGTCTGAATTGAGGTGCCAGTGTGAGTCCGTGTGTCCCCAGTGAAAGCGTAAGCAGTGACACATGGTTGGAGGTCGTTCTGCGCCGTTATAACTGCCACGTGCCTTCATGCAGGAGAGGAAAACAGAATAGCAAAGGCAGTGCATATTTTAGGCCTCAGTACGGTCGGTGTTCTGGAGCTTAAGCACTGAGCAGGGCTCTGTTTCATCTAGTCTCAGGAACAAGAAGGCAGAAGTCTGTCTACTCAGGGGCTGCTGAGCTTAAGTTTTGTCAAGATAAAAACAGTCATTCAAAGGAACCGAAAGGATACTCGGCACTGTAGACTACTGGAAGCACACAAGCTTTGGAGCGAGACAGGCTCCGCACTCCGCTGCGTGCCCACTGAGTCTCCTGAGCAGGTCATTAATCCCTGTGCCTTGGCTTCTTTATCGGTGCAATAGTGTCGATCGCATCCGGCTGTGCAACCCTGTGGACTGCAGCCCACGAGGCTCCTCTGTCCATGGGCTTCTCCAGGCAAGAATACTGGAGTGGGTTGCCATGTCCTTCTCCAGAGGATCTTCCCAACTCAGGAATCAAACCCAGGTCTCCCACATTGCAGGGGGATTCTTTACCACCCGAGCTGCCAGGAAGTCCTGGTGATGCCTACATTTAAGATGGAGACACCTGCAAGGAGGTCCCACCAGCCCATCCTAAAGGAGATCAGCCCTGGGTGTTCACTGGAGGGACTGATGCTGAAGCTGGAACTCCAATACTTTGGCCACCTGATGTGGAAAGCTGACTCATCTGAAAAGACCCTCATGCTGGGAAGGACTGAGGGCAGGAGGAGAAGGGGATGACAGAGGATGAGATGGTTGGATGGCATCACCGACTCAGTGGACATGGGTTTGGGTGGATTCTCGGAGTTGGTGATGGACAGGTAGGCCTGGTGTGCTGCAGTTCATGGGATCGCAAAGAGTCGGACACAACTGAGCAACTGAACTAAACTGAACTACCTGCATTTAAATAGCAGCTAGGATAATAGGTTAAGCTCCTTGTATCATGCCTATCACATACTAGGTGCTTAGTCACTCTTATTCTTAGCAGGTCAGGAAGTGTGATTTCTTGATTCAGGCTTGTAACTTGTAACTAGCCCTCATTCATCAATGTTGGGGTTCACGTTTGTGATGGAAAGGTAGGAAACCCTTCACAAGGACCATTGAGCATCCCTGTGTGGCGAGTTCATCCAGCCAGTTACAGGGGACAGTGCCTTTAACCAGGGCTTACAGAGCATTACAGTGGAAAGGGCCACACGCTGGCTACTGTGTGCTGGACTGCAGACCACCGGCTCCTTCAAGCCACTGCAAGTGTCCAAGGGCTCCTCAAGCTTCGTTTAAGACAGAATGATGTACCTGTATATGTCCATATGCAATTCTATTTTACTCTTGTGATGAATAGAATACAAATTTGTTTCAAAACAGTTTTGAATCCTTAGGGGCTTTTTCATTATATTGTATCTTCTTTGTCAGCCGTTGTAAAAATACAACTCTCACATCACCTTAAATGTGGTACAAACAAGTCATAAAATGGTTGCATATTATGTGGAAGACTTATGCTCAAGAAAGTCAAGAACTGGTGCTCTCATTCCCGAGGCCCAGGAAAATGATACATGGGGTACTTGTTTACATGGCTTGTTAAGGAAAACCCTGATGATAACCCAGGTCTCCAAGTCCTGGTCCACAACTCCTGGCAGAGGAGGTGTTCTCGTTGCTGCTCCTAGAAAAATC
The DNA here is from genome assembly GCA_006410515.1 of Procapra przewalskii. Classification (NCBI taxonomy): domain Eukaryota; kingdom Metazoa; phylum Chordata; class Mammalia; order Artiodactyla; family Bovidae; genus Procapra; species Procapra przewalskii. The sequence goes on along the minus strand of SJYF01000608.1, from coordinate 11,368,549 downwards.
TGAAATGTATTTCATGTTCAGATCAGTACTCAGGAAGCTGAGTATTGACAGGAAATGAATTGTTTGAAAAAGATTTAAAACAGTACCTGACAAATATAAAACATTCAACAAATAGTTGCTATTATCTTGATGACTGTTCAGTAAGGAGTGATTCTGTCGCTTTTTTCTATCTGTTGCTCAGAGGAATTAGCTGCATCCAAGTGTAGGTTTTATCATTAGTCACTCAAGCAAGTGGCTTCTTTCTCCTACTGTCAGAACAGGAGAGGGTGGATGTTTTTAAAATCTGCCTTCCGGAAGTCACAAGCAGAGGCTCTTGCCATTAGTACTGAGACTAAGTGTGGAGGGCAGGTATCTCTTGGCCTTAACTGTGCATGCTTAGGACAGCTCTGTTTTATTGTTGAATTCCCCGCTGGGATTTGGTATGTTTCTGTGAACTAAAGAGATTTTCAGTATTTACTTTCCATCAATGTTTTTTCATTGACTACCCACCATGTCCCAGTTCTTCTTGACCAGATTGTTTCTTTAATAGGTTCACTTTTAGATCAGTATTTATTTATAATTTGTAGTAGTCTCTACTGATTTGATTATCTAACATCATCATGTGGCCCTCAAGTGATAGTAGAAAATTATGAATAAGAGATGCTTAGTTCTGACTATTGGAGAAGGCAATGGCGCCCCACTCCAGTACTCTTGCCTGGAAAATCCCATAGACGGAGGAGCTTGATGGGCTGCAGTCCATGGGGTCGCTGAGAGTCGGCACAACTGAGCGACTTCACTTTCACTTTTATGCACTGGAGAAGGAAATGGCAACCCACTCCAGTGTTCTTGCCTGGAGAATCCCAGGGACGGGAGAGCCTGGTGGGCTGCCGTCTGTGGGGCTGCGCAGAGTTGGACACGACTGAAGCAGCTTAGCAGCAGCAGCAGCTCTGACTATACAGAGGTTCATAACGATAAACCATCCAGATTAGTCACAGTACTTAAAGACGAAGGAAGTTCCCCTTGGGTTTTTCAGGTAAACTGAGGACTGAAGCAGGGGTTATCACTGCGTGCTTGTGGTTCTGGGTTTTTTTCAATATCCCTATCTGTGGTATGAGTTCCCTTTCTAACTGTCTAGGAATTGTCTATAAGCTAAAGGAAAGAGTATGCCTAGTCCATACTTGTGCGTATCCAGCTAGGATTCTCTTACAGGGAAGCTGCTGATGGAAAGGAGATGAAAGAGCCAGAGTAAGCGCGGGTATGTGCGCCCCCCACGTCCATTTTGGTGACAACAGGTGGCTTCCGGGGCCTCCGTGAGCAGGTCTCCTGCAGCCAGCTCTCGGGGAGCAGTTTCAGGGCCCAGCTCGCCGCAGCAGCCTCGTTAGGGGAGTCAGCACAGCCTCTGCCTCTCCACGGGTAGCCCAGGGCCACGTTTCTCCAGCTCAGGCACACTCAAGGGGAGGCAGCTCCGCCTCCAGGGCTGACCCTGCCGTGCTGCTGAGAGAAGCTCACCTGGTTTAGAGGACACTCCCTAGGGCAAGCCCTGGGCAGCTCTTTAGAAGTTGCGCCTGCACTCCCAGGGGGCGCATGTGAAGAACCCACCTGCCAGTGCAGGAGACGTAAGAGACGCGGGCTCCATCCCCGCGTGGGGAAGGTCCCCTGGAGGAGCCCTGGCCACCCACTCCAGCATTCCTGCTGGAGAATCCTGTGGACAGAGGAGCCTGGCGAGCTGCAGTCCACGGAGTCGCACAGCATTGGACATGGCTGAGCAGCCCAGCAGCAGCAGGCTGATGTTCTCCACACACTCATAGTCACCAGCGCCAGGCCTGCCCACCCCCGGAAGCTCCCCGCGCCCAGGCCGGGCCGGCTCTCCGTGGCCTGCTCTGGGTTCTCAGCCTGTGCCTGCTCTCTCCCCGCTGTTGGAGCAGGTCTGCACCGTCATCGTGAGGTTCTGTGTGCTGTGCCGCCGCGCGCTCAGGCCTGTCTGACTCTGCGCCCCCGTGGACCGCACCTGCCAGGCTCCTCTGTCCACAAAGATTCTGTGTGACATCTGTTCAGTTATCTACTGGAGTAATTTATGCCAAAATGTGATTTAAAAAGTCTCATGTACCTCGCTCCCCACAGGTAGCACGTTTGCATTTTTGCAGAGGCTTTAAGCAAATGAAGCGCCTCAGATCCCGAGGCCTCTTAAGTGTCTAGGGCCAGGGCAGCAGGCCAGGGGTTTCAGGAGCCCCTTGGCTCTCACCGTACCATCCCACCGGGCACTGGGGCAGACCTCAGCAGAGACACGCATCACACCCTCCCTCTCACCTGTCTGCACGCATGGGAGCAGCACCTTCCTGCCCGCCTCCCAGAATGCGTGGCACTCAACGGTTTCTCAAAGGAACAGAAAAAGCACAGTTTCATAATGGGCTTAATGTCCACAGTTCTGCAGCCAGGCCTTCCTTTGGGGCCTCTTCTTTCAGAACTAAGTGCCCCATTAGTGATGGGGGCACAGAGCTCACCGCGGCAGAGGTGGGCAGTGTGGTGCGGGAAGCTGTGAGGGGAGGGGAGGTTGAGGAACAAGGTGGGGAGTGAAGTCACAGGTGCGCCTGAAAATGAGGCATGGAGAGAGCTTCACATGGATTCTGTTCAAAGGGAGAGCAGGTGATTTGGAGGTGGAAAGACGCACCATGGGATCTGCAGAAGGCTGTGGCTGGCCACCTCTCTTGTGCCTAATCTCTGGTCCCATCACTGTCGGCTCAGTAGTGGTGACCGTGACGTGGTCCCCAGGGCCGGCTCCTTGCTGCCCCGCCTCCCTCTCCCAGTGGACACGCATGTGTCACTTCAAACCATGTGCTGACATTCGGCTTCTTCCAAAAGAGGTTTTTCAAGCTCCCCTCCCTTTTCAGAGGGGAGAGTGGGGTGTCACTTCCTTTCTTAAAGGCAATCAACGTTTAATTCTTGGGTTGTTTAAAATTCGGAAGCTGTACCACTGGCTGCGGATTACGGGGTGTGTAATGGGATTGCCTTCTGGAAGAGGAGGGCGAGGTGTGTTGAAAGGCATGATGGCAGGGGGCCAGCATGGCAGGCTCTGAGGCCGGACCTCAGGATCCCCCCAGTGACCCTGCAGCCCTAGGCCACTTCACCCTCCAGCCTTCAGGTTCATCTCCTATATAAAGACGGAGGTCATCGGTACCGTAACTAGAAGAATTAAGTGGCTTTTATGAAAGAGCTTAATATAGTCCCTGACATTTAGCAAATGCCACATAAACTGTTGCTGTTAGGAGAACTAAATTGAATGGCTTCTGTGTTTATATAAATAGAAAGGTGGTCAAATAGTTATTCCAGTTAGAAGGGAGGAGAAGGCAGTAATTCTCCACTACACAGTTTTTGTGACTAAAATTCAAGTCTCGCTGCTGTTTTCCAATTGCTGTACTAAACAGTTTACATAATTTTCACAACAATCTTTGGCAGATACTTCCTACTTTACAGATGAGAAAACTGAGGCTAAGCGTAAGGGAATTTCTAAAGGTCCAAGAGCTAGTGAATCATTGATGCAGTGTTTCAGAGTTGCTGCTTTCAACTGCTCCTCTATAATGCTCCCCAAATGTGCTTGCAGCCATCACTGACACATATGCTGTGCAGTAGTAAGATAGGAGAATCCTGTTTTTCAGCAGCGCATAATGAGGCAAATGAAGTCGGCCTCCTTGATCCCCCACCCCTGGGTTACTGGCTTTCTGCCGTGTGTTAAAATGAGGAGATCTCAGGTATTCTCTTCCTAAGTGCTGAGAGTTATTTGTGACTCAGTTTTTTCCAGACTGGGGCCTTCCCTGGTGGCTCAGTGGTAAAGAATCTCCTGGCCAGTGCAAGAGACATGGGTTCAGTCCCTGGGTCAGGAAGATCCTCTGGAGAAGGAAATGGCAACCTACTCCAATATTCTTGCCTAGGAAATCCTATGAACAGAGGAGCCTGGCGGGCTGTAGTCCCTGGGGTCGCAAAGAGTTGGACACGACTTAGCTACTAAACAGTAACAATTATCCAGACCCAGTGGGAAAAGAAGCAAATATTTCTTAACTCCTTTCCTACCGAGGGATTAATCTTAGCTGCAAGCAGTGAATGGCATTTGGGATAAAGCAGCCGGCAAAGGAGAACACTGGCCCAGCCTCCTGGTTGTCCCTGGTTCATCACAGTATTTGCTCTGAGAGGCAGCATTGTTCCAGAGAAAGCTGCTCACTGTTGTAATTTCCAGAAAGAGCAAAGAAAATATGCTCGTCTCCAGTGCCTGCTGGCACTGGATTTCCCGTAAACGTTCTCCATGCTCATTTCATCCTAATTAGCCTGTCTCATACTGTGTACAACTTGTAAGAGACCCTTGGTATACAGTTAAAAGTTTGAATCTTTAAGTAAGATTATGCAGCAGACCTAAGCAGAGCAGCTCCATGTCCTTTGGATAGCCAGCAGCATTCACTGCGCTATTCCTCCGTACCTGGCAAGATCAAGTTATCTCCCATCAGTTCAGTTCAGCCGCTCAGTCGTGTCCGACTCTTTGTGACCCCATAGACTGCAGCACACCAGGCCTCCCTGTCCATCACCAACTCCTGGAGTTTACTCAGACTCATGTCCATTGAGTGGGTGATGCCATCCAGCCATCTCATCCTCTGTCGTCCCCTTCTCCTCCCGCCTTCAGTCTTCCCCAACGTCACAGTTACCTTCTGTGAACACCACTCCAGCATGTTAGGAGATTCCCCATCCCTGAATTCCTGTAGGACTTGCAGTCGGTAGCACACTGGCTCACGTTGACTTGTTCTCCGGCAGTTTCGGGTGGGGAGAGGCAGGGAGCATTAGTCTCCTACTGTGTCTGACTTGGGGCGAGGCAGCTGGGAGCTAAATAAAGAAATGAACAGAGAGGAGAGAAGGGGCAGAGGTGTGTGTCTGCCTTATCTCCCAAATTAGATTGTCAGCTTCTCAGCCCAGAGACCGCATCTGTGGTTCCTCTCTCCTTTAGTTCTTTTTAGACTGTTAGGCAGAGGATGAGGATGCAGTGCCTGCTTATTGCCTGAAGGCCTGAGGTTTTATTTTGATTCATAGAGTATGCCCAAAGATACCATTTCCATGCACTTGAACTTCGTGCAGCCCACAACACTGAGTTGAAGGTATCTCTAAATTAGTTTCAGCTTCGTCCCTCATAGAACTGAAGTCCTCATTTCGGAGGGCGAACCCCACGCCGGCGCTGCAGTGAATGTGTGTCGTTGTGCAGCACAGGCCTTATTCTGAGGAAAGGTCTGACACCGAAATCCTGTGCATGCCTAAACAGCTACACTGCACAGCAGCTCGTTCTGAGCGAGAGAAATGGCGTTTGGCCCTGAGGGGGCGTCGCCCGGGCCCCTGGCCAGGACTAGGAGGTGCGCCCTGCGGTCCATCGTACCTCTGTCCAGTCAGGTGACCACACGTCTGTGACCCATCTCAGGACCCGCTATTCTGCTCCAGTGATCTGTAATGTATCTGTTCTACTTAACTGTATTGATGATGATATCTTTGTAGTGATATTTAGAGTCAGGTTAGGTGAGTCCTTCAGCTTTATGCTTCTTAAAATTGCTTTGATTATTCTAGAACTTTGCATTTCCAGATCCAGTTTTAAAAAAAATTTACAGTAGTATAGTTGATTTATAATATTGCATAAGTCTCAGGTTTACAGCAAAGTGATTCAGTTATACATATACATATATCTACTCTTTTTTAAGATTCTTTTCCCAAGGACACTCAGATAAGTCACAGAGCTGTTATTCATTCAGGCCATCTAGGCCATAGGTAGGACGTGGCATTCCTAAGCACACAGAATGTACTTTTATAGAAAAGTTCCTTCCTACAGATTTAGAATGAACTAGCATTTCACTACCACTCACTTTGTCTGACAACAAACCAGAGTCCCTTACTCTTCCGCAGAACTGGGAAGCGAATCAGTGATTTAATTTTAACCTTGGGCTTCTAAGCTTCTCCATTGTGAAACTAGATCTAATGCATAAAGCTGATCTTACCAAGTTAGTGAGGCAGAAGATGCCACATTCCTTTCTGAACGTCTTTAGGTGCTGTCGCCCAAGTTTCCTACAAAGATGTACAAGGCTAGTTTAACTCCCCGAGGAAATACCATATTACCAGTCAGCTATTGCCAAAGTCAGTGCTCAAGGTACTTCCTATGTTACAAGACCAACTGTATAAATTAGACTACAATTTTTCAGAAGTCTTGGCTCATGTTGGATATGTAGAAGTGCATTCCAAAGATTTAAAACCATCTCAGCTGAAAGAGAAGCAGGTTGTTGATTGTTCCTCAAGAGAAAAGAATTACAAAGGAAAGCACAGAACAGACAACCTACCTTCAGCAGGGCTCACTCCTAGAATAAAGCAGTGTGTGTGTGCATTCAGCAGGCACTGCTGAGCGCCTCCTAGTGCCCAGCGCTGTTCTGGGCACTGGGGTGTAGCTCTGAACAGCACACTCCCTCTTCACAAAGGCTTCACACCGCCAGTGCCCACCTCCCCTTCCTGCATTAGCTCACCCTCTATACACGAGTATTACTGTCTGCATAAGTTAGAAGGGAAACCCCTGTGACCTGAAAGGCTCTCCAGTCACCTCCTCATTTCTCGATGCACCTTTATAGAAAACTGACTCGAGAGTGCCTAAACCTCCCTGTCTCCGCTTCTTTCTTTCATTCCCTTTGAACGCGCCCCAGTCATACCGCCGTACCCAGCGCTCCCGAGACTGCACTCGTCAGGCTCATTAGGCCCCGCGTTGCTGAGTCGAATGCTGGCTCGCCGTCCTCATCGCGCTTGCCTTCTTGGTATAGCTGACAGTTGCTGTCTGACTCCTCCTCGAAAAGCCTTCCTCCCTTGGCTTCCGGGACACCAGCTCTTCTGTTGGTCCCCTCCCTGCCTCACTTGCTCCTCCTCAGCCTTCTTTCTTCAGTCCCTCTCTGAATCACAGAGTGCTCTGGAGCACAGTCCTTGAATCCTCCTTCCTCTTTACACGCGCTCTCTAGGTTGAAAGCATTCTCTAATCCCATAACCCCATATGCCACCTGAGAGTGGGCAGCTCCACGACCTCTCTTCTGACCTCCAGACTAATACACCCAACTGCCTGCCCAACGGCTCAGACTTGGTATGTCCAAAACCAGGCTCCCCACCTGCAGCACTGAGTTAGTTTTGACTGCACGTAACACAAACACATATATATCCAAAAAAAAAAGAAAAATGTAAGAAACAAAAATCGCTTAAATGACATAGGAATCTCTCTCACACATTTAAAAGAAAAAATCTAGACATACAAAGGTCGGCAGCCCAGATTGTGTGTGGCAGGCACACTTGTCATCAGGGACCTGGGCCCCTTGTCTCGTTACTTCTCCAGCTCTAGTGTGCCGCCTCTTTCTGCTGGTGGGAGAGAGGAATGTAATGGTCCTTCCCCTCTAAAAGGAACTTACTAGAAATCCTAGACAGCTCTTCTGCTTGCAGCTCATTGGCCAGAACTTGGATCATGGCCAGACCTCACTGCAGGGGAGATTGGGACGAATAGCAGTTTTTAGCTGAACGACAGTATATTCAGGTAAAAATGAGGGGTGCAGCGGAGGGTAAGCTAAAAGAGAGGATTAAATGGACAGTAGGGAGCAGCTAGCTGTGTCTGCCACGCTCTGAATCTGGTTCTCCCCCAGTTCCCTTGCCAGCCATTCTCCCAGTTGCTTAGGCCAGGTGCCTTGGGTCCACCACGGCTCTTTTTCTCTCCCAGTCTACATCCAGTCCACCAGCAAATCCTCCTGATTGTACTTTCAGAACAGATCCTGAATCTGGTAGCTCTGACCACCTCCACCACTTGCGTCTTAGTGCAGGCTCTCATCGCCTCTTCTGGACTTCGCAGATAAGCTGCCTACTGGGCTCTCTGGTTCTGCCAGTCCACTCTCCACATGCAGCGTATCATCCTTCAAAACCTCAGTCACACTGTGTCAGTCCTGTGTGCAGAACCCCACCTACCCACAGCTGATAAAATCCAGGGGGCTTAGTATTAAAAGGCCATGCACCGTTTGGTCCTGGCTCACTCTGATTAAATCTATCTTCTCGCTTACTCACTCCTCTCCAGCTCTGCTGGCTTCCTTGATGTTCTTTGAGTATACCAAGTATGGGCCAGTTTTAGGGCCTTTGTAGCTGTAAATGCCATTCCTTCCACCCTGAATGCTCTTCACCTAGATATTCCCGTGGCTTGCTCCTTAGCTGCTTTCAGGTCTTTGATCAAATGGCACATTATCAAGGAGACCTTTCCTAACAACCTATCTCAAATAGGATTCCCTCTTGAAAATCTTTTTCCCTTTATATAGCTTTTTTTCTTCTTAATACTCAACATTGTTTGACCTTTCTTCTGATATTCTGTGTGTGTGCATGCTCATATACTTTATATGTCTGTACATAAACATCTATATCACATATATGAATCTGGTTATTGATTCTTCCCACTAGAACTAGGATGCAGACTTGGTCTCTTGTTACCCACCATCTTTCTATTAGTTGAGGGAGGTCAAGATAAGAGTTCTCTGACAGAGAAATGTAGTGGGTACTTCCCTTTTCTTTGAAAGAAACTAAATAGTTCTTCTGCTTATATCTCATTGGCCAGTATTTAGATTATGGCTGGAGCTAACTGCAGGGGAGGTTGGCAATCTCACAGAAGTCTCATTTGAGCTAAGAATGAATGAAGAGGAGCAAGCTTTGCAAAAGTCTAGAAGGCGAGTACTCCAGGCCAAGGGAATTGCGAAGTGTAAAGCCCTACTGTGGAAATAAGCTTGTCATGTAGAGGGGGTTTGTCCTATGTCTGGGGACAAAACAAAGTTAAGTGTGGCTGGAATAGGCAATAATGGAGACACCCGAACACGATAGAGGCTTCCTAGGTGGGGTTGGTGGTAAAGAACCCCCTGCCAATGCAGGAGACGAAAGAGACTCGGGTTCGATCCCTGGGTCAGGAAGATCCCCTGGATGAGGGCATGGCAGCCCACTCCAGTATTCTTGCCTGGGAAATTCCATGGACAGAAGAGCCTGGCGGGCTAAAGTCCATGGGGTCGCAAGGAGTCAGACACAAATGAAGCAACTTAGTCAGTCAGTACACATGCAGAACAAGGTGAGAGAGGCAGGGCAGATCACCAGGGAGGGTTTTGCGAATCCCAGATACAAAAAGGGAGAAGAGGAAAAGAAAGGCACCAGCCTCTCTGGCACCTCAGCCATTCTCCAACCTTTGGGAAATTCCAGGGATACACTGCCAAAGGCACACGCAGCTGTTTAAGTAGCTGAAAGTAAGAAAATGTGAACGTTCAGTTTCCCCTTCGCACCCGTCACACTGCACGTGTTGAGGAGGCATGTGGTCCATGCTGCCTGCCAGCCAGCACACACAGGCCCGCGGGGCTGCATGCGCCCTTGCCCCAGAAAGTTCTGTCAGTGCGGCTCTGGGACGGCCAGTCAGAGAGGAGCGATACCGAGTCTGCCTAGTCTCTCCAGTGGCTTCTCTCTCAACCCTAGAATCAGCGCTTTCTGTTTCAGTGGAAATGATGCCTGTGGTGCCTAGATTAGCATGTGGCCCGCCGCATGCGCACGTATTCTTGTGGTGATGTTACCTGTGACAGAGAGAAAGACTGGAAACTCATATGCATTCTTAACCTCATTGCGAGCACACTGCGGATGTGAAAATGCAAAGTGTGGAAGTCATTGATGTGAACAGCGTTTCTGTGTCTTATTGTGACCTAGGGATCTTGCTGCAAGAAACTGCCTGGTGGGTGAGAATAACGTGCTGAAAATCAGTGACTTTGGAATGTCTCGTCAAGAGGACGGTGGTGTGTATTCATCTTCTGGCCTGAAGCAGATCCCCATTAAGTGGACAGCACCAGAAGCGCTTAATTATGGTAAGAAGAGGCCTGCCTTTCTGGTGGCCAGAGCCGACTCTGTCAGCAGGGCACAGCCACAGGCAGAGGCCCGGGAGAGCACAAGCGAGAGTCAGCTGAGGGGCACCACATGGGGCGTGTGTGAGTTCAGACTTTGGACACTTGAGGACAGGCTTAGGATTTAAAAGATGGATAGAGTTACAAGCACTGCTGAGTGTGAGCGTGCGTCTGAAAGTTTCTATTGTTATCCAAGAAAAAGATTATTTCTATTTTAATAGTCACGTTAGACCCAGAGTCAAAGTGTTGTGTGGCTCTGGACCATTTCCTTTGAATGCCTTCTATTTGGTCCAATAACCTCATCTGATGTTACGCTCCTAAAATACTAAGTCTGTAGTTTCTCACTCTGAAAAACTGACATTGTTTCTTACCATCTCATTCTCTGGAACTTGTCTAAATCTTTTGGGAAGAGAGAGATGGAATATGTGTGTATACATATCCGAATCACTTTGCGAGGACATTTTGACTCAACTACCCTCCAATATAAAATAAAAATCAAATTTAAAACATACCATAAAATTATTCTTTGTTAATTTGAAGTGAAAAGTACTTCATCGTAAAAAATTAATATAAAGTATTTACAAAAGTCTTAATGCCTAAATTAAAGACAGGTAATTTAGAAAAAGCTTTGAGGTAAAATTCACGTGATATAAAACTGACCGTTGTAAAGTGAACAGTTCAGGGGCATTTAGTACCTTCACAATGCTGCACAAATACTGCCTATGTCTAGTTCTAAAACATCTTCCCCACTCCAGAATAAAGGCTTACACCCATATTAAGAAGTTACTCCCCCAGCCACTGGCAAAGTCAGACCTGCTTTTGGTTGCTATGTATATACCTATTCTGCCTATTTCATATAAAAGGAATCATATAAAATGTGACCGTTGGTATGTGACTTCTTTCACATAGCATAAGGTTTTCAAGGTTCAACCATGTTATATAGCATGTATCATTATTTTACTCCTTTTTATAGCTCAATAATATTCTATTATATGTATCTACCACAATTTATTTATCCATTCATTCATTGATGTGTATTTGAGCGGTGTTTACCTTTTGGCAGTTGTGAATAGTGCTGATTGAAACATCTGTATACTAGAATTTATTAGTGTACCTATTTTCAATTAATTCTGAATACACACTAGGGAATATGGTAATTCTGTGCTTAAGTGTCTGAAGAACCACCGAATGTTTCCCAGATCAAGCTTTGGAATGTAATTGTTTTGGAAGCGACTCGGGATGGTTCCAGACACCACAGCCTGCTTTGCGCTTTGCATGTCAGCAGCGCTATGGAGCAGATATGTGCAGGCAGCTCTCATTGTAAGGAGTTGACTAACTGATTCTAGTTTCCAACAATGCAGTTTTTTAGCTTAAAACTTCAGGGATACTAAGCTTCACCCTTAGTCTGTCTTCACGTGTGCTGGCAAGAGAAGTGCAGCTAAGCTTTGAGGAATCCCAGTTCAGTTCAGTTCAGTCGCTCAGTCATGTCTGACTCTCTGCATCCCCATCGCAGCACTCCAGGCCTCCCTGTCCATCACCATCTCTCGGAGTTCACTCAGACTCACGTCCATCGAGTCAGTGATGCCATCCAACCATCTCATCCTCGGTCGTCCCCTTCTCCTCCTGCCTCCAATCCCTCCCAGCTCAAAGTCTTTTCCAAAGAGTCAACTCTTCTCATGAGGTGGCCAAAATACTGGAGTTTCAGCTTCAGCATCATTCCTTCCAAAGAAATCCCAGGGCTGATCTCCTTCAGAATGGACTGGTTGGATCTCCTTGCAGTCCAAGGGACTCTCAAGAGTCTTCTCCAACACCAAGTCCAAAAGCATCAATTCTTTGGCGCTCAGCCTTCTTCACATCCATACATGACCACAGGAAAAACCACAGCCTTGACTAGACAGACCTTAGTCAGCAAAGTAATGTCTCTGCTTTTGAATATGCTATCTAGGTTGGTCATAACT
>SJYF01000608.1:11331905-11342564 GCA_006410515.1 Procapra przewalskii | reverse complement strand
TCCGTAAACACTGTTATGAGTCACATGAAGACTAATTTTTGTATTTAGGAGGTCACAGCCCTCAAACAGAATAAATGCAAAATACAAAAGACAACACAGGGGCAGATAACTGCAAAAGACACGGTTTCTTTATGTGTTCATATGTTAATTAAAGGAAAAAAGTTTTATATGAAAATGAGTTTATATTACACTTCCATTATACTATTAAGTTAGCATGAAAGTTTACCATTAAAATAAAGTGTTAACCTCTTTTATTACTAACTCTGATTTGCTTATAAATACCAGAAAAATTTTTTATTAAATATTTTAGTTTTATTTATTTTCTCTCTTTTGAGTTTCATATCAAGTCTGAATAGTGTATTATTTGGGAGGATCCAAAATCGCATCTTAATTTCTGCCAAAGAAAATACACTGATTTGGAAGTCAGGAGTCCATGTGCCACGATTGCCTACTTGAAGGAGATACTGGCACAGTTGCAGAGCCCCATAAAATTCTTCTTTAGAAGACGATGCTGTAATACAGAAGGTGTGTGAACTATGTCTCAGTCATAATTTGACTTAAGGAAATATTTATTACCCCTTTGAAGCCATCCTGCTGCCTCATGCTGATTGAAAGGTTACATTCTGAACTGTTAAGTGTAGACATTAAAACTCAGCTGCCAGGACTGAGATTCTTAGGTGGGAGGAAAACCCTACTGTACGAAATTCCTGGTCACTTTAAAGTGTGGAGGAGTGATGAGCGCAGGCCTCAGCGCCTCTGCTAATTAGACGCCGAGGCGAGCGTGTGCAAAGGGGAAGAGAAGGATTCCTCCGCGGCAGGAAGATGCAGCCCCTACGCGACTGTCGGGTAGTTCAAGCGGAACCGAGACTCTGGCGGTGTCGCTGGGGGCCCTGAGGAGGTCGGCACAGGGCCAGCAGGTCAGCGCCTTCCCCTGCACAAAGTTTAGCGGAAGCAGAGAGGCCACCTGCCAGCGTGGGGCCTTCGTGAAGGCGAGCGGACCCTCTCCCGTCCACGGAGCGGTGTCCCGTCCCTCGCTCCGAGCCCAGGCCTCGCTGGCTGACACGCTCACGGTCTGGCTGGCTCGCAGGTTTGGCCACTTGTGTTCAGACTCAACAGAGACAACTCTAAGTCTCTCTATATGTGAGTTGGTGATCCTGTTTCGTAAACCCAATCGCTGATTATTCACACCTTACTAGAAATCTGGTTGCAGCGGGGCCGGTCACGTAGAAGGGAGAGCATGCTGAGATCAGCGCTGCTCCACCTGTGGCAGATGTTAACTCACGGCCCCGAGAGGCACCCCAGGGACACCTTCCTGGGATGAGCTCTGCCCTGGGAAAGCGTGCAGTCCAGCAGGGCAGGAGGAAAATGACTGTTGAATAGCAGCGCCTTGTCTTTACACTGGTGGCATGGGAGGGAAAGCGATCGGGGCACCGTCCTAAAGCCCGTGTCTGCACAGCCTGGCCAGCCAAGGTCAGACACGGAAGGCGGAGCAGACACCGGGAAGACGGAAGGGCAGAAAGAGAAGGAGAGGTTGCAGCACAGAGAACCAGCGCGGTGACTCGGGGGCTCGTCCGCCAGCAAATGCAGGCAGCTCGGCGAGGGAGGGCAGCCCTCAAGGGGAGTTTTGAGCTGCTTCCCGCTGTATGTTACTGAAGTCATGTAGGTCTCGAGTCCCTGCGACATTTCTTGAAGGACACTGAGTCAGCCGTTGATCTGATTTTCTCTGCATTCCCTGTACTCTCAAGAGGAAGCCACTGTTGCATGGTTCTTCTGGAAGACGGCAGACACAACAGGTTCAGCCCACCCCGTAAGCAGCGAGGAGCTGAAGGTGGTGCCCATGTGTCTGAGGGGCCAGCGCCGGGGGAGGACCGCAGTGAGAGCGCGCACGCTGCATTTTATGCTGGAGAAGGTCCCTCCCGAGGGTCTTCTGCTTGCAGTGTGAACAGATTTCCACTTCCCTCCTTGCAGCAGGCTTGTAGGAGCTTCCAGAGAAGAAGAGTCACTGAAAAGATCCACATCTTGAACTCAGACACTGCCTTCCCAAATGTTACCGCTGAAGTCAGAAGATATGAGTGTTCTGCAGAGGAATGAGGCGTTCTCAGTAATGGTGCTGACCCTGGCAGCAGCGATTCTGATAAGGCAGCAGCCTTATCCATTCGGGAGCTTTTTCTCAATATCTGGGTGCTGGTTCTGTTTTCTCTTTCTTTCTGGCTGGCACTGATTTTTTTCTCTCACACGCAGTTTCTTAATCTTTTTAACAAAACAGAAGAGCCTTCTCTCATCAGCTTTTATCAGACAGTGTCTTCATCAGCTTAGACCGAAGAGCTTCTCGGGTGCTCAGGGTGCCTCCCTGGGAGCTCCCAGGCTTCCACCCACCAGGCCGACTGCACACGCTCTGCGAGAGGCCCTGGGCAGATGCAGCTCGAAACACCGAGAGGCCACGTCATGGTCTCTGGAGGACACGGGACGACTGGGTGGCGTGTGCCTGACCACTGTCAGCTCTTGGGAGATTGTCCCAGGATGGAAGGACCACCGTGGGCAGACGCGCCCGAGGAAGCAGCCTGCTGACTTAGCCGAGGAAGCTCGTTAGGTGACCTAACACCTCCAGAGAAATGTCAAAACACTAATGGCTATTTTCAACCTCTGGAGATTTTCAGTCTTCCCACTCCACTCTTCTCTGCCAATAAATTTTATTGTTTTTCACTCTCCTCTTGTCAGTAAAGTATTTCAGTTGTACAATGTCAGAGAGTTGTTTCATCACTTCCGGAAAGAAGGTAGCAAGTATGAAGACTCCAGTTTCAAATAAGGCATCCACCTAGAGATTCAGACCCCAAAGCACCATTGTGTTGAAACCAAGCTCTACCTTCCAGGTTCTTCCAGAGCAGTACTCTTCCTCCAAAGCCAAACATCACCGTCCTGTCTGTTGACATTTTAGAATAAGCACCTTCCAGAATCTATCCAAAGCAGATTCTGAAACGACACACTAAGAAACCAGATTTCAACAATTAAAGTGATAACAGAAACACTATTTTCATTTCTCTCTACTCAGTTAAAACACCCCTGAGAAAACTGGAACCATCCAGGCAGTTCATCTTATCAACAGCTAGTGTCTTATTTTGAAAGAATAGGACGGATGTCAGTGGGAAATAGCAGTGTACACAGGATGAGTATACGATGGCCATTAAAAAAAAAATCCCAATTCCCACATTAAAACCGCAAAAATCTGAGGATGAAAAGCAAAGTTGTTTCTAAACTTATTTATTTTCTTTATGTCAAATTGTACAGCCTTGGTGGGGGTCATCTTTTGGGTTACCTGAAAGATATTTATGAAGCAAAAAACTAAATGCCCTCCCTTCAACCCCTGATAGGAACTTAAATTTCTAAGTGCCCTGGATTCAGAAACTTAAGGGCAAAGAGGGAATCTTGAAAGTTATTACTGAGATCCCAGGCAAGAGGACCATCCTGGCAGTTTTGCAAGCTTGTTAATCCATGTTTTTCTTTTTTCAAACATGGAAGATAGTGGAGTGGCAGGTGGGTGGCAAAATATTATTACCTAGAAATTTTCCTTTTGCAAATAGTTTGACTTGGTAGAAATAAACTTCCTTGCCTGCTGTTAAGAAATGACCAGCTGTTGTAAGCAAGTGCAGAGGGCATGGTGCCCAGAGCCACACTTAATATGACTGTGAATGTTTTCCCCTAACCCAAAGCATTGTAGGTCTTATATTTAGACAACAAGATGCTATGGCGGCCTATTCCCTGCCAGACTAATTGCTTTGTAGAAGACCAATTCCAACAGAAATGAACTTGCTTGCCATGATTTCTCCTCTGATCCTAGGCCTTTCACATTTGAAATGCACAGAAAATAGACATGTTTTAATGGAATTCACTATTTTTGACTTTCGTGTCAAAGAGATTGGTTCCAGAAGGCTCGCCTGATTCCCCGTAACAAGTATGTTTTATAATCCCCTGTGGTTCTAAATCCAATCCCAGCTATAGGTTCTGAGCATCAAATCAAAATCAAAGATAAAGGGGAACTGGTAGACAGGGGTTTTTGGTCCTTTCAGATTCATGACCACAGTGGCCAGAAAACACGATCTTGGTTGATGGCCATTTCACCACATGAAGTGTCCGTCAGCCCGTGCCGGCCTGCGGCAGAGGCAGACTCTCAGTGGACCAGTGGCCGTTCTCCTTCGGCACTGAGATTTCCTACTGAAACAGCTTGGCTGGTCAGAGGCGTATCGATTTCATGCTTACCTCATGCTGAATATATTAGAGCAGACAGCCTGCTTAAGTAACATGAGCCCAGCAGGGCTTGGTGGTGGTGTGGGCTCTGCTGACTTTACGGTATGGTTTCTTGCTGTTTTCTCTTGGTTTGGTCTGGTGGGTGCCCTGAACGATAGGACTCTCTGAAGTCATAGCCATACAACCACAAAGGGTTAGGAAAAGCCATATAAATACAGGAGAGTCAGGTCATGGTCACAGATCAGGGAACAGCCCTGACTTCGGGGAGCGCAAGCACACAGGAAGCAAAGAGAGAACGTGGAGGTGTTTTCTGGGCCGCTGGACGGTGGCACTCAGGCCCGAGGCGGACGGCCCCTGGCACGGGCCGCAGCGAGTGCGGCAGAAGCGTGCCTTTCTGGGCTGCTCCTGCTCCCCTTTGTCAAAAGATGGGGGTGGGGTGGGGTGGGGGAGGGCCTGCCCTTAGCCCCACAATGTGGACCTCCGGCCGGGAAGCCTCGTTTCCAGCAGGGCACTCTGGGTTACGGCTTCCTTTCAGTACCAATGTTGTCAGGTTAAAGCGCCTGTAGTCTTCTGTTATTTTAAAATAATATATTTGTGAAGCGGATTAAAGAAACACTGGAAATAGGGTGCCTCTCATTAAAAGCTCAAGTGTAAGACACACAGGCAAGGCCTTTGGTGAGTTTGTCTGGCTTTGTAAAACAAGTCTGAAAATGAATGAGATGATATCTGGGTGGGTAGCTGTCTTGTCTTTTCCTGTTTTTAATGCGGATCTGTATTTAACCCTTATTTATTTGTTAGTTTTACATTCAGAAGAAATACACTTTGGCTAACATTGTAGGGTGTTTTTAAATTGTTTTCTACTTTTTTAAAACATAATTTCACCGTTTTTGTATGCGTAGATCATTTTTGAATAGACCCTTTTTCCTTTCCAATAGACCAATTACCGCTCGTAGATCGGTGGGACTTTTTTATAAACTGTTTTCTTATAATAAATGTAAAATATTTGTAGCAAACTGTGCCTTGTCTTGCTTAATCTTTCCATCGTGTTTATGTTTCTCTTCCTATTCCATATAAATATTCTCTAAGCAGAAGAAAAGGGAGGAGAGATTTCCATGGTAACTGGCCTCCTAGGGATGAATAGTGCTTAAGAAATTATTAGCTTTCAGTTTCTCCGTAATGAAGCTTATGCGTTCCGATGACAATGGGCGTGTGTTGCTTCCAGTCTGATCACCGCTTCCTCTGTTTAGAAATCGAAACTGAAGTTCAAGTCCCATTTCTCTGTGCGGACTGGCTGTTTGCCAGGGTTTCTGCAGCTGTTGCTTTGTACCAGGATTTGTTTAGACATAACAAGAGGATTCAGGGGGGAAAGGTGGCTGAGAGGGATGTTTGGAAAGAGACTCTGCAAGCCACTGCTGCATGGCTGTTACCCTCATGCACCCTTGACGGCTCGCGTTCGGGGCTGAGCGGGTCACGGAGCCAAGATGCTGGACTTCCGTTTGCCCTTCAGTCGGCAAATCAGTATCTTTCTGAAACGCAGGCTGTGGTATTTACATGGGTTCCCCTGCGTTACACCAGGCCCTGTCCCCTCCTCGGTCTTGCATTAGGAAGGGCAAGCACAGCCCTCTCAGAAACCCATGTTGCCCACCGGGGGGCGGGGGCTGCAGCCGCCCTAGCCGCCTAGGCCGACGGGCGCCACACGGCCGCTCTGAGCCTCCTGCTCCTGCAGCGCTCTGTGTGCTTGTGGCCCCTGGTGAATCCTTTCACCGCGGCTCCTGACCATCTGCTGCGATGGCGTTCTCATCTCTGGCAGGTTTGACTTCTGACGCAACATCTGACAGCCCCGTGCTGTTAGACCTCAGTTGAATAGGACCAGGTGCATCCATCACCAGGGGATGTCGGCTGTAGGACGGGAGCCCCACTCCCCAGTTCAGATGCACAGCGTCTCTGAAATTCCCTGCACTTCTTAATGCTCTACCCTTCACCGTACCTCCCCCTCTGGATAACGATTTCTTCGGATGGTGGTAATGTGTGAAAAAACATGGGTGGAAGAATTCATTTCTGTTAATTAAAAGTATCTGTGATGGTTCCTTCCGTGAGAAGCTGAGTCTCGATAAAGTGTGTTTTTTAATTCCCCAAATCTACGATCGGACTGATCAACACACTCAGGCCCAACGCGAATACACCACAACCAGGCTGCTGCTGCTCCTGCAAAGGCGTCTGGAGTCAAAGCAGACGCTGAGCGGGGGCTGGGAAGCCTCTGCGCTCATCCCTGGCTGGACACTCACTAGTCTGCGGAGTTGAACAAGCCGCATCACTACATAGGCCACAGTGGTCTCCCTTATAAAATAGGGAGGACTAAGCCATTACCTAATATTAAACTGCTTTTTTGTGGGGTTTTGGTTTCTCTGAAAGCATCCTGATTCCCTCTTCAGCATCTGGAGGCCCCACTGTGGAAGCCCCAGGGCTGATCCGTAATCTTTCCTCATTAACCCAGTTGGAGCCTTTCTCCCAGAGTGAGTCTTGAAAGACAGGAGGTGCTGTTGCGGGGCTCTGCTCCTGGGAACACCCTGCTTCTAGGAAACTCTGGCGCCCCAGAGTGCACCGGTTTCCTCCCATTCCCAAGCTCATTCTCTACCCTCCTGTTGACCTGGGGGCCTCGGGATGGCCTTCTAGCTCATTCTTCTCACTAAGCTCCCCAGAGGGCACCTCTGCAGCCTGCAGCCCCGGATCCTGGCTGATAGAATGAATCTCTACAGGGAGGCGCCTTCCAGCTTTGAGAGCCTGTGACCCCCCATGTCTTCACGGGGTCACTGTGCAAAAGCCGAGTCTGCCCTCTTGCTTTTACAGAGTGGCTGTCAGAGTTCAGAAGTGACGGGAGGAAGGAAGATTCCCTGAAGGTTCAGCCATCCAACGCGCTGATTATCCAAACTGAGCCTTTTAACGTCTCCCCAGCCCTGGACGTAGGTAATTCAAAATTATAAATGTTTCTTTTACAGTCTCCCTGCAGTGACAGAGGCGCCATAAGATAGTTAAGTGATAAGGTCAATGGACTAGAACGTTGTGAGAGGCTAATTGATCTATCACAGCAATATAAATGCCTGGAATTAATAGAAAAATAAATGTCACCAGGAGCTGAGATATTGACAACCTTAAAGGCTATTCTCCCATGGCTCTGTCCCACCTTCCACTCAGGCTGGGTCTTGTTCAGTGTGCAGAGGGTCTTTCCCCTCCTGAAAACACATCAGGCCCCACACACTTCCCTGTAGACCTGGGTAGAAGTCAATGAGTAATTGAAGCCTGTTGGGTCTTTAATCCCAAGTTAACTTTCCAGGCAGCCCAAAAGCCTTCCCCCTGCCTGCAGTCCCCATCTCGTCCCCTGCCAAATGTCAGGGGAAAGTACGACAGTGAAATGGCACAGCAGGACTCGAAGGAGCACCGCGAGGGTGAGTGTGCCTTGGGAAAGGCGAGAGTGGGAGAAGGCGGAGGGTTTGCCCTTCACTGGAGCACCTGGTGCAATGGCTGCATCCCAGAATCTGGGTTTTTTCCATCCCAGAACCACACGCAAGTCTTCCAGGGAACGCCAATCAGAGACCAGAGCGTCTCACCTACCGTGTCTGAATTACTGCCTCTAACCTCGATCAGATCAGGGGATAGGCAGCCATCTGCCTAGCCAGGTTCACTCCTAAATTTCTCTTTATATCAAATCCCAGTCTCTCTCCTACCTTGCCCTCACACGTATGGAAGCTTAGAAATGTGAGACCAGCAAATTCACAAAAGCATCCACCCTCCCTCCACTTCACTTCTCTCTGAGACTTCCTGCTTCCCCCCCTCCTGCCTGTCCTTTCACTTGGTTTGAAATCAGTCCTGCATCAGATACCCTCACGGCTTACCCCAAAGCAGACGTTCCAGGAAAACAATCATTGGTGTATATTAAAGTATATTCCTCAAATACTAACTAGGGAAGACCAGAGTCCCCTACAAGGTTAAACAGAAAGTAAAAAGGGGAAATTATAAATTTTAAAAGTCCAGTTACGAAGAGCAGAGAAAGAAAGGAAGGCAAATATCTAGATTCATTAATAGAAGAAACCGGCAAGGACTTCATCTCCAAAATACACAAACAGCTTGTGCAGCTCTGTCAAGCAAGCAACAACCCAATCAAAACCTGGCAGAGACTCTAACACAGCCCTGCAATCAACTATACACCAATAAATTTTTTTAATGGGCAGAAAATCTAGATAGACATTTATCCAAAACCGACATAACAGACGGCCAAACAGCACATGGAAAGATGCTCAGCATCACACAGAGAAATGCAAATGGAAGCTGCAGTGAGGCAGTGTGATGTCAGCACAGTCAGCAGAACAGTGCGGCCCCAGCAGAGAAGGAAGCGCGGATCAGTGGAGCAGGGCGGAGCCCGGAACAGACGCACGCGCTTACTGATCTTACGCCAAAGGGGCCAGGACACACGGTCCTGGAAGGACCGTCTCTTCAGCAAATGGTGCTGGGAAAACTGAACAGCTGCATGTGGAAAAGTGCAATTAGATCATCTGTTAACACCGTACACAGAAATAAGCTCAAAGTGGATTAAAGACCTAAATGTGAGACTGGACACTATAAAACTTTCCACTAGAGGAAAACCTAGGCAGAACTCTCTCTGACATGAATCAGCAATATCTTTTTCAATCTATACACAGGTTCCCTAAAAACCTATCCACACACATAAACACACACTATATATATAGTATATACGTTCCTTAGAAAGCCAGAAATAGAGCTACCATCTGACACTGCAATCCCACTCCTGGGTATACCTGGAGAAAAACACGATCCAAATGGGTACAAGCATCCCAGTGTTCACTGCGGCACTCTTTACAGTAGCCAAGACATGGAAGCAGGCTAAACGTCCATCTACAGAGGAATGGATAAAGGTGTGATGTATATATATTAAGCATGTATATATAATGGAATATTCCTCAGCCGTTAAAAAGAGAGAGCTCCATTTGCAGCAGTGGGGCTGGACCTAGAGAGTGTCACACTCAGAGGAGAAATGCCTTATGGCATCCCTTATACGCGGAGGCTACAAAGAAATGACGCAGATGAACTTAACAGGAAGAGACTCACAGACTTCGCAAACGAACTTACAGCTGACGGAGGGAAGGGACAGTTGGGGAGTCTGGGATAGACAGGTACACACCGCTCTACTTAAAATGGGCAACCAACAAGGACCTCCTGTAGGGCACAGGGACTCTGCTCAGTGGCAGGTGGCAGCCTGGCTGGGAGGGGAGTTTGGCGGAGAATGGATACGTGTATGTGTGTGGCTGAGGCCCTTCGCTGTCCACCTGAAACTATCACAGCATTGTGAACCGACTGTACCCCAGCACAAGACAAAATGTTTAAAACACAAGAGACATCCTCTCCTTATCATACGCTTCAGTTCAATTCAGCTCAGTCGCTCAGTAGTCTCCAACTCTTCGCCACCCCATGAATGCAGCACTCCAGGCCTCCGTCCATCACCATCTCCCAGAGTTCACTCAGACTCACGTCCATCGAGTCAGTGATGCCATCCAGCCATCTCATCCTCGGTCGTCCCCTTCTCCTCCTGCCCCCAATCCCTCCCAGCATCAGAGTCTTTTCCAATGAGTCAACTCTTCGCATGAGGTGGCCAAAGTACTGGAGCTTCAGCATCATTCCTTCCAAAGAAATCCCAGGGCTGATCTCCTTCAGAATGGACTGGTTGGATCTCCTTGCAGTCCAAGGGACTCTCAAGAGTCTTCTCTAGAGTCTTCTCCAACACCACAGTTCAAATGCATCAATTATTTGGCGCTCAGCCTTCTTCACAGTCCAACTCTCACATCCATACATGACCACAGGAAATAACACAGCCTTGACTAGATGGACCTTAGTCGGCAAAGTAACATCTCTGCTTTTGAATATACTGTGTAGGTTGGTCATAATGTTTCTTCCAAGGACTAAACGTCTTTTAATTTCATGGCTGCAGTCAGCATCTACAGTGATTTTGGAGCCCAAAATAATAAAGTCTGACACTGTTTCCCCATCTATTTCCCATGAAGTGATAGGACCAGATGCCATGATCTTTGTTTTCTGAATTGAAAACAATTGAATTTCTGTTGAGCTTTAAACCAACATTTTCGCTTTCCTCTTTCACTTTCATCAAGAGGCTCTTTAGTTCTTCTTCACTTTCTGCCATAAGGGTGGTAATCATCTGCATATCTGAGGTTATTGATATTTCTCCCAGCAATCTTGATTCCAGCTTGTGTTTCTTCTAGTCCAGCATTTCTCATTATGTACTCTGCATATAAGTTAAATAAACAGGGTGACAGTATACAGCCTTGACGGACTCCTTTTCCTATTTGGAACCAGTCTGTTGTTCCATGTCCAGTTCTAACTGTTGCTTCC
>SJYF01000608.1:11308615-11321349 GCA_006410515.1 Procapra przewalskii | reverse complement strand
CCATCAGTGTGCACCTGAATTAGGAGCAATGTGTGTGAAGGCGCCGATGTCCCACTTACTACCCAGAGGTGCTCCAAAACGTGCCCCCTTCACCCTTCCTCAGCTTTCTCCAGAGACCTGCACTTCAAGATGCTCATAAGCATAACGATAACTTTCAGGCAAAGGTCCGCTGCTTTGCAACTAGACTTTAAAGCGTCTTCCGTCAGGATGAGTTTTGGTGGACTCGCTCCTGGAGCTCTTTTTCTTAAGCTTCTTTATCTAACTACTCTGAGCCGAGGGCACCCACAAAGGGGTCTCAGAACATTCTGGGCCTCTCATTTCTCCATCTTAAATCTTGCTCTGAAACAAGATAGCCAGGGTGCCTTGGCCTTTATGGAAGGCTGAGAATCGTCCTTCGACATATGTTATGGGCTGAATTCCAGCCCCCAAATTCATATGTCAAATTTCCAACCCCCAGGCCCTCCAAATATGACTATGTTTGGAGAAAGTGTTTTTAAAGAGGCAATTAAACTAAAATGAGATGATTCCGGTGACCCCTAATCCAACTGAACTGGTGTCCTTATAGAAAGAGGAAAACTTGGGTGTAACTATGCCTGGAAGGAGAATGCTGTGTGAACAGGAACAGAACTCAGAAGCGGCCCAGGCTGTCAGCATTTTGATCCTGGGCTTCCAGCTTCCAGAACTGTGAGAAAGTACATTTCTGTTGTATTCCTGTTGTTTAAGCCTCTCAGTCTGTGATGCTGTGTCACGACAGCCCTAGCAGACTAATGCAATATCTGTTCTCCCCTCCTTCCTTTTAAAAACTGAGTTTCTTTAGCTTTAGCTAAATGTGCATCTAGAGACCAGACATCCCAGCCTCCGTGCAGCAAGGCTGAGTCATGTGACTAAGGCTGAGCCATGGGATGCGAGGAGAAGTGACGCGGCAACTCCCAGGTCCTGACTTTCCTGCAAGCTGCTTGCCCTCCACTTTTGTTTTCTTCCTGCTGGTGGGGAGATGGCCACAAGCAGAGCAGCTTCCTTGGAAGGCGTTAGCTCAGCCCTCCTGCAACACTGGCCCGCCCTCGTCTGTACCCAGGACTTGATGGAGAACGACATTGCTACCTTATCTAAGCCCCTTTTGGGTATTTTGGGCTTCTTGATTATGGCAGCTTAGCCTGCCTTTGGGCTAATCGACTGTTCTCCCTCCACACCCCAGATGCTCTGGTTCCCAGGTTCCCTAGAAATACCTGGCTGTGGGAGGAGCAGAGGCTGCTAGAGCTGTGCTCAGCGTAGAGACTGTCAGCGATCAGGTAGATGGAGGCCCAGGATTCGGGAGGGACCTCAGAGACAGTCTGGCTTCCCTTCCCACCGAAGGCAGGTACAGAAATCTCATCCGTGTGGCCGCAAGTTCTTACCCAGCTTCTGCTGATATGACCCAAGACAGATCTCCCACCCCAGGAGGTCACCTTTAACACAGGTGTGGTCCCAGTGTGTGTAGACCACGCCTTTGGTTAGTCCATCCTGGTGTGATCTGAAACTAGCCTCCTATAACTATGCACTCCTCTTCACCTCTAGGTGAAACAAAACTAACATTCCGAGTGTCTAGAAGACTGGGTTGTTGAATAGAAGGCTTCCCAAAGGTCTCAATTATCTGTGTCCTCAGCAGCACAGAGACCTTAGTCATCACACGTAGGCCAAAAGAAACATTAGAAGTCCCACTGAATAAGGAGTTACTGCCAAACGGCTTAATAAGTATTCCTAACCGCTTAAAATAACTCACATATACTGAAAGAGAAAATGTTTCGACTTTGTTCTTAGATAATCACAATTACTTTTTAATAGGATGTGCATCTGTCGGGCACTGCGCAGCTTCTCAGACCTTAGAATCGGATTGGACGTAACCAGCCCTCGTTTCCTGTTCCAAACTGACTTTTATTTAGCACTTGCTTTCATTGCAGCAGCCACTGAAAATCCGCTGGACACCACTGGACAGGGAAGCCTGGCGCGCTGCAGTCCATCGGGTCGCAAAGGCATGGGGTCGGACACAACTCGGCAACTGAATAACAGCAACTGAAAGTCCAGCTTCACAAAGATATGACATCATCAAACAGGCTAATCGGATCTAATGCTGAAATGCAAGCTACATGGAGCTAGTAATTTACATGAGAGTAAACAGATGTTCCTTCAAATTTTAAAATATCCTGTGGGATGCCTGTGGATTTCTATGGTACTTTGCAGTGCTGCCGTGCACACTGGGGCAACCACGGCTGGGAACTAGTTATTGGAAGTCTACCTGGGCTCAAATCTTGTCGGTTTACACATCTATAAAGTTTGTAAAGTTATGCTGCCTGCTTCCTCTGGGCCTTGTGAAAATTAAACGAGATGATAGGGGACTTCCTTGGTGGTTCAGTGGTGAAGAATTCACCTTGCAATGCAGGGGACGTGGGTTCGATCCCTGGTCAGGGAACTAAGATCCCACAAGCGGCAGACTAAGTAAGGCTGCATGCCCCGAGAGCCGAGCCCGCGCGCCACAGCCCGAGAGTCCAGGCGGCTCGGCAGAAGGCGCCCCGTGAGACCACAAAGATCCTGCCTGCTGCACCCAAGCCCCCGTGGAGTAAAACGAGTAAATCAGGCGATCCATTTTAAAATGTCCAGCGCAGGACCTGATAAAGAGAAGTCTTCTGTGTTCGGCTTCTATTCCTGCATAACAAATGACTTCGTAAACGACAAGCGTTCATCATCTCATGGTTTCCATCAGGGGACGTGGCTGAGCTCGGTCCTTCGTACCAGGGGATTACCGGGCCGCAGTCAGGTGTTGGCCAGGGCACAGGGTCACCAGAGACTCGAATGGGAAGAGTCCCTTCCGAGCCCCCTCAGGCTGGTGGCAGAATTCCCGTCCTAAGAACTGCAGGACCGAGTCTCTGTTCTATCACTGGCCGTTGGTCAGGAACCGCTTTCAGCTTTCCACGGCTGGCCCCGGCTTCCTGTCATGTAACCCCCCCCACAGGCAGTCTACATGGCAGCAGCTCGCTTGTTCTAGGCCAGTGGGAGCATGCCTCTCTCCCGACCTCGAAGACAGAGGCTCGTCTAATGAAAGCTAACCCTGGGAGCGGCGTTTGCTGTGTGAAGTGACCTCACCTTCGCATCACACATTCTGCTCAGCAGGAGAAACCCCAGGCTGCACCCCGGCTCACGGACGGTCACTGCAGGAGGGCAGGACCCACCGGGCCTCCCCAGGTTACGTCTGCCACAGGCCTGGGAGCAGCGGCAAGCCCTCCTCTCTTCTCCAGGCCGACCATGTGCAGGGGTGCCAGCGGTGGCCCCGAGCCTCTTCCCCTAGGCTGACAGCTGTAGACATCCGCCTTGGGAGGAGACGGGGGCTGGGGGCGCAGCGTGGCTTTGCTGTGTAGCGGGCTGGGTCCCAAGAGGACCGGAAGATGTGACACGTGGGGGCACGTCCGTTCCCACCCAGCTCACCCCCCTTCCACTCACCGACTCAGCCGTGTCGGGGGAACCATGTCTGTGATGGAGGCCCTGCTCCAGGCCCTGCTCCAGGCCCCCCACCAAGGGCCCCCACCCACCCTGGACACAGACCACACCATTTACGTCCACTCAAACTCGACCTTGAGCGCCTTTCCCAGCCTCGCGGCGCCTCTGGGCTCAGGGAGCTGCCACGCCTTGGTCAGAGCTGTGGGTGTTCGCTTCACACAGACTTGGTCAGAAGCCATCGGCCCTGGGGAGGAACAGGGAGAAGCGGAGACGTGAGAGGCCAGGGGAGGAGGCCACGGCCGGCTCAGGGTCTGACCGCGGCCTCCAGAAGCTTGTTGCGGGAGCTCCTCAGCTCGCTCCTCCACAGGGAGGGGGTGATCTGAGCCAGTGGCTGCTGGGCTTCCTGCACTGAAAGCCCATTGTCATCATCCTCCCCGGATAGACATTGTGAAAAGCTGTGTCTACCCAAATCAGCTACACAAATTAAAACGTGGTCAACCGGCCTTTCCCACGAAATCGGCAGTGTGGCACTCGAGTCGCTATCGCTCCAAACACCAGAAAGCCGCTGCTTTGGCCCGCCCTGGAAGCCGGGGGGGTGCGACCGAGGGCAAGGCGTCAGGAAGGGAAGACTCTCACGGCCCCCAGTGCCGCCGCCGTGGCCGCTGTGCGCGCCCGGGCCCAGCCGTCTGGGTATTTCCTCAAGCGGTATGTGAGCCACTAGCTAACCCTGCGGGCGATCGATGTAGGTGGTACGTCATATTTATAGGCACCTACTTATTTTAATATGCAATAATAAAACGTCAAACTAGCCCATCAAACCAGCGAGATAATAGCCATCTAAAATAAGCTGGGTGAAAACTGTCCAGAGTAAATAAGGCTCAGAAACACTGAGGGTCGCACGCACATGACTGGCGTCTGGGAAACCCTGGCCTCCCTCACCCCTAGGACGCCTCACTTTCCCCTCTGGAGGCTGTGTGACTGCACTGCCTTCCTCTGGCCATCCGGGACAGACCACCCCGGTGCTCTTGGGTTCTGCAAGAACCAGGCCTTGAGCCACATGAGGAAAGCGGGGCTTGGGAGAGCCAGACCGGCTAACTGCCTCTTTGATTTCTGTTTTGAATCGCTCATCAGCTTTCTCACAAGAGCGCTGCATTTTTCATCCCTATAATTTGCTGTCAAATATCAGATTGCAAAAGCGAAACATGACAATGGTCAGGGATGTTTTTGTCCTGAGACTTTAAAAAATAATGATGCAGTTCTCACTAAAGATCAAACGCAAGGCTGTTGCACTCAGAAGCACGTCAAGAACCGGGTTGCCTTGATGCTGCCCCTGACCTCCTCTGCAAGACACATTAGGATGCAGCTTTGAAAGTCTTTTTCTTTCTTCTCCCCAGCATTTTTCCTGGCAAGAAGCTGACAGTGAAAAAGTGCCAACTAAGCCTGCAGCCCCGATGCTGGAGATTACCAGGCTAAATAAGATCTTGGTCAGTCTGTCTCGGCATGTCCACGGGCCCCTCCCCGTCAGCTCGGCACTGTGGGCAGAGAGCCAGGCGCACACTCCTGATTTATCTGTGCTCCCGATGTTCCTCGGAAGCACATTTCTTAAAGGGAGGAAATTGGCATTTTTCTCTCTTATGAGATACCTCCTCCTTATCTATAATGGTTTGGAAATGCTTTTAGGAAACCCAGATGACGAGGTAAGAAGGAAATCTTCCTTCTGGCCTCGGAGTTTCCCGAGAGAAGAGGGATGAAGCGGGCTGACAGCAAGGCGCACGGAGCAGCAGCCTTCCCTGTGCCTGGAAGACCTCGTGCCCAAGGACGGCCCGCCCTGCTCCTGGGCAGGAGTGAGCGCAGCCAGAGGTCTGCCCTGCTGGGACGCCAGCGCCGAGAAAGGCATCCGGGATGGTTGTACTCCGCAGCCGCGCCCCCGGTACAGAGCCACGCAGGCTTCTGGTTTGAGCAAAAGAGCGTGGGCACCAGGAGAGCTTCTGGCTCAGCGCTCCGAGAGAGCTTAAAGGCTTTTGCCTCTTCCAGCGGAGGGCGCGCGGGCAGGGCCCCATCCTCTTCTGCCCTTGCAGCGGCCCTGCTAAGCTCTGTTGCCCAGTTCTTAGCTCCCTGCAGCAGCCCTGGATTCCGTCGCCTGTCTCCTAATGTGACTCAGGGCTTGGGCTCTCTGCCCTTACTTCTCAACAGTCTCCGCATCTCTTGGGGTGCCCAGAAGCCCAGGAAAGCCCACTGCAGCCCACAGAAGGACTGTTCTGCAAGAGCTGAGAGGAGGTGGGCCAGGAAGCGTCAACACACTCTTCCCCCTGCTGCTGCTGCTGCTGAGCTGCTTCTGGCCAGATGAGCAGCATCCCGCCAGGCTCCTCTGTCCCCAGGACTCTCCAGGCAAGAGTTCTGGAGTGGGTTGCTGTTTTCTTCTCCAGTGCAGGCATGCATGCTAAGCCGCTTCAGTCGTGTCTGACTCTGTGCGACCCTATGGACAGCAGCCCGCCAGGCTCCTCTGTCCACAGGATTCTCCAGGCAAGAGTACTGGAGTGGGGGCCATGTCCTTCTTCTTTCCCCGCTTGGGAGCCTGTTAATTTATGTTACTGTTGCAATTTGAGGGAATATATTCACCTAAATTATGAGGGCTTCTCTCGTAGCTCAATTGGTCAAGAATCCGCCTGCAGTGCAGGAGACTCTGCTTCTATTCCTGGGTCAGGAAGATCTGCTGGAGAAGGGATAGGCTACCTACTCCAGTGTTCTTGGGCTTCCCTTGTGGCTCAGCTGGAAAAGAATCTGCCTGCAATGCGGGAGACCTGGGTCTGCTCCCTGGGTTGGGAAGATCCCCTGGAGAAGGGAAAGGCTACCCTCTCTAGTATTCTGGCCCGGAGAAGTCCATGGACTGTATAGTCCCTGGGGTTGCAAAGAGTCGGACACGCCTGAGCGACTCTCACTCACTCATTCGCCTTATGAAAGCTCCTTTATGTCAGCTATGACAATAGCCGCTGGAATCTCTCACATGAGTAAAACTCGAGTTCGGTTTCAAGGACTTATCCTATCACTGCCTCGTTCATCCTCAAAGCAGTTCTAGTTCAGGACACTCTCAAGCACTTTTCATGTTTGAGCATCTACCAGGATGGGTGTGGACGGAGAGAATTCACAGGAATTCCCTGACCCTCATGCCCACAGGGTGAAGCAACGCCTTCAGATCACTGGTCCACAGATGCCAAAGTGGGGGTGGAAGGGTCAAAGGTTGGGAGACATGAAAGTTTGAGATTATCCTGACAGTGAAAGGGGATTCTCTTAACAAGTGGGACCACAGGACACTCCTAGCCAAGCTGGGAAGTTCAGTCACCAATTCTAAGATGAAGGGACCCAGCTGGCGCTGCCTCCCTACCTGGCACATTCTGGGCCCCCTTTTGGCAACATATTAGCTCTGTGATGTTGAACTTGCACAAACTGAGATTTAGGATGCATGTGATGACCTAGAGATGAAGAAGGGTAGACTTCCAGAAGACTCGTCTGAGAGGGAATACAGGGAAAAGGGAAATCATTGCTCGTTGGAACTGAACTTGATGGAAAGGTATCGGGAATATAGTTCTGGCCAGAAATTTGACTCTGCTCCAATACAGAACCACTTTGCTATAAACAGCTTCCCTTTCATCATCAGCCCAGATTCATCCATCTTGGGCTACTGTGCCCAGCTGATTACAAAGGCAGTGGCCTCTCACAGGTCCCAGTGGAGCTGGCTGATGGGCACAGGGGGAGTAAGGCAGGTGAAGGCTGACCTGGCACATGAGAAAACAGAGTGTGCCCAGCTGTGGGGCCAGGAGTAGGCGAGGCGTGCGTGCATGCTTGAAGCCTCCCTCCAACTGTGGTCACCTGATCTGCACATGGCAGGGGCACGGCTCCAGTCCAAAACACATGCAGGGTGCAGACACAGCTCCAGCTGGAGCCATGTTGCTGGAGGACTCAGGCCTCTGTTACTGAGGGATAATCAGAAGACTGCAGCCCTCTCGGGCCGATGGCTAGACAGATGGTCAAGGAGCCATGGTCGGCATGGGAGACTGGAGAGATTTCAGACACACCGAATCCGCCAGGCAAATGGCTCCCAACGGATAGAGTCCATTCAGAGGGGACAACTTATATGCCTTTGTCTCTTTTTAAGATGGCCACTTAGAGGGGTGGGATAGGTGGGGATGGGTGAGAGGGAGGGAATGTATGTTTGCTTATGGCTGATTCACGTGGTTGTATGGCAGAAACCAACACAATATGCAAAGAAATTACTCTCCAATTGGAAAAAATAGC
Organism: Procapra przewalskii; assembly: GCA_006410515.1. Lineage (NCBI taxonomy): Eukaryota > Metazoa > Chordata > Mammalia > Artiodactyla > Bovidae > Procapra > Procapra przewalskii. Next base: position 11,313,588 of record SJYF01000608.1, on the reverse strand, counting down.
AAACAAACAAACGTCTATATAACCTAGCTCTTCTCCTTGCCTCCTCAGAGAAGCACTCTCAGGGTTACTTGAGATGCTGTCTCACAGGCCTGAAGTCATAAAACTTACCCACCAAATAAAACATAACTCTCAAAAACACGAACAAAGAATGCCAACCCCAAGGCCAGCATTACTTTGATACCAAAACAGACAAGGATACTGCAAGAAAAAATTATAGGCCAATATTGCTGATGCAAATAGATGCAAAAGTCCTCAGTAAAATATTAGCAAACCAAATTCAGCAGGATTGTTGAAAAGGACACTTTTAAAAGAACCATACATCACAATCAGGTGGAATTTATTCCTGGGATAAAAAGATAGTTTGACATTTACAAACCAATCAATGTGATTCACCATGTTAACAAAATGAAGGATAAAAACAGTATAATGATTTCAATAGATGCAGAAAAAGCATTTGACCAAATTCAACACTTTATGATAAAAACTCTCAACAAAGTGGGTACAGAGGAAATGTACTTCAACATAATAAAGGCCAGATATGACAAACTCACAGCTAACTACATACTCAGTGACTGTAAGCTGAAAGCTTTTCCTCTAAGATCAGAAATCAGACAAGGATGCCCACCCTTACCACATCTTAGAAATCTTGGCAGACCAATTAGACAAGAAAAACAAACCACGACATTAAAATCAGAGACAAAGAACTAAAACTGTCAGTATTTGCAGACGACATGACATTTTACATAGAAAACCCTAAAGACTCAAAATAATAATAATAATAATAATAATAATAATAATTAGAGCCAACCAAAGAGCTCAGCAAAGTTGCAGGACACAAACAACACACAGAAACTAACGCGCGAAAGGCTGTCGCGCTTCTGTGCGCCAATTAGCAAACCATCCAGGAGAGAACTGGAGAAAGCAATACTATTTACACGTGCATCAAAAAGAATAGCTAGGAATAAACTTAGCCAAGGAGGTCAAGGACTTGTGCACTAAAACTGTTAAACGCTGACGAAAAAAATTGAAGCAGACACAAATAAACGGAAAGACAACCATGCTCATGGATTTTAAGAATTAATAATATTGAACTGTCCCTATCGCCCAGAGAAATCTAGACATTCAATACGATCTTCATCAAAATTTGAATAGATTTTTCCACAGAAGCACAAACAAGCCTAAAATGTGTATGGAGTGACAAAAATCCCCAGAATTCAAAGCAGTCTTGAGAAAGAACAAAGCCAGCATCATCATGCTCTCCGATTTCAAACTCACTGCAAAGCTGCAGCGATCAAAAAGGCATGGTATTGGCAAAAAACAGACACAGAGATCAATGGGACAGAATAGATGGCCCAGAAATAAACCCACAGGGATATGCCAAATTAATTTATGACAACAGAGCCAAGAATATACAATGAGGAGAGAACAGTCTCCTCTGTAAACGCTGGCGGGAAAACTGGACAGCCACATGCGCATGCAAAAATAAACTCAAAATGGGTTATGACTTACGGGAAGACGCGGAGCCATAAACTCCTAGGAAGCAACACAGGCAGTCAGCTCCTTGATACAAGTCATGCTGACGAGACACCAAGGCAAAGTAACAGAAGCAAAAACAAACAGGTTATATCAAACTAAAAAGCTTCTACAAAGCAAAAGAAACCCTCAAGAAAATGAAAAGGCAACTGATTGAATGGTAGAAAGTATTTGCAAATCATGTACCTGATAAGGGGATAACACCCAAAGTGTAGAGAGGGCTCGAGCAGCTCAATAGCAAACAGTAATGCAGAAAACCTGAACAGAAGTTTTCCAAAGATGACATAGACAGGGCGAATGTGTGTGTGAAAAGGGCTCGACATTGCAGGTCATCAGGGACATGCAAATGAGGACCGCTCTGAACTATTCCTTGCATCTGTCAGAAGGGCTGTCGTCAGAAAGAAAGAAGAGCTGGTGAGGATGTGGGGAAAAGAAACAACTGCTGGGGGCGATGTAAATTGCTTCAGCCACCATGGCGGGAAAGCATGGAGGTTCCTCAAAAAATTAAAACTAGAACTACCAGAAATTCCACTTCTGTGTATTTATCCAAGGAATACAAAAAAACACTAGCTCAAAACGATGTACGCACCCCCAAGTTCACTGCAGCATTGTCCACAACTGACAAGACAGGGAAGTAGCCCAAGTATCCAGACTATAGATGAGTGGGTAAAAAAAAACGTGGTATTTAGATACAGAGGAAAATTAGTCAGCCCTAAAAAAGAATGAGGTCTTGTCATGTGTGACAACATGGATGGAATCTGAGGACACTATTCTCAGTAAAATAAGTCTGATAGAAATACTACGTGATCTCACTCATAAGTAGAAAGGAATGAAGGAAGGAACCAAAAGAATGAACTTACATAAAACAGACAGGTGGTCGCCAGAGGCTGAGCTGGGCTTGGCAGGCGGGTCTTGGTGAAATAGGGGATGGCTGTCGGGGGAACAAGCTTCCACGTAAGTCCTAGGGCTGTCGTGTGCAGCAGGGGGGCTCCAGCTGGTTACACTGTGTTGGGAATTTGAAAGCTGCTGAGAGTAAATCTTAAAAGTTCTCCCAAGAAAAACCACCTGTAACCATGTGTGCCATGGGATGCTCACGACACTTCTGTGATCATTCTGCAATACGGACAATATCAACGCATTGTGCCGTGCACCGGAAACTAACATGATGTGATACGTCAGTTACAGCTCAATTAAAACACAAGACCAAACAATACCTCTCTGCTGCTCACAGCAATAGCAGTGGGCAGAATAATCTCTCGCACCAGTTCTCAAATCCCGATTCCCACAGAGCAACGTGGGCAGACAAAGGGCTGCCCCAAAACACAGTGAAGGGCAGCATCCAGTCCCGACCAAGTGCTTCTGGAAAAGCAGCCCACCCCACCTTTCCAGAGAGGGCGGTTGCCCTGGAACATAGGCAAGTCTGCTCTGAGGAGAGGTGGGGGATGTCTCCACCGTTATTAACCTGGAAAGCAAGAGACGGGCTTCCCTGGTGGCTCAGCTGGTGAAGAATCCGCTGCAATGAGGGTCGATCCGGGGGTCGGGAAGATCCCCTGGAGGAGGGAACGGCTGCCCACTCCAGTATTCTGGCCTGGAGAGTGCCGTGGACTGACCATGCGGCCACAAAGAGTCAGACACGACTGAGCCACCGTCACTTTCACCATTATGTCTAAGAAAGCATAGTCGTAATTAAAAAATATTGCTCAGATGTGCGCTCATTTCAGGCTTCAATAAGTCCTCTAGGCTAATTTCCTGGAAATCCCTCTCCATTCACGTGGAGCACACGCTGAGATAAGCCCCGGGTTCCTCTCGCCTCGTCCACAATGACCCTGCAGGCCTAGTGGTGCCCCGTGCCCAGCCTGTGTCCCTCGCAGCCTGCCGCTCCGCACGCCTCGCTGGCCCGCGCAGACACACGAGGCCGCTGCTGCTGCTGAGGGCCAGGGGCCCTGGGCTCCCAAACGCCTCTGTTTGGCTCGGGTTCCCGCCCTCGCAGGTCTCGTGAGGAGTGGACACATGGTGGGGACCCGCCGGCGTCTGCCCACTAATCACCCTGCTTGCGACTCTGCATCTCCACGCGGCTCAGAGTCCAGGAGGAGGGTTCTAGAGTCTCACGTGTTGCAGATTTCTTGATTACCTGCAGGGCCCGGGTCTTTGAAATGAAGTCTCTTTTTCTGCCTTCTGCCTCTCTGAGGAGAAGGCGCCCAAGTGGTCCAGCGGCCGTCTGGACAGGGACAGGGGATGCAGGAGATACAGGAGAGAGGGGACGGCCGGGAAGCACTTCACTGTGGCTTGGCTCAGGACCCCCGCAGCGTCCCGCCTGCGGACCGGATGCCGCCGTGATGCGGGAGCCCTGCCCCGGCCTCTGCTCCCTGCCTCGCTCTCCAGATCCGACGGCCCTGCTGCCCCGCCTCTGTGCGCCTCCCACCCCAGGCGCCTCTTTGCCGCCTCGCCCTTCCTGGGGTCCCGGGGGTTTCTGCACAGGGGCTTACAGACACACAGAGCGGCCGCGAAACGCTTCTCCCCTCGGGGCCGCTGCTGCCACTGGTGTTTCTGGCTTGACCGTCCATCTGGTATAATTATCGCTCAGTTCGGGGCTCAAGTTCTTATGCGGCTCCCTTGAATAAATCTGAACAATGCCCTGAGGGAAAACACTGATCTCAAGATGAATCAAACATGACCGTTTTTGCTGACTGTGTCAGCCTCCTAACGTCATCTGACTTCTTAAGGAACAAAGGATCCCGGCCACTCTTCAGTCAGGAGCTGGAGGGCCGCCCGGGGCCTGCCCGGTGAGAAGCCGCGGGCCTCTCCATCTAGAGAACCACTTCTCCAACGCTTCATTCTTGAGTCCAGTACCGCCTCTTTAGAATTCTCCATCCGTTCTGAAATGCTGAGACTTGAGGTTGGTATACAGCACAGGTTCGAAATTTGGAGTCTAATCTATTTGGAGATTATTATTCATGATTGCTGTATATTCAGCTCGTCATTCAAGCTGGCCTTTAAGCTGAGAATGATTTTCCAGCTAATGAAATAGTCAGGTGCCCAGGAAGTGGGAGCAGGAGGGGAGAAAAGTCTGAGCATTTGTCTCCGCGTGGGAGAGCACAGGATGCCACCGCAGACGCGGCCACAGCGAGTGAGAAGGAGGGAGCCCGAGGCTTCCACATGGCTTTACGTCTTCTGAAGGCTGGCCCACACGCCGTGGCCCCGGCTACGTGGCTTTAGTCTCCGGCGTCAGTTCAGGGCTCTGGTGTGGAAGGGAGAGTGCAGAGCTGGGCCAAAGCCAAGGTCCTGCTCTTCCAGGAGCCGCTACCCAGAGCGGAGAGCTGTGCTCCTGACCCCAACCCCACCAACGGTGAGGACCTGTCCCCCTGCTAGGCTGCGAGAGGGTGGGCTAGTCGGCTCAGCCCCTGACCACCCCCCCACCCCGCCCCGCCGCCGTGGCCTTG
>SJYF01000608.1:11240164-11269314 GCA_006410515.1 Procapra przewalskii | reverse complement strand
GGTTGGTCATAACTTTTCTTCCAAGGAGTAAGCATCTTCTAATTTCATGGCTGCAATCACCATCTGCAGTGATTTTGGAGCCCCCAAAAATAAAGTCTGACACTGTTTCCACTGGTTCTCCATCTAAAACACACACAAGGTCACTAAGATTGCCTTTTCCTTAAAGATATTTAGCTAAAGTTCACAGAACCATCCCAGGCCTTGAGGTGAAGTCCAGTTTCCATGTGCTTTCAATCAACCTTCACATTTGTTTCAGTAACTCCACTCAGTTCCACTCACACATATCTTTGTCTTTTTACAGTATGTCTTTGGAGTATTTTCAATTAGTTGAGAAGCAAAGCTAAAAACGCTGCATTGTTTGAATACAATTATCAGGCAGAAGCACAGGACGTGTCTGTTGTTGAAGATTTATAGACCTGGTTTGACAACTTTGCCTCTCCACAATGTGGAGGAAGTATTTTACAGTGTGTTAGGGATTCAGGCTCATCCTGTAGCGTTTAAGCATTTATTAGCTTACGGGAGGGGTCTCTGTTTACGAGCAATCATAGCTTTATTTTCCTTTCAGTATAAACACCGCTGATGAGGTGTAATGTATCCTGCAGTTAAGGGTGACACTTCCTTGCTGCTCTTCCACCTTGTCTGACCTTTTATGCATTTGCTGAATCCCTTTGTGCTGCGGGTCTTGAACAGCCGTTCCTGCGGCATGATGAATCCAGTCAATGGTGTGTCCTGGAGGAGAGGGAGGCACTGCGTTCCAGGAGAGGAGACGGAACGAAGGAGCACAGGCCATCGGAGGTGTGCGTGTCACCGGGAGAAGCACGGGAGGAAACTGCAGCCCCAGCAAGCACGGCCTCCAGGGCACCGCTGCAGGCAGTGTCCGAAGGGTCCAGAAACTCTAAAGAAGGTGCTGAGGGCCCCTCTGCTCCCCGGCCCCCATCAGAGTGGCCAGCGGGAGAGGAGGGAGGAAACTGGCCTTGTGCCGCCCCTGGGAACAGAGTCCGGATCGGAGAGGGAGAGGCAGGCGGGGGCAGCCTGGGCCTGGACCTGTCTTCTGGAGGGAGCTCCCCGGCGCGACATTCCCGAGGGGGTCCCCAGACGCCCTCCTCTGCTGGTCAGCGGTTCTTGGTGCTGACTCTACTTTAGAGTCATTTAAAAACATTGTTTCAAACCAAAGATTCCTGGGCCCTAGACCAAACTTACTAATCAGAATACCCAAGGGCAATGGCACCCCACTCCAGTGCTCTCACCTGGAAAATCCCATGGACGGAGGAGCCTGGGAGGCTGCAGTCCATGGGGTTGCGAAGAGTCTGGCACAACTGAGCGACTTCACTTTCACTTTTCCTTTCATGCGCTGGAGAAGGAAATGGCAACCCACTCCAGTGTTCCTGCCTGGAGAATCCCAGGGAAGGGGGGAGCCTGGTGGGCTGCTATCTATGGGGTCGCATAGAGTTGGACACGACTGAAGCGACTTAGCAGCAGCAGGCCCTAAATATTTGTCCCTTCACAAGTTCCCCAGGTGGGTCAGATGTGCAGCCACCATTGGGAGCCACTTGTAACAACACCCAGATGCCATTCCAAAGCAAACCCCGACTCAAATATCCACAGCCTAGGGCAGCAGCGACAAGAAGAAGGGCTCCGTCAGCAGGCGCCTGCTTCTCTTTCCTGCCTAAACTTTGCTTTCCTTGGTCTCAGACCAGTCAGGATCTCTCCATGGGGAGGCAGACTGACAACGTGCACAAACCCCCTTCCAAGCAATACTTCAGTTCAGTCCCTCAGTCGTGTCCGACTCTCTGCGACCCCATGAATCACAGCACGCCAGGCCTCCCTGTCCATCACCAGCTCCTGGAGTTCACCCAAACCCACGTCCATCGAGTCAGTGATGCCGTCCAGCCGTCTCATCCTCTGCCGTCTCCTCCTCTTGCCCTCAATCTTTCCCAGCATCAGGGTAAGAGGGGCAAAATTGCATTTAGAATCAAACCCTATACCTGCCAGAAATGCTCAGAAGTAATATTTATTTGCCAAAAAATCTTGCATTTTCCATAACATGAATAAAGGCATGAAATGAAGCAGGAAGCTGTTTTTAGGGAATTGTGTGCTGGTAACCTACAGTCATCTGAAAATTAATTTGAAGGTTAAAATTAATTAAATGAAGGTAAACAGCCGGCCTCAGTTCCTCCTGAGAATAGAGCAAGACGAACAAGTTTGCCTTAGACATGAAGGCAAGTGCCTTTTCACTGAAGGTCCTCACACCTGGAATATGTTTCTGAGAGTACACGCATTCCTTGTAGGAATTTCTGGAAAACATGTGGGTTCCTATGTGCCCAAGAGGACTGTGCTTTTTCTGCCAGTCAGAGGCTCTTGCAGTCGTGAACGACGTGTTAAATTTAAGCCGCCAGTGCACTTGCAGCTTGGGTTGCTTTCTCAGGCAGAGTTTCAGAGTCTCTCTGGGAGAAGAGAGCCCGCGTCTGAGGGGCTGTAACCGGCGGCAGGGCCCAGGGCCTGGCTCTAACTTTCACCTGCTTCACTTTCACTGTTTCTCTTTGAAACCAGGGCACAAGAAGGGGATTGGCTTTCTGTAACCGCTTTGTTTATTCATTTATTATCTTAACTTTCTTTTTCATGATGAGGGAATAAATTTGTTTGACTGGTTCAGGGATCTTATCATCAATGCCTAGAACCTTGGCTGAATGAACGAATCAGCAAAATGATTCATTTGAAAGCTGGGAGATCAGCGGCCAACTTACGGGCACTTCTTACTTTCCTTGCACAGACTCGGCTTGCACTAGGTCAGCGTGGCCAAACGCAAGTCCCCTCCTCTCCAGGGAGTGACCCCCTGGGACCCTGATGCTCCCAGAGCGAGGAGCACCTTAGAGCCGGGGCCTGTGAGCTGTACTTGCTTGGGGGGAGGTCACTTGGTGGAGGTCATTAGCCAAAGGACACTGAATACCATCCTGCAGGAAGGCGGGAAGGTGGTAGGGAAACGTGAGTGGTGTGCAAAGTGAGGAAGGGCTGCTCACCACGAAAAATACCTGGGTTCTCCATGGAGTGTCTGAGAAGCTCCACACTGTGAAATCAGGGAAGTGTTCACTGAGCTAGGGTCAGTGGAAAACAGTTTCCCAGGTCAACCAATAAGATGTCTTTTCATCGCCTCATTTTGCTTTTCTTTCATCTTTATCGGTAACATTCTCCTCTTTGGACACATCAATGAGAAATATTTTCCTGCTCCTTCCTATAGGAGTTCTGATTGATTAAGCCTACCGCGGCCACTTCTAGGGCTGTATTTGATAGGGAAACCCTGTCTTCATGAGCGTTAGTGCAAGGTAATTCCTGAAAGCCAGGAGGGAGGTGGTTTGCACTGGCCGTTCCACGGGTAACGTGGCTTCCTGGGGAGCTGCCAACCGGCCTTGACCACGCCAGCTCATAGTCTCTGAATCCGACAGTCTGCAATTCACACTTAAGCAAGAGACGATGGAGTGGATGTCTTATAATTTTTTAACCTAGAACTTCTTTTGCCACCCACCACCTAAACATGACAGACCAAATCTTCTGAAGAGTTTTCAACACCCACAGCCTGGCAACTCGGAATAGGAAAAAAATCCTGCACAATGTACACTTTAAAAGCATTTTTAGCTTCTTCCGTGAAGTGACATTTTATCTTATTTTTCTTAAAAACATTTAACTGTCAGCGACGGCTCATGTCTGCTAAACTCTGCAATTTCTCTAAACAACCTGCTTAGTTCTTCAAGACAATGGGCAGCTTGAGCATAACTTGCTTGCCCAAGTTATAGCAGGCACAGAGCCGTTTGGTGTGATTGTGAAACAGCGGAGGTTTACCAAGGGAAGTGATAGGATCTGCTCTCCCCAAACCAAAAAGGCCCAAGTCCTGCTCTAGAATAGGATACATTCAGATCTATCTGGCATGGTGTCAGGGTCCTTGGGGAAGAAATGGCAGATACAGAGCTGATACTTTGAGGGTTTTTAATGGACTGCTCCCACTGGTGTGGGCAGGGTGATGGGAGCCGGGAGAGACGTTTGCAGGACCAGCAAGAGCAGGGAGGCACGCCTAGGTCGTAGGTGGATGGAGCAGCCATGGGGCCCCAGAAGGAGCGGCTGCACAGAAAGAACCTCCTAGTCCAGGCCTCACTGCCTTTCCTGCAGGGGCTCCCATCCGCTAAGCTCCTCAGAAGCCCGATGACAAGGGACCCTGTTGGTTTAGCCTCCTAGATCTCAAGCTGGAGAGAGATGGACAAGCGATTCCAGGGCAAATGAAAGAAGTGCAGGCAATGGGGATCAGAGAGGCAGAGGTGGCCAACCAAAGTCTCTGGTTTCTCTCTTTGTTCATTCTCTCGTTCATCAGGCATGCATTGTTAAGCACCTTCTATAGATTCCCAAGCACCTCGGCAACACTGGTGAAGAGTGATAAACACTTCCTTCTCTCAGGGAGCTCAGCTCCAAGCAGAAACACTGGGAAGAGTTAGAGGAGGGGTGGTCAGCAGGGGCCCTGAGGGAAGGGTGTGGGTGAGAGGATAAGAGGGTTTTAGTAGGCCTTCTCTAGTAGTCACGTACAGACGTGAGAGTTGGACCAAAAAGAAGGCTGAGTCCTGAAGAATTGATGCTTTTGAACTGTGGTGTTGGAGAAAACTCTTGAGTCCCTTGGACTGCAAGGAGATCCAACCAGTCCATCCTAGAGGAGATCAGTCCTGAATATTCATTAGAAGGACTGATGCTGAAGCTGAAACTCCAGTACTTTGGCCACATCATGTGAAGAGCTGACTCACTGGAAAAGACCCTGATGCTGGGAGGGATTGGGGGCAGGAGGAGAAGGGGATGACAGAGGGTGAGATGGTTGGATGGCATCACTGACTCAATGGACATGGGTTTGAGCAAGCTCTGGGATATAGTGAAGGACAGAGGAACCTGGTGGGCTACAGTCCATGGGCCCCCAAAGAGTCAGACACAACTGAATAACACCAGGGCTAAGCCCTCAGTCCCCACTTCAGCAGCTCGGGAGCAGCGTCTCAGTGAATCCCAGGACTATGTAAAACTAAATCCATATACTGCTCATTGGGTGCTTGTATTGGGTCAGGCATTTTACATATAATATCTCACTGAAGCCTTATGATGGCATTGCTGGGATGGATGTTATTTTCCACATTTTATGGATGAGGTAGCATGTCCTAAGATAACACATCTAATGCCAGAGAAGATGGGATTCAAAGCCAGGTGTTTCTGACATTAACTCCACACCGCTAACCTTAAACGCTAATGACGGGAAAGGTTTGGCAACGGCGTCTGACGTGGGTTTAAACATCGCTCTTGCAACACCGCCGGGTGTTCTCAGATGACTAGACCCGCTCCCCTATTCTAAGAAGCTGCTTGACTCCTCGAACAGTATGAGCTGCCCACGTCCCCGTGTGCACTGGCGCGGAGGCGCTCTCGGTGCGATGCCTGGTTAAAGCCCTCTGGTGTCGCATCGCTGTGCTTGGCGCCCACTCCATGCGCCGTGTGGGCGCTGGCTCAGCCTCTCCTGCGGCTGACTGGGCCTCTGATCAGCTGCCCTTTCCTCGCCCTGCTCCAGCCTCGGCCTCTTCCCTTCTGGTCTTGGAGTCAGTTATGCGATTCCCACCACGGTTGCTGTTCCAAACCTTCCCTCTGTCTAGAATCCTTGCCCCACAGGTCCTCACAAACAAGTTCCTTTTCCTGCTCAGTCTCAACAGAAATGTCCAAGAGTCCTTTCTGACCATGTCCCGTAACGGCCCGCTATCAACCTCTGAAATGTCACTCTTCTCCTAGAGCAATGGAAATAAACGCAAAAATAAACAAATGAGACCCAATAAACTCAAAAGCTTTTGCACAGGAAAGGCAACGAGAAACAGAGTGAAAAGACGACACGCAGAACGGGAGGAAATATTTGCAAAGAATGCCAGCAACAAAGGGTTAGTCTCCAAAGTATACAAACAGCTCATGTGACTCGATATTGAATAGACAAACAATCAAAAAATGGGCAGAAGACTTACATAGACATTTCTCCAAAGAAGAGACATAGGGCCGAGAGGCACATGAAAAGATGCTCAGCATCGCTAATTATTTAGAGAAAAGAAAAGAAAGTGAAATGAAATCAAAACCACAAAGAGATATCACACCGGCAGAATGGCCGTCATCAAAAAGTTTACAAACAATAAATGCTGGAGACGTGTGGGGAAGAGGGAACCAGGTGGCCCTCCTCCACTGTCTGTAGGAAGGCAAGCTGGTACAGCTACTGTGGAGCGCAGTGCAGCAGATCTTCCAAACACTAGAAACAGAGCGCCGGGATGGGGCAGCAACACCCCTCCTGGGCGTATATCTGGAGAAAACCATGGCTAAAAGGGTGCCTGCAACCCAGTGCTCACTGCAGTGCTGGTGACGACAGCTAAGACAAGGGAGCATCCTCAATGCCCACTGACAGAAGAGCGGCACAGAAGATGCGTCACACAGACACAACAGAATGTGACCCAGCCATTAGAAGGAGAGAAACAACGCCTCTTGCCGAAACACGGATGGATCTAGACATCAGCATAATAAGTGAAGTCAGACAGACAGAAACAAATATTTGACATCACTTATTTGCAGACTCTTTAAGAAATACAAGTGAACGTATTTACAAAGCAGAAACAGACTCACAGACTTAGAAAACAAACATATGTTTATCAAATGGGAAAGGTAAGGTGGGGCATAAGTTAGGAGTTTGAGATTAACATACACATACAACTACATTTAAAACAGAGAACAAGGACCTACTCTATAGCACAAGGCACTGACTCAATACACTGTAATAACATAAATATGTGGATCTGGAAAAGCATCTGTAAAAGAACAGACACATGTACAACTAAATCACTTTACTGTACATCTGAAACTGACAACGCTGCTAACCAACTATGCTTCAACGTAAAATGCAAGCATGCTTAGCTGCTCAGTCATGTCTGACTCTTTGTGAGTCTGGGGACCGTAGCCCAGCAGGCTCCTCTGTCCATAGGATTCTCCAGCAGGAATACTGGAGTGGGTGGCCATGCCCAACTCCAGGGGATTTTCCCAACCCAGGGATCAAACCCATGTCTCCTGCACTGTAGGCAGTCTCTTTACCACTGAGCCACCAGGGATATAAAACAGAATTTAAAAAAGAAACCTCTGTAATATTTTTTAAAATTTTTTGAAATAAATAAAACATCACCTTACCTTACATAACACTCATCACTATACATCGTTTCCTGTCTATTTACTCTCCACCCTTATGAGGGCTACAAACTTTCAGCATCTTATGCAATGCTATTAATAAGCCACTGCACCACGGATAGCGCTGGGCACCTTAAATGTTTAAATCAATGAATGAATTAATGGTGATAAACTGTGACTCAGAAAGAAAAATAATCAGCATGGTGCATTTCTTTCTTTATCCTTTCAGTTCAGTTCAGTCGCTTAGTCGTGTCCGACTCTGCAACCCCATGAATCGCAGCACGGCAAGCCTCCCTGTCCATCACCAACTCCCAGAGTTTACTCAGACTCATGTCCGTCCAGTCAGTGATGCCATCCAGCCATCTCATCCTCTGTCGTCACCTTCTCCTTCCGCCTTCAATCTTTCCCAGCATCAGGGTCTTTTCCAGTAAGTCAGTTCTTTGTATTAGGTGGTCAAAGTACTGGAGTTTCAGCTTCAGCATCAGTCCTTCCGATGAATATTCAGGACTGATCTCCTTATTGACTGGTTGGATCTCCTTGCAGTCCAAGGGACTCTCAAGTCTTCTCCAACACCACAGTTCAAAGGCATCAATTCTTTGGCACTCAGCTTTCTTTATAGTCCAACTCTCCCATCCATACATGACTACTGGAGAACCATAGCTTTCGCTAGATGGACCTTGGCTGGCAAAGTAATGTCTCTGCTTTTTAATATGCTGTCTAGGTTGGTCATAACGTTTCTTCCAAGGACTAAGCGTCTTTTAATTTCATGGCTGCAGTCACCATCTGCAGTGATTTTGGAAACCCAAAAGTAAAGTTTGTCACTCTTTCCACTGTTTCTCCATCTATTTGCATGAAGTGATGGGACCAGATGCCATGATCTTCATTTTCTGAATGTTGAGTTTTAAGCCAACTTTTTCACTCTTCTCTTTCACTTTCATCAAGAAGCTCTTTAGTTCCTCTTTACTTTCTGCCATAAGGGTGGTGTCATCTGCATATCCGAGGTTACTGGTATTTCTCCCGGCAATCTTAATTCTAGCTTGTGCTTCCTCCAGCCCAGTGTTTCTCATGATGTACTCTGCATAGAAGTTAAATAAGCAGGGTAACACTATACAGCCTTGACGTACTCCTTTTCCTATTTGGAACCAGTTTGTTGTTCCAGGTCCAGTTCTAACTGTTGCTTCCTGACCTGCATAGGCAGGTCCGGTGGTCTGGTATTCCCATCTCTGAGAATTTCCCACAGTTTGTTGTGATCCACACAGTCAAAGGCTTCAGCATAGTCAATAAAGCAGAAGTAGATGATTTTCTGGAACTCTCTTGCTTTATCAATGATCCAGTGGATGCTGGCAATTTAATCTCTGGTTCCTCTGCCTTTTCTCAACCCTTTTCTACATCTGAATCTCTCTCTCACGCGCACCCACACCCTGAGCTCAGTGTCGCACGCTTAAATGAGGTGTGTCTGTTTTCACACTTAGAATGTCCTGCAGCTTTGGTCTCTTAGAAAGACCTCGACTGATGAGGAAGGAAGAGAGCTGAGTGTCCGGGGCCCGGGACCCTGTGTAGACTCTGACAGCAAAGCCTGCCTCCTGGAGAAGCGGTCCCTGGGCACAGCGTGCACTGATGAGCCGAGACCTGGCTCCCAGGGGAGGGGCTGTGTGTGCACTGGGAGCCCTGTAAGAACAAGGGGCAGGGGCCCGGTTCCTGAGCACAGCAGCAGGCAGGCCCCCAGCAGGCACGGGGCCACGCGTCCTGTGGACTGGGGTAGCCCCTGTGCACAGCTGCTGTCCTGGTGTCCATATGAAAAGCACCCACTCACTGAGGCCCCAGTTTGGGTCAATCATGGGCTTTCCTGGAGGTTTAGACGGCACAGAATCCTCCTGCAATGCAGGAGACCCAGGTTTAATCCTTGGGTTCGGCAGGACCTGGAGAAGGGAATTGCTACCCATGCCACTATTCTTGCCTGGAGAATCCTATGGACAGAGGAGCTTGGTGGGCTATAGTCCATGGGGTCGCAAAAAGTTGGACATGACAGAGCATTAACATTTCAGATAAATTATATAGTCACCGTGCCAGGAGCCCTACTTTACCACTGGTACTCAGCTTTAGTGTTGGGGGAGAAACCATGAACAGCTAACACAGAGGAGAGAGGCCTAATATGAGACCTAAAATTAATGGCCACAGTTACATCCCAATAAGAAATGGATCAACTGTTCACATTAACAGTAATTCCATTCTGCTGGATAAACCCAAACAATCTACTTATAAAGGTTAATTTTATAGTTTCTTCTTAGATTAATTACTGAACAGAGTAAAAATGTCTTGGAGGATATTTTATGCTGCAGGATCATTAATGATTGAAAGGTCTAGGAGCAGAAACATGCATAGTTACAAATTACTGAAACCACATAGGACGTTATGAAACTCTGTCTAGGAGAGGCATTCAATAAATAATCCAGAATTCATCTATTTCATGTCTATGCCCTTTGGTTTCAGTGACATTCCCATTTTTCAAAACAATATTGAGTTACACCGCACATGGCGTCGCAGAAAAGTTCTTCCCAGTTAATAAAAATTTACTCAGTTTGTAGCACAATTTTATTCCCCAGAGGCCATCACTGACACTCCATATCTGTGAACCTGACCGAAAAATCCTAGCAGGAGAGCTGCAGAATGACAGTTCTCAAGGAACTCTGTGACTTGGAATCAGACAGATGTAAAGATCAAGACACAAAAGCAGCTTCTGCTTCATGAGGTTAGAATGAAATGCAGGGTATGTTCATAATCAAAGGATAACAAATAAGAGAAAGAAAACAGCAATTTAAAATGAACTTACATAAAACAGGGACCAACATTTCACAGTAAATGAGGCAAATAAAGCAAGCTCCCATGGGATTCAGGGAAATTAAGAACCGTGCAGATTTTGGTGTAACGTCCAACAAAATTGTACTTTCAGTTCAGTTCAGTTCAGTTGCTCAGTCGTGAGCAAAGTGCTTACTCTTTGCGACCCCCTGAATCGCAGCACGCCAGGCCTCCCTGTCCATCACCATCTCCCGGAGTTCACTCAGACTCACGTCCATCGAGTCCATGATGCCATCCAGCCATCTCATCCTCGGTTGTCCCCTTCTCCTCCTGCCCCCAATCCCTCCCAGCATCAGAGTCTTTTCCAATGAGTCTACTCTTTTCATGAGGTGGCCAAAGTACTGGAGTTTCAGCTTCAGCATCGTTCCCTCCAAAGAAGTCCCAGGACTGATCTCCTTCAGAATGGACTGCTTTTAGCATACACTATACTTCATTTGATTCTTGATTTTTCACAGTATCAGTGCAGAGAGGATCATTTAACAAAAACATGTTAAAAGGCCTCTCTGAGGGTTCCTTACACCCTTTCACATCCAAATGTTTACTTGGGGGCTCATTAGCCTGTCAGGCCTCTGGGCTTCCTCGCCTCTCAGCTGTCAATCAGTTGGACTCCAACAGGCGTCATTTATCAAAGCCTTGTTAGCACACGTGACTCTGAGCAGTTCTCACTTCTGTCACCCTCCTGATCTTGCATCTTTCACAAGATCTGCACTTCCACTTTGCAGTCTACCTGCCCTGTATTGACAGCACACTGCAGGATGTTCTGTACCCTGGAGTCTGAACACCAGACATTTATACGATTGGTGGGAAGCAACATTAAAGGCAGCAGCGTGTTTGAACAGGGTTCTCTGGTCAGGTGCAGAGATATGGAGTCCGTGGTGGCCTCTGCGGAGTAAAACCGTTGCTACTGCCGGGGGCCAGCGTGAGGAACTCCGCCCATGGCAAAGGTCATGAGGAAGGAGGCTTGGCATACGCAAAGGCGTGATCAAGCCTCAGGAAACCCCCTGTTTCCGAGCATCTACCCCAAAACCAGAGTACTTTACAGGGGGCTCTCCCCCATAACCATTTCTCTAGGAGAAGGAGTAAACGTGCAGCTCCAAGGCAATTAAATTCCTGGGCATGACAGAGTGTTTCAGCTTACGGGACTCCTCTGAAGGTTACTAGCCTGCCTGTATAGGTTCCTCCGGCCACAACAGCCCTCCAACCATGAGAGGCACGAGATGTTTTAGACTTACTAAAGGCAAATTCTTGTGGGAAGTTAGAAATTATTAGTATAGTGGGTTGGTTGGGAATTATATGGGTGGGACAAGGGTGTCTCAGGTCAAACCTCTGCTGACAGACTAGCTTGTGTGACAACCTCTCAACCATAAACAGCACAGAGAGGGTTGGAGGATTTTGAAAAGTCTTAATTAGCATAGGGCTTTTTCTTCTCGTTGAGTCAGTGATTGCCGCCAGGCCTCCATATCCTCAGGCACCTGGGAATATATTAATCAATGTATTTGGAATATAGAAAAGGAAATATAGTAGTTTTGATGTTAGCAACATTAGACTTTTTGAGTTAATGAATTTTCTCTTTTGTAATAGACCACTGTACTTTGTTATAAATCACTGTGTCCTTGCTACATAAAAATGTAACTTTATCACTATCAAGACTAAACAGATCTTAAGGGGAACATTGATGAAAGGATTTTCATTTGTTGGGCTGATGTTTGCTGCTAAGTCTCCATATTCCCTGCCTTTATAATAAATATAACTAGCATATAGGAGAAATAAGTATTAACCTTTAAGATTGATCATGTTAACCTTGGGTTAAATAAATTCCTTTCTTGACTGTAACTCACTACACCCTCATCCTATAGAAATGCAACTTTATTTGGAGGGTGGTGCCTGGTTTAAGAAAATACACCCTTGGAAAAAATAAGTTTTTTGGTAATCAGAAAGAAAGGGTTGTAAATGTCAGCAGGCAGAAACGGCTTGAAGATGATGTAAAACCCCTAAGACCTTTTTTTATGTAAAGCACCTGATTTTGATAAAGGTCAGGACTGCTGACCCCCGCGTGACTCTGTATTCATCCCTATATGTAACAAAAGGTATATAAGAAAACTGGAAAAATAAAGAAATGGGATCAGTTTCTGGAAAGACTGATTTCCCCGTGTCGTTTCTTTCTTGCTCCCCGTTTTCCTGGCTGAATTCCCATCTGGTAGGGGGGTACTCACCAAGCCTGCTAATTCTGCCTGGGCTTCTAAGATCGGACCGGGGAGGCCTCAGTGCCTCCTCTCCTTCGGGAGAACGGAAAGACGCCTGTGGCCTACGTAGGTGGTGATTAGTTTTCCACTTAAACCAGTTGTTCAGCCTCTTTTTCTCCACTAATTTTCCTACTACACTATCCGCTTCTAATCTCTCTATATATCTGTAATTAAATATGTATTTTTCCAAGGACGCCGACTCCGTCCCCACCTTCGAATCACCCTGGATCCACTGCCTGGATCCCGGCAAGCTACCAGTTGAGTAAATTTCGGTTAACTGGGAAGAACTCTGAAGCTCCACGCTGAGCAGAGAGTGACTTTATGGCTGTCAGGCCCCTTAGGCGATAGTCTCTCTTAAGCCCCCATGCCGACTGGGCAGCAGCAGGGCCCTGGATAATGAGCTCGGGGGTGGCCGGCCTCCCTGGAACCTCAGGCTCAGGTCCTGAGTCCGTCAGCTTGCGCCATGCTCTTGAGCAGGCCATTTTATTTCAATGGCCCTCCAAGCTCAAGAAACCCAGCTCCACTTTTGGGGATCCCAGGAGTCCTGCACGCATGTTCTAATCTGCATGTTCTCAGGGGGTCTGCTCAGATATTTCCTCAAAAACATTCAAACCATCAGTTGTGAGGTTTCTCTCATGATCTCCAAACCTGCTTCCAGCACTCACAGCCTCTGATTTCTGAGTTTGTCTGGGCCAAACTACCTGTAAGGAATACAATTAAGCCAGAGGGTGGAGGTGTAGAGGGGACCTGTTATCTGTAATTAGTACTGAAATGTGGGTAGCTAATCCATCTCTTCCAACCAATCTACCTCCCAGCAACCTCTGGAAACTTGTTTTGAGAAGCTGAATATTTTCAAGTTTGCTGTTTCAGGAGAGGCAGGACACTGTATAAAAGATTTAATGATGCTTGTGTACGTCATCAGAGAAACACTGGGCACTCCGCTGAGTCCATTGCTAAGGATTTGAAACATCATTAATAACTATCTTCGTGTATTACTATGACTAAAATCACTGCAAGTACCAGAACCAGAAAGAAAATGGCAAATATCTGATGTGGACAGAGCAAGCAGGTTTTCTGAACTGGCCTTTAATACAGTTATTCCAGACCTTGACATCATCACAGCTAAAACTTTGTTACTTACTAAGTGCTAATTTTATATTTAAAACTCTATAAAGATGATCTCAACATGATATTCCTGTAACAGAAAATACAGGGAGAAACAGGAAACTGGTTTGACGGCATCAGTTTCACTTTTAAAGCTCTTTAGAACCTCCTTTGCTGGACTCAAAGAATCTGTGTCTCACTTATTTATCTATTCATCAGAAATAAAAGGGACTCAGGATGGGGAAATCTGGTATGATTCTACTGAAATAGTATAAGCTTGAACTGATAAAATCTTAAACGATAATACTCGATAGTGGATGGGCTAAAGCCCAGGATTGTAGGAAAATAGCTTATATTTTTTAATTTAGCATCCATAAGCAAACAGAGTCTATCTCATTGTAGGAAAAATTTATGAGACACCTGAGTCAGTTATGACGAGAGGCCAGGACACAGAAACTGTGAAAGCAATTTACCATCTACTTTCTCAGTCATAGAGAAATTTCGATTTTTAAAGGGTTCTGGGAAAACAAATATGTTGGACTTCAAACCAAACCATGCTTCCCAACAGATATGAAAATACATGTGAACAACGATTGAACGTGTGTGGGGGAACAAAGCATTGCTTACTAATTCAAGTATATGCCAGGATTTATACTCAATTGGATAGAAATATTCGGAAACCCACAATAGGAAGGAATTATTTTTCCACAGCCAAGAGCTTATTCAGATCACAGATTTTCAAACACTGCTCGATGGTGAAAGTAAATCAAGAGCTTCAGAAGAGATGTGCGGGTTCCACGGCCACGCGCGCCCGCGGCGTGCTAAGGGCACCCTGGCACACCCGGCTCCCTAGCGCCCGCGGCCCTCCTTCCTGGCGCGCCTCTCCCACGCCCGTCTGCGCAGCTCCGCCGGGCGCCCAGATCCGGGTCAGGCGCCGCAGGTTTCTGCCCCACGCCCTGCAGGCCGCAGCCAGGAAGAGGAGCGCATGAGCGAGCTGGGCTGAGGGGAGGCTGCTGAAGAGACCGCTCCCTTCCGACAAAATGCAGCAGGTGGCTGGGTAGCCACTGTGTCAGGCCCCGCCTGGAGGAGCCCGAGGGGGCACGCCCTGTGCCCAGGCCGCACTCTGAACCACCGGCGGTGTCCAGCCGTCCTGGCTCCGAGGGACCCATTTCTGCAGAACCCACTGTGAGCCGCACGCGGAATTCCAAGACCCTGTCTCTGAGACTAGTCTGGAACCTTCCCCCGTCTTTCTCTGACTTTCCTGACCGTGCACCTTTGGAGGTGACAGGCCAGCTGTCTTTGGAGGGTTTCTCAGCGTGGGTTTTCCTGATGGCGATGCATAGTTGGGTTCGCGTTAGGAATTTTCCGTCGGGCTATCACGGCAGTTCTTCTGAAGGCCTCTTATCAGGTGGCACAGACCTCGACTTGTCTCCTGGCAGATGGCGTGATAGCGTCTGTTCACTCTGGCCCATGGATGAGGTGGCATCTGCCAGATGTTTCCACTGCAAAGTCACTGTTCTCCCTTCTGCAGTAAGCGCTTTATGCAGAAGAGCTCTGAAACGGTGTAATTAGACTATTTTTAATCAACTCTCACTTCTTTGTTTCCTGATTTATAGTTTCGGGTTTCCTTTAATGCGCTACAGTCTTTCACCAGCGTTACTTATGCTGATGCACAAATCGTCCTCCACCTGCCAGTGGGAGCCACTTTTTGCGTCTTTGTGACCATCAATCTCTGATCACTATCACTTCCTGAAACTCCAGGTGTTTCAGGCTCATCTTGTACTTTCCCTAGCCCAGCCCGAAGATCAGCCATTTCCCCAGTAAGCTCTGGTCTCTTCTAGCGGCAGATGGCTTTTCGAGACCAAGATCTTGGTATCGGGATCATCACTGGTTCTGGCATCTCACTGGACGAAGGCAGGCGATGTGTATGTGTGTGTGTGTGTGTGTGTGTGTGTGTGCACGCACACACTGCATTGCCATCTGTATTTCTGCATCTGTGTGTACAGAAAACCATGATTCCCACTGACCTACCCAAGTCCAGTCAGCACCAGAGAGCTGATTCTACCTTTCTCCCTCTCCCCATCTGCAACCCCCTCCCCGAGAGGAAAAGAGTCTAGACTCCATATCATTGGTATATGCAGCTATCAGCCTCCCTGGATGCAAGGGCTCACGGGTCTCTGCAGCACCGGGGACGCCCTGCCCTCTCCTTCGTGGGCTCTGCTCTGACACAGGGCTGCCCCTGCATGGACACCCTCCTCACCCAGCTTGGCCTGGCGCTCCCCAACAGACACCCCTCAACCTGGGCTCAGACCACCCTTCTTTGAAGGGCCCCTTTTGCTCCTACAGGCCCCGCCCTGGCTTGGGGCACCTGGCTGAGCTGGAGATGCCCCGCCACCCCGGACTCCTGGGGGCCTCCACCCTGGGGTTTGGTGCACTGGGCTCAGCGCTGAGATGCACCCCCCTCCACCCCTGCAGCCCCCTGCCCTGGTTTGGCACATTGGGCTCAGCTGGAGATGCCGCCCTCCTCCCCAGATGCCGCACCCATGTGGGACTCAGGGCCCCCCTGACCCTGGCGCCTGGGCCTGCCTCATTCTGCAGAAACTGCAGTGCAGGGAGGAAGAAGGAAGACTGGAGCTTTTGATTTTTTAAAGGAAGCTTTTTGCGCTTTAAACAATCGCTTTAGTACTAAAAAGCGAACCATTCTGTTTGATTGGAAAGAAAGAAAGAGAAGGAAGTTTTGAGGGTTTCCGGTAGCGGTCTGGTCCTCTCTTAAGCTTCTTGCTGAAGGTAATGGATGAAGGGATGACACATGGCTTTAAAGAAGCAGTACATACATTGAGACACAAGAGACCCAGTTTCAGTCCCTGGGTTGGGAAGATCTCCTGGAGAAGGAAATGGCCACCCGCTCCAGTATTCTTGCCTGGGACGTCCCACGGACAGAGGAGCCTGGTGGGCTGCAGTCCATTAGGCAGTGAAGACTCAGACATGGCTGAGCATGCATTCTTAAAGAATCAGACCCCAACATGAAGCGTTTCCCCTTCACGGGCAAGGGAGCCACAGGCCTGGACAACGCCCACCACTGGCCCAGCCTTGGGGGGGCTCAGCCTGGTTCTTCAACCCACTGCGCCTCACAGAGGAAGCTGCAGAGGGCCTCCCAGCCCAGGGCTCTGGCCTCCTCGGCTGCCCTGGCGACCGGACCCTCAAGCTTCCTTTTCCTTTGCTGCAGGAGAGACCATGGTGTGGGAGGCTTCGCAACTTATCTTCAAAGCCCTGAAAATAGATTCAGGCCTTGTGTTCAGAGTGCTCCTTAATGGAACACAGTAGTGTTCTTAATGGAACCCCTACTGTTTAGGAGAGTGGGTTATTAGTGATCTGATTAATATTCATGAATTCTGTGAACATCTAGATAATTATTTGATCCTGGACAGGAATTACAGATGATCATAAAGGAAAGCGTGAGTGTTTTGAATAGCTCACACAGGAGGTGAGGGACACTGCGTTCCCGCGCTGGGGGCTGTGGGTTAGCAGGGCTAGGGGCCTGCTGACACCACGCGGCTCGGCTGGACCCCAGCCTGCTCCATGAGTCGACAGCACGGAGCCCACCCAAGAAACGGGTGAGGAGGCGTTCCCACGAGAGCCCCGAGCCCCCAGGAAAGGCCCCGCTGCTCTTAGAGAACATGCTCGCTCATGTTCTACGTTCCTGGAAAAGACCAGGGAAACCCTTGCCCCTCCGGAGGCCGCCTTCCCGTTCTGACTGGGCAGCGCCTGTGGCTCTCAGCTCCTGCCTTGAGGGAAAGTCCTCTGCGGGTGAGTGTCTGGAGGGCGAGGGCGTGCCCCTCGCCAGAGGAGCTCCCTGCCCGCGGCGCTCCTCGGGGGCTCCCCGGGGGCTCCCTGCGGGGCGGGGGCAGCCCGGGGACGGACTGCATCCTTGCTCTGAGGCCTGGAAGCCGCGGGCTGACGACTGCGTACTGCTGGGCGCGGTAGAGAAATAAGGAACACTGAAACCGCCTGGCCAGCCTTAGGGCTCCAGAGTCTCAGGTTTGCTGTTTTCTTGAGATCAGGAATCAAAGTGAGCTGTGTCCTCGGCGGTCGGTCCTAACTTTGGAAGGCAGGCCTCAAACCGGAGGGAGAGCACACAGCAGTCCTGTGACTGGACAGCTTGCTCGGAAGACAACGTTCCAGGGAAAATTACTAAATTACAAATAAAAATTCCTAAAGAAAGGTCTCAGGATAACAACACTCTGTTCACTGAGTCTTTAAACACACACATACTTGCACGGCATAATTCCAGGGGATTCATTTTGCTTTAAGAGATAATACAGGTCACGGAAACCCCTGTGTGCTTTTCCTTGAGGGCTTTTGCCTAAAAAATTACTTTGCTCTAAACTTTAGTGAGTATGAGGATCACCCAGGAATTTGCTTACAAGGCAAATTCCATAGCTCCGTCCCCAAAGGCTGTTTTTAATGATACAGAAAGCATACTTTGAGGAACAACAAATTAGAGACAAAAGAGCTAGGCTGTCAGCGGAGACAAGACTGCTTGGTGTGACTCAGGCGTGACTCAGGCGTGACTCAGGCATGACTCAGCTGCGACTCACTCAGGCTGCAGATTGCTGGGAGAAAGGCAATGGCTGAGCCTCCCTTGGAAAGAAAGCACGCATTAAATTATATTAAAGTAATATAAAGTAAAGCAGCAAGAAATATAATAATCCAATTACTTGGACATTATTTATTATCACTTTATTCCCATCCCCTTTTCCGATCCAAATTTCCCTCAGGTTTTACCACAAAATGCACCTTTGTAAAACAGGGCTGCCTCCTCTCCTCTCCATTTTGCTTCAGAGAAGTCTTACTCCATGTCTCCAGCTGGCCTCCATAGCTAAGGGCAAAGTGCTCCATCTTGGTTTATAAATTGGTTTAATGACGATTTACTTTATCATGTCCTCCTTATATTCAGTGAACATGTGGTTTGCTTCCATCCGCTGTGTTGAATACCTTCATTCCTATAACCCTCGACATTTTGAATTAATGCCCTTCTTTCCAGGCATCTCGATTTTTAACCCGTGAATACACCTCTCCCGTCATCTCCCCCTCAGGTCAGGGCCGAGGCACAGGTTCAGCCTGTGGGCCTTCAGAGCACAGCAGCTGAGGGCTAGGAAGCCAGGAGCTTTCAGAATCTACCGAAGGACATTAAGAAGGAAGGGGTTTCTTTCTGTGCCATTGTCCAAGTCTCTGGAATAATCATAAAAACAAAACAAAAAAATTCCAGGCATCTTTCAGGGCTCAGAGAAGAGCTTATAAGCTTTGGGGAATGGAAAGAAAGGAGAAAAATGGAGCATAAAGTGAAACCTGAGGAGGTGGCTCAAGACGGCAATCCACCGAGATCCTGAGCTCACCTCCTCCCGCGGGCATGCCGAGTCTACAGCCACGCGTGGAGCAATTCCTCTGAAAAAGGTCTGAAAGCTAGCCGAACAACCCCTGCACGCGTGGAAAATGAGAAAAAGGCCACACTGAAGCGGGCCAGAGAGGCTGAGACGACAAACTCACCACGAGGTGAGAGCTGCCGGGACGCCTGCTCCGTGGCCAGTAGGGCTGAACCACGGCGGTGCCGCAGGACTCATATTTGCATAACATATTTGCATACTTTGAAGTTGCTGCGTGAGGGTGTGGCTCTCAACCAGCCTGAATCTAGGTGCTGTGATTCCACCTCTCGGGACCCTGACAGGTCTTGGAACACCCTCAAAAACTGAGAGCTAGTAAAAAGTAAAATAGGCCACTTGGACAATCTCAAAGGCTCAAGGGACAGCCGAGAGCTAGGACAAGGGTGATAAGCTTCATCTCTGACACAAGGCCACGCCTTCACGACTGGGAGAGGTGGCGGTTTCATCTACACATAGAAACACACACAGCCAAGAGAAATGAGAAAACACAAGAATGTGTTCCAAAGGAAGACTAAGAGAAAATCTCAGGAAAAAAAAAATTAAAAGGAGACAAGCAATCTGCCTGATAAAGAGTCCTAAGTCATGGTCATAAAGGTGTTGACTAAACTTGAAAGAAGAATGGATGAACACAGTGAGAACTTCAGCTGAGACACAGAAAGCATATGAAAGTGCCAGACATCACAGAGCTGAGGATACAGCAGCTGGGCTGAGACATACAGCAGAGAGGGGGCAACAGAAGGCGAGATGAAGCAGAACTAAGGACTGCTCAGCCTGAAGATGGGGCGTGGAACTCACCCAATCAGAACAGCAAAGAATGTTTTAAAAGTGAAGATAACTTAAGGGATTTACAGAACAACAGCAAGCAGATGCTGCTGGAACAACATCAAACGTTTGCTTTATAGGACTCCCGCTAAGAGAAGAGAAAATAGTGAAGCCGCTCAGCCGACCCTTTGCAACCCCATGGACTTCCTTCCAGGCTCCTCAGTCAATGGAATTTTCCAGGCAAGAGTACTGGAGTGGGTTGCCATTTCCTTAATCACCTGAAGAAATAGTGGCTGAAAAGCTCCCTTATCTGGGGAAGGAAACAGACATCCAGATCCGGAAAGCCTAAAGACCCAAATAAGATGAACCCAATGAGGCCCAAGACACATTCTAACCAACATACCAAAGGTTAAAGACAAGAAGAGAATCTAAAAGCTTCGAGAGGAAAGCAACTTCTCATGCGAAAGGGAACTCCCGTAAGACTGTTAGCAGATTTTTCAGCAGCAACTTTGCAGGCCAGAAGCATAATATAGTATATTTAAAGGGCTAATGGGAAAATAGTTCCAACCAAGAATACTCTGTCTTGCAAAGTTATTATTCAGAACTGAAGGACAGACAAAGGGTTTCAGACAAGCAAAAGTTCCCTAACTTTTAGTTTATCATCACTAAACTGACCTTAAAAGAAATGTTACAGTACTTCTCTAAGCTGAGAAGAAATTATAACAGGAATACATGTGAGAGTATACATCTGACTGGTAAGAAGAAATATATACTGAAGGTAGTAGATGAATCACTTATAAAGCTAGTATAAAAATTAAAAGACAAAGGAATAAAGATAGCTAAAACTATGGCTTCTCTGGTGGCTCGGCAATAAAGAATCCGCCTGCAATGCAGGAGCTGCAGTTTCGATCCCTGGGTTGGGAAGATTCCCTGGAGGAGAGCATGGCGACTCACTCCAGTATTTCTGCCTGGAGAATCCCATGGACAGAGGAGCCTGTCGGGCTGTAGGCCATAGGGTCACAAAGAGTTGGAGACAACTGAAGTGATAGCATACATGCACCCACAGCAGTTAGTTAAGGGATAAATAAAATGATAAACATTTGACATCAAAAATACAAAATGTGGTAGGAGAGGAGAACAATGTAGGGCTTTAGAACATGTTCAAGCTTAAGTTGTTACCAACTTAAAATATTCCATTACAAATACAGGTTGTTTTATGTAAGCTTCATGGTAACCACAAAGCAAAAAAATATAGTGAATGCACAAAACATAATGAGAAGGGAAGCTAAGCATAGCTCTAAAGAGAGTCATCAAGCCAAAGAGGGAGAGAGCAAGAGGAGAAGAAAGGGCCAGAGAGGAGCTGCAGAACCACCAGAAAACAATTTTGAACCTGGCTGAGTGTGAGTCTATCAACAATCACATTCTAACACGCATTCTATTCTTCAATCAAAAGACATAGACTGGCTGCACATATTTAAAAGATAAAACCCATCTCTATGCTTTATAAGAGACTCATATCAAACATAAGGACATACACAGACTAAAAGTGAAGACACAGAAAAGGTATTCCACGAAAATGGAAAGCAACAGAAAGCGGAGGTGGCATACTTATATTTAACAAAACAGACTTTAGAACAAAGACTGTAATCACAGACAAAGGTGGGCATTACATATTATAAAGGGGTCAAGCCAACAGTGATTGACATTTTAAAATATTTGAAAACAATATGACATTTGAAAATATTTATGCCTCCAACATAGGAGAACTTAAATTTATAGAGCAAATACTGATAGACCTAAGGGAGAGATAGACAGCAATACAGTAATAGTAAGGGACTTTAATACCCCACTTACATCAGTGAACAGGCATCAGCCTTAAATGACACGGTAGACATAATAGATATACACAGAAGACTTCATCCAAAAGAAGTGCAGTACAGTCTTGTCAAAGGCGCACGAGACTTCCTCCAGGACAGAGCATAGGTTTGGTCATATCAAATCCTAATATATTTAAAGAGACTAAAATCATAACAAACATCTTTTCTGATCAAAATGATATGAAACCAGAAATCAATTATAAGAAAAAACTGCAAATTCCATAAACATGTAGAGATTAAACAACATGATATGGAGCAACTAGTGTGTCAATGGACAAATCAAAAGAGAAATTAAAAAAAAAAAACACCTTCAGAAAAATGAAAACAGAAACACAACATACCAAAATTTATGGGGTGCAGCAAAAGCAGTTTTAGAAGAGTTCATACTGGTAAGTATGCACCTCAAAACTGAAAATAATCTCAAACAAACTTCACATCTCAAGTGACCAGGAAAAAAAACCAAAAAAGAACGAAACAGTAGAAGGAAGGAAATAACAGTGAAAATGAATGAAATAGGGACTAAAAAGAGAAAAGAAAAGAATTAAATTAAGAACTGGTTCTCTGAAAGATACAAACTTTTAGCTGGACTCATAAAAAAAAAAAAAGGATTCAATAAAGTCACACATGAAACAAGAGATGTTACAACAGACACCACAGATATACAAAGGACCACAAAGAGATATCTACAAATAATTATATGCCAACAGATCTGACAACAGAGAAGAAATGGACAACTTCCCAGACACATGTAATCTTCCAAGACTGAGTTATGAAAAATTGGAAAGCCTAAACAGACTAATTCACTTCAGTCGCTCAGTCGTGCCCGACTTTTGTGACCCCATGGACCGCAGCACGCCAGGCCTCCCTGTCCATCACCAACTCCCAGAGCTTACTCAGACTAGTGTCCATCGAGTCTGTGATGCCATCCAATCATCTCATCCTCTGTCATCCCCTTCTCCTGCCTTCAATCTTTCCCAGCATCAGGGGCTTTTCAAATGAATCAGTTCTTTGCATCAGGTGGCCAAAGTATTGGAGCTTCAGCTTCAGCATCAGTCTTTCCAATGAATACTCAGGACTAATTTCCTTTAGGATGGATTGGTTGGATCTCCTTGCAGTCCAAGGGACTCTCAAGAGTCTCCTTCAACACCACAGTTCAAAAGCATCAATTCTTTGGTGCTCAGCTTTCTTTATGGTCCAACTCTCACATCCATACATGACTACTGGAAAAACCATAGCTTTGACTAGAAAGACCTTTGTTGGCAAAGTAATGTCTGTTTTTTAATATGCTGTCTACGTTGGTCATAACTTTTCTTCCAAGGAGCAAGCATCTTTTAATTTCATGACTGCAGTCACCATCTGCAGTGACTTTGGAGCCCCCGAAAATAAAGTCTCTCACTGTTTCTATTGTTTTCCCATCTATCTGCTGAGATGTGATGGAACCAGATACCATGATCTTAGTGTTTTGAATGCTGAATTTTAAAACAGCTTCTTCACTCTCCTCTTTCACCTTCTTCAAGAAGATCTTTAGTTTCTCTTCACTTTCTGCCATAAGGGTGGTGTCATCTGCATACCTGAGGTTATTGATTTTTCTCCCTGCAATCTTGATTCCAGCTTGTGCTTTATCCAGCCCAGAGTTTCTCATGATATACTCTGCACATAAGTTAAATAAGCAGGGTGACAATATATAAACTTGACGTACTCCTTTCCCGATTTGGAACCAGTCTGATGTTTCAAGTCTGGTTCTAACTGTTGCTTCTTGACCTACAAACAGATTTCTCAGGAGGCAGGTCAGGTGGTCTGGTATTCCCATCTCTTTCAGAATTTTCCACAGTTTATTGTGATCCACACAGTCAAAGGCTTTAGTGAATTCAATAAAGCAGCTGTAGATGTTTTTCTGGAATTCCCTTGCTTTTTCTATGATCCAATGCATGTTGGCAGTTTCATCTCTAGTTCCTTTGCCTTTTCTAAATCCAGCTTGAACATCTGGAAGTTCTTGGTTCATGAACTGTTGAAGCCTGGCTTGGAGAATTTTGAGCATTACTTTGCTAGCGTGTGAGATGAGTGCAATTGTGCAGTAGTCTGAACATTCTTTGGCAGTGCCTTTCTTTGGGGTTGGAATGAAAACTGACTTTTTCTAGTCCTGTGGCCACTGCCGAGTTTTCCAAATTTTCTGGCACATTGAGTGGAGCACTTTCCCAGCATCATCTATTTGGACTTGAAACAGTTTAGCTGGAATTCTATCACCTCCACTAGCTTTGTTTGTAGTGATACTTCCTAAGGCCCACTTGACTTCACACTCCAGTATGTCTGGCTCTAGGTGAGTGATCACACCATCGTGGTTATCTGGGTCATTAGGATCTTTTTTTGTATAGTTCTGTGTATTCTTGCCACCTCTTCTTAATATCTTCTGCTTCTGTTAGGTCCCTACTATTTCTGTCCTTTATTGAGCCCATCTTTGCATGAAACGTTCCCTTGGTATCTCTAATTTTATTGAAGAGATCTCCAGTCTTTCCCATTCTACTGTTTCCCTCTATTTCTTTGCACTGACCACTGAGGAAAGCTTTCTTATCTCTCCTTGCTATTCTTTGGAACTCTGCATTCAAATGGGTATATCTCTCCTTTCCTCCTTTACCTTTCACTTCTCTTCTTTTCTCAGCTATTTGTAAGGCCTCCTAAAACAAGCATTTTGACTTTTTTCATTTCTTATTCTGGGGGATGGTTTTGATCACTGCCTCCAGTTCAGTGTTACATGCTTCCATCCATAGTGCTTCAGACACTGTATCATGTCTAGGCCCTTGAATCTACTTGTTACTTCCACTGTATAATCATAAGGGATTTGATTTAATGGTCTCATAGTTTTCCCCACTTTCTTCAATTTAAGTCTGAATTTGGTAATAAAGAGTTCATGATCTGAGCCACAGTCAGCTCCTGGCCTTGTTTTTGCTGACTGTGTAGAGCTTCTCCATGTTTGACTGCAAAGCATTTAATCAGTCTGATTTCAGTATTGACCATCTGGTGATGTCCATGTGTAGAGTTTTCTTGTGCTGTTGGAAGAGGGAGCTTGCTATGAGACCAGTGCATTTTCTTGGCAAAACTCCATTAGCCTTTGCCCTGCTTCATTCTGTATTCCAAGGCCAAATTTGCCTGTTATTCCAGGTATTTGTAAGATCATGGCATCCGGTCCCATCACTTTGAGAAATAGATGGGGAAACAGTGGAAACAGTGGCTGACTTCATTTTTCTGGGCTTCAAAATCACTTCAGATGGTGACTGCAGCCATGAAATTAAAAGACACTTACTCCTTGCAAGGAAAGTTATGAACAACCTAGATAGTATATTGAAAAGCAGAGACATTACTTTGTCAACAAAGGTGTGTCTAGTCAATGCCATGGTTTTTCCAGTGGTCATGTATGGATGTGAGAGTTGGACTATAAAGAAAGCTGAGCACTGAAGAGTTGATGCTTTTGAACTGTGGTGCTGGAGAAGACTCTTGAGAGTCCCTTGGACTGCAAGGAGATCCAACCAGTCCATCTTAAAGGAAATCAGTCCTGAGTATTCACTGGAAGAACTGATGCTGCAGCTGAAACTCTAATACTTTGGCCACCTGATGTGGAGAGCTGACTCATTTGAAAAGACCCTGATGCTGGGAAAGATTGAGGGCAGGAGGAGAAGGGGATGACAGAGGATGAGATGGCTGGATGGCATTACTGACCTAATGGACATGGGTTAGGGTGTACTCTGGGAGTTGGTGATGGACAGGGAGGCCTGGCGGGCTGTGGTTCATGGGGTCCCAAAGAATCAGACACAACTGAGTGACTGAAGTGAACTGAACAAGGTATTTCTTGACTTCCTACTTTTGCATTCCAGTCCCCAGTGATGAAAAGGACAGCTTTTTGGGGTGTTAGTTCTAGAAGGTCTTATAGGTTTTCACAGAACCATTCAACTTCAGCTTCCTCAGCATTCCTGGCAGGGGCACAGCCTTGGGTCACCATGGTATTGAGCGGCGTGCCTGGGAAGCAAACTGTTCTGTCGCTCCTGAAGCCGCATCTAGGCACTGCGGTTTGCACTCTTCTTTCGACCATGAGGGCTGCTCTCTTCCTTCTAAGGGATTCTTGCCCACAGGAGAAGATATAATGGTCATTGGAGTCAAATTTACCCATTCCATCCATTTTATTTCACTGATTCCCAAAACGTCCACGGTCACTCTTGCCATCTCCTGTTTGACCACTTTCAATTTGCCTTGATTCATGGACCTAACATTCCAGGTTCTTATTCAATATTGTTCTTTACAGCATCAGATTTTGCTTCCATCAGTGGTCACATCCACAGCTGGGCACTGCTTTCCTTTTGGCTCAGCCTCCTCATTCTTTCTGTAGCTGTTGCTCCATTCTTCTTCAGCAGCATACTGGGCACCTACTGACCTGGGGAGTTCATCTTTTGGTGATTAACAAAATAATTACTAGCAACAAAATTGAACTGATAATTGAAAACCGTCCAATAAACCAAAGTCCAGAGCCTGATCGCTTCACTGGAGACTTCTACCAAACATTCACAGAATGAATACGAATCCTCCTGAAATTCTTTCAAGAAACAAACAACAACAGCAAAGAAGAAAACACTTTCAAACTCATTTAGTAACACCAGCAGCAGCCTGATACCAAAACCAGAAAAGAGCACAAAGGAGAAAGTTATCGCCAACGTCACTAATGAACATAGATTCAAACATGCTCAACGGAATAGTAGCATGTTACATTCAACAATTCATTAAAAGAGTCATATGCCATGATCAAATATTTATTCCAGGGATAGAAGGATGATGCAACATTGATAAATCAATCAACATGATAAACCATATTAACAAAATGAAGTATAAAAACCCATATTATCATCTCAGTACATGCAGAAAAAGAATGTGAGAAAGTTCAATATCGACTTATGATAAAAAGTCTCAACACAGTGGGTATGGAAGAATGTATCTCAACATAATAAAGGCCATAAATGACAAGCCCAAAGCTAACATCATAGTCAGTGTTGAAAACCCGCAAGCTTTTCCTCTAAGATCTGAAACAAGACAAGGCCACTTTTATTCACCATAGTACTGAAAGTCCTAGCCAGAGCATTTAGGCAAAAATAAATAAATAAAGTCATCCAAATCAGAAAGGAAAAATTAAAACTGCCATTATTGGTAGATTACATGATAATATATATAGAAAACCTTATTAGACTTCTACATATAGAAAACCCTATTAGACTAAAAAAACTGCTTGAAGTAATCAATGAATACAGTATAGTTGAAGGATATAAAATCAATATACAAAAATCTCGTGTGATTTATAATCTAATAATAAACTATCAGAAAGAAAAATGGAGGAAATAATCCCATCTAGAATTGCATCAAAAAGAATGAAATACCTAGAAATAAGTTTAACCATGGAGGTGAGACGCCTGTACACTAAAAAGTATAAGACACTGATGAAAAAAACTGAAGAAGACACAAATAAATGAAAAGACATCTGTGCTCACAGGAATTAACAATGTTAAATGTCCATACTACTGAAAGAAGTCTAGAGATCCAGTGCGATCTCCATGAATATTCCAATGACGTTTTCCACAGAAGTAGAACAAACCGTAGTAAAGTCTGTATGGGGCCACAAAAGACCCCCAGTAGCTAAACTAAGTCTTCAGGAGAGTGGAGGAGGCAGCATGTGCTCCCTAATTTCAAACCGCATTACAAAGCTGTAGTAATCAAACAGTATTGGGGGCGTCCCCGGAGGCTCAGTGGTAGAGACTCTGCCTGCCCGGGCAGGAGACACGGGTTCAGTCCTGGGTTCGAGAAGATCCCACATGGGATGGAGCAGCTACATGTGTGCAGCCCAGCTCCTGAGCCTGCACTCTAGAGCCCGCGTCCACGACCACTCAGCCTGCATGCTGCAGCTCCTGAGGACCGGGGACCTAGAGCCCGCGCTCCACAGCCAGAGAAGCCCGCGCAATGAGGAGCTCACGCACAGCGGCTGGAGAGCAGCTCCCACTCGACTCAACGAGAGAAAAACCCGAGGGCAGCAACAAAGGCCCAGCACAGCCATCAATAAATAAAGCAAAATAAAAGCTGTACCTGCGAGGCATACAAGCACATAAATAGGTCCATGGAACAGAATAGAGCCCAGAAACAAAACTGTGCATATATGGTCAATAAATTCACGATAAAAGCCTCAAACAGGTACAGTTGGGAAAGGACAGTCTCTTCAGTGAATGGTGCTGGGAACACAGGACAGCCACACGCAGAAGATGAAACTGGACCATCAGCTGACACTACGTACGTGTGCGAGCCAAGGCACTGCGGCCGTGTCTGACTCAGCGAGCCCATGGGCTGTAGCCCGCCAGGCTCCTCTGTCCCTGGGCTTCTCCAAGGCGAGAATACTGGAGTGCGTTGCCATTGCCTGCTCCAGGGGAATCTTTCCAACCCAGGAATTGAATCCACGTCTCTTACTTCACCTGCACTGGCAGGGGGCTCTTTATCACTCGCACCACTTTCACTATAGACAAAAATTAACTCAAAATGGATTTAAAGACTCGCGTGTAAGAACTGAAACCATAAAACGCTTAGAAGGAACATAAGCGGTAAGCTCCTTGACTCAGTTTTAGCCATGATGTTTTGGATCTGACTCCAAAAGTAGAAACATACAAATGGGATTACGTCAAATCCCAAATCCTCTGCACAACAAAGGAAATCATCAACAAAATGAAAAGACAGGGTACTGAATGAGAGAAAATATTTGCAAACCTTAACAGTCCTCATCATAAGGAATAACCTTGTAACTATGTATGATGATGGTGCCAACTAGACTTACAGCGGTGGTCAGTTTGCAGCATATGCCCATAGTGAGTCCTTATCTTGCATACCTGAAACTATCATGATGTTATATGTCAATTATACCTCAACAGTAAAAAAAAGTGACCTGAAAGCTTATAAAAGTATAATATTTAACCTTTGTTGTCTTCAGTCACTCCATGTGTTCAAGTCTTTGCGACCCAAGGGACTGTAGCCCACCAGGCTCCTCTGTACACGGGATTTCCCAGGAAAGAGCACTGGAGTGGGCTGCTGTGCCCTCCTCGAGGGGATCTTCCCGACCCAGGAATCAAACCTACAGCTCCTGCACTGGCAGGCAGATCCTTTACTGCTGAGCCACCAGGGAAGCCAACAGCTAACTTCGAATGCTTACTACTGGGGACTTCTTTGAAAGTGTTTGAATAAATAGCACCCATCTTCCCTGATCAAATTCTAAAAAAACCGAGGAATAAGACAGAAGGGTGGCAGACAGTGGTCAAAACAGCACCTTCGTTACTGATAAAGGTAAGATGGGAGAATGGCTTCATTCTTTGAGGAAATGCTT
Organism: Procapra przewalskii; assembly: GCA_006410515.1. NCBI lineage: Eukaryota > Metazoa > Chordata > Mammalia > Artiodactyla > Bovidae > Procapra > Procapra przewalskii. The sequence goes on along the minus strand of SJYF01000608.1, from coordinate 11,240,429 downwards.
TTCTCCAAGGCATTTCCTAAGGTGTGAAGAGCTCTGAAAATACCTTTGTGGGCCCTTGTCTATATAAATAACTGATTAAAAAATACATTATAAAACTCAAGGGCCCATGTGAGGTATTGTGATTCATCAATCAAGATTTAGCTCCAATAATGAGAAAAGGTGTACTTAAATATTTGTTTATGATCCATCAGCACAGTTCAGTTCAGTCGCTCAGTTGTGTCCGACTCTTTGCAACCCCATGAATCACAGCACGCCAGGCCTCCCT
>SJYF01000608.1:11216741-11233440 GCA_006410515.1 Procapra przewalskii | reverse complement strand
AACTTTATTTAGTACTTTGAGGGTGATGCAGAGTAAAGAAAAAACACTTCAAGGGAAAAAGAGTTTTCTGGTTGATAGACATTTATCTAGGAAGAGAGCCATAAAAATGTTAACAGGCCTCTTGGCCAGAAGATACTGTAAACCACCTGAGACCTTTTGTATACGGGAGGGTATGCAGAAAGAAAGCCTGGTCTCAATGAGGTTCAGGACTGCTGCCCCTGCATAACTCTGCACATTCCATTATTTGTGTACAACTTGGGGTATATAAGCTGATCTTGAAAATAAAGTTGTGAGTTTTGCACCGATGCTGGGCTCCCCCATGTTGTTTTTTCTCCCCTTTTCTGGCTGAATTCCCGTCTGGAACGGGGAGGCTCACCACGACTGCTTACTTGCCCTGGCTGCTAAGATCCACGCAAAAGGGAGCCCAAGGCAGGGCACCCTTCAATATTCAAGTGGGCGCCGGTGGCCTAACGTAGATGGGTCAAACTTCTTGTCTCGAAGTTTTATTGGCTTTCCCCGTAAACCAAGTTTTCAGCATCTTTCTCCACTAATTATCTACTACACTATTCTTCCCTAATCTCTCTATATTTCTAACTAAATGTCCTCTTCCAGACTCCGACTCCATCCCCGCTTCAAATTCCCTGGATCCACCGGGGCTGGACCTTGGCTCTAGTGGTTTTCCCTACTTACTTCATTTTAAGTCTGAATTTGGCAATAAGGAATTCATGATCTAAGCCACAGATCCAGGTCTTGTTTTTGCTGACTGTATAGAGTTTCTCCATCTTTGACTGCCAAGAATATAATCAATCTGATTTTGGTGTTGGCCATCTAGTGATGTTTGCTGACCAGTGCATTCTCTTGGCAGAACTGTTAGCCTTTGCCCTGCTTCATTCTGCATTCCAAGGCCAAATTTGCCTGTTATTCCAGGTGTTCCTTGACTTCCTACTTTTGCATTCCAGTCCCCTATAATGAAAGGACATCTTTTTTGGGTGTTAGTTCTATAAGGTCTTGTAGGTCTTCATAGAACCGTTCATCTTCTTCAGCATTACTGGTTGGGGCATAGACTTGGATAACTGTGATATTGAATGGTTTGCCTTGGAGATGAACACAGATGATTCTATCATTTTTGAGATTGCATCCAAGTACTGCATTTTGGACTCTTGTTGACCATGATGGCTACTCCACTTCTTCTAAGGGATTCCTGCCCACAGTAGTAGATATAATGGTCATCTGAATTAAACCCACCCATCCCAGTCCTTTTTAGTTCGCTGATTCCTAGAATATCGACATTCACTCTTGCCATCTCCTGTTTGACCACTTCCAATTTGCCTTGATTCATGGACCTGACATTCCAGGTTCCTATGCAGTATTGCTCTTTACAGCATTGGATCTTGCTTCCATCACCAGTCACACCCACAACTGGGTGTTGTTTTTGCTTTGGCTCCTTCTCTTCATTATTTCTCCACTGATCTCCAGTTGCACATTGGGCACCTGCTGATCTGGGGTGTTCCTCTTTCAGTGTCCTATCTTTCTGCCTTTTCATACTGTCATGGGGTTCTCAAGGCAGGAATACTGAGGTGGTTGTCGTTCCCTTCTCCAGTGGGCATTTTGTCAGGCCTCTCCAGCATGACCCGTCTGTCTTGTGTGGCCCCACACCGCATGCCTTGCCTTCATCGAGTTAGACAGGCTGTGGTCCGTGTGATCAGTTTGCTTAGTTTTCTCTGACTGTGGTTTTCAGCCTGTCTGCCCTCTGATGGAGAAGGATAAGAGGCTCATGGAAGCTTCCTGATGGGAGAGACTGAGGGGGTAACTGGGTCTTGTTCCGGGCCATGCTCAGTAAATCAATCCAATATTCTGTTGATGGGCAGGGCTGTGTTCCCTCCCTCTTGTTTGACCTGAGGCCAAACTATGGTGGAGGTAATGAAGATTATGGCGACCTCCTTCAAAAGATCCCATGCACCGAGTGCCCCCAGCCCTGCAGCAGGCCATCGCCAGCTACATTTCTGCCAGAGGCTCCTGGACACGAATGGGCAAGTCTGGGTCAGTCTCTTGTGGGGTCACTGCTTTCTCCTGGGTCCTGCTGCACACCAGGTTTTGTTTGTGCCCTCCTAGAGTCTGCTTCCCGAGTCCTGTGGAAGTTCTGGTGGCCCCATGGGGGGTGGGGTCAATGGTCATCTCCTCTAAGAGTGCTTATGCCAGACCCCGCCCTGCTGCACCCAGAGCCCCTGGCCCTGCAGCAGTCCACTGCTGACCCCCATCTCCGCAGGAGACACCCAGAGACAATTCTGTCTCAGTCTCTGTGGGTGCACAAGGCGTGTTTGAGCCCTCTGAGCGTCTCTGGCAGGAATGATTCTAAACGTGATTTCACTCCTCCTACTGTTTTAGGTAGGAAGACTATAAATCGGTTTAATATGTTTAGGCGCCTCTCCTTAGCCTCTTTGGGCTTATTCTCTGTGATTATTAAGAACAATAATTACCAACTTGAGAGGTTTTTTTTTCCTCTGAATGCTAAGTTAGGCTATTGAACGGGCAGATTAGTCTATTCAGAGTCTAAGGGACTTTAATACCCCCCTTACGTCAGCTGAAATTTACTTCCTTTATGCTCACTGTGTTAACTCACTGGCCTGTGCATGAAGCGGCAGAACAAGGCACTGAGGAGCACTGGGCTGAATCCCGACTCGCTTCCTCACCAGCCACGTGACCCTCAGCCGCTACTTAACCTTCTGATGCCTTTGGAGAGTTAAGTCTACATCTAACAAGTTTTGGTCCTGCAGCAGCATGACCAAAACTTACATGGTATTTTGTACCAGAGGTCACGTGGCCAGCAGGAAGCTGGTGACCGGGAATTGCTTGCTGTCTGTTCCATTTTCTGGGGAAAAACAAACTGGGTGCCTATGTGTACGTGCCCCTGAGCACAGGGAGCAGAAGGTAACACAGTGCAGCATGGGGAAAAGGCGAGACAGTCACGCTTTGCTTCTATTACAGCCAGCCCTATCTCTGGAGAAAGGCTCTTCCCAGCTTCCTGGATTGTGAGATATCAAGACCTTCTGGAGGCCATCGGGCGTGTCACCTCCTAGATCTTCAGCTTATAAACACAGGAACAGAGCTACAAGTCACTGGGGGATGAAAGGAGTTGCTGGAAGCTGGTCACCGTGCAGGGCTCAGCACGTGTTGGTCTTTCTCCCTGCTTTGGTCGTTTCTCACTTGGATAATCACGGAAAAGCCAGGCACACCCCTGGCCAAGATGAACCCCTTCCCATACGGAGCATTCGGCTGCTTTGGGGAAAATACGTAGTCAAGTCTCCTCAATACAAGACACTTGAGGCGGCCAGGGAGCTGGCAATCTTGTTCACAGTAGTGCTGGAGGCGGCACCTGCTAAACATTTATTAGGCAGCAGGTCGAGATACAGAGTTCACGTGTTGGATTTGATGAAACTGTTTCCACAGATTCAGGGAGGTTGCCAGGCTTCTAATATATTATTTTTACAAGGCAAGTTAATTTTTACTAAAAAATTTTTAAATGTCTTCTTTCAGGTGCTATTTACTCAAGTAGATGTGGGCCATAATCACAGTTCACTTGTGATTCATCATCCCATCTAGGCTAGCGCTTGCTTTCCAGACAAGGTTGATTTTGTAAGCTCCCCATTTCTATCCTCATCTGCCTGAAACGTGAATTTAAACTAAAATGAAAACTCTTGACCTCCTTTTGTGGCGCCAAACCGAAGGTACTGCAATACCAGGAATGAAGGTCTCCTTGGTCCAGACCAAGAAGAGGTACCTGTGGAGGCCAAAGGCCAATCAGCACGATGGTACGTAGGGAGGCCCCTTATAACAGCTGTAACATCTGAGGTCTTTTAACAAGAAAATGGGAATAAAATAGGAGAGCCAGAGCACAGACTTAAATGCCTGCAAAGAAGTTAAAATATCACTTAAGGGCTAAAATCAAAAGGAAACCATGTCATACGTTTGTTCCTACTGACTGCAAGTGTGGGGGCAAACGCCCTCAGCTTCTGATGCAAGGACTCCAATGGCCTGGAAAGAGCAGGGCTTGTCACTTATACGCATATGTCTGCACCAGTGAGGTCTCACTGGTTGAAGAGACAAGAAGATGCTACTTACCTCTCGGGCTAGAGACAGCCTCCACAGAGTAACTTAAGGATTCCTCCAAAGTAGGCAAAGGGAGGAAGTTCTCATACATTTTAATGGTGACTAAGTAATAACTTCACTAACTAGAGCATTAGAACTTTGGTCAGCAATACATTACTTAAGGCAAAAATGTCTCTCTGTAACAATTTAGTAATGTAACATGAAAAGGAAAAACTAACAAAGTATTTTTCAGAATTTTAAACAGGCCTCCTTTCCCATTTTAAAAGCTCAGACGACATTTCGAACAACCTGGTTAAATACTCACACCAATCACACTGTTCCTACCCAGAAAGGTGGTGTGAACCACCCAGAACCCTGAGGTTTCTGCTTCTGAACCAGGACTCAATGTTTTCATTTGTGAAAGCTGTGACAACATAAACTACTCTGCAGACTCATTATGAAGATTAGCTAAAACAGAGAGTCTAAAACAATGTCTAATATTTAATACTTTGTAAATTGGAACTATTCTTAGAATGTAAAAATGCACTTTTCTCAATTAATCTGAAGAATTGCTGTTTTATAATCAAAGAAAAAGAAATCATGGTGGCTTACTGAATGTCTGTGACAGTGAAGGGCTAAAATGCATTCCCTGCATTAGACCTCCTCCCTCTAATATTCACTGAAGAACTGCATACGATTATAAATTAAAAAGAAAATGGAATAAATTGCCATATCTAGGCATGTACAGTTCAGTTCAGCCGCTCAGTCACGTCTAACTCTGCGACCCCAGATCTAGGCCTGTAGCCTTTTACTAAAATTGACATTAACTTTCTTTCTTTTGATTTAATAAAGTTGCCATGTCAAACTCTTTTGGCTCCTAAGAAGTGATTAAGATGTTTTAAGATTTTTAGCTAAAATGTTCATCAATCCTAAAAGGCAGTGCTAACATCAAACAATCATAGAAAGCAACTGTATTTCCCCCTCACTCTGCACATCAACAAAGAACATTTTCTTCTAACTTTTACCCACGCACAAACAAGAAGTACTGAACCTTTAATGCAGAGTCCTTACTTTATAGAGAAAACAGAAGCAGAGTGATTAAGTGACTTGTTAAGGTCACGTTAATTCAAATATCATTAATTTTTGAAGAAAAGTGGTAGATTCTAAAAATGAAAAAAAGTTAGGTTGACACTGGTCACTCACCAGATTTCTCAAGCAGGTTAACAGATGGCAATGTGAGCAGTTAGAAACAGGCAGCATGCTTTCACCAAGAGTGAAGCATCTCCAGGCAACTCCATTTGCTTTCTTGATTTAATATACTAGCAAGATCAGGCTACTTCCATAGTGCCTGTCAACCAAACAGGACAATATTTATTTCTTACTCTTACAGTGTCCTTTTAGGAAACGTAAGCATCTAAGTGACTAGCAGTTGCTTCAACAACTGTACCCAAGGCACAGACTGGTGGGTCAAGGTAACCTAGAGGGCCGTCTACAGTGCCATTCTGAAGAGGCCTGTGTTTCACCCTGTTTCGTTCAGTATTTATCAGTAACCGGGAGAAAGCCTCTATACTTCATCAAAATTGGGACTGACACAGGCTGGGAGAAGAATCAAGAGTTCGTACAGACCTCTACCCGTTAATTTTAGTAAGGATGAATGTAGTCCTGCCATTAGGTTAATGGGAAACTGTGTAAGTGATTGTTAGGAACCAGCCTGGCTTACCAGCAATACCTGGAGGTTCAGCAAAAGACAATACTGCGGCACATGAGCCTAGAAACGATGGTGGTGATGACGCCAACAGGCACCAGTCGCCATGCCATCTGAGAATCACCTCGATGGAGGCAGCAGTGCTTCTGGATCCTGGTTTATCAGCCCTCAGAACCGTGCCAGTGCTAAGCAACGCCACTATACGTGAAAGGCTGAAACAGTCAACGCCAGCTGGTCCAGAATAGGTATCATCCAAGATCTGAGAAAAGTACGAAGCCTGAGGGGAGACATGAAGAGGCAGCCACGTGGAAGGAACAAGACCCTCCTGCCTAGCTTCACACGTGCTATCTGTAGGGGGGTGTGGGCGACACTCCCGTGATGATGAAATCCAGCCCTTGTAGGGGCGCCGAGTGGCTCGCCCGCTGCAAGGCCACCAACCACTTCTGTACAGCCGAGTTCTCTTTTAGCCTCTTCCTTCTTGGATCACAGCGGAAAGACTATAAAATCATTTGCTCAGGAGCCTATTCCAGACTTCCTGTTAAGACCTGTGTTCTTTGCTATTAACACTAAATCCTCGAGGAGGTTACGTTATAGAAGTGATATGACTACACAATTAAATATTAGAAATGACCACTGAGTATATCCTGTTTATTGTTTATGATTTACACGAAAAAATGATGGTCTGGGGTTGTAGAACAATAAACCAGTCATTACATTTAGACCTGGGCTTTTGAAAAGCTTGCATTCCATTTTAACAGTTCACATATATTTAACAGCTTATATATAAATCCAGATCACAAATAATCTTAAAGACTTAGTTAGAGATAAACAAGAAACACAAAAGAAAACCACATAGATTTGCCTTTGAATATCAGCATTCATATTACAAGAAAGAAGCAAACTTCAAAAAGAAATAAAATTATTAGGTCAAGTCACTGAACATATAATAGAGAAATAAGAGAAACAATATTTTAATTAATACTAACACTTCTAATTTACCATCATATATTCTTTACTTTTTCAAAGTTCAGTTGCCTTGTCAGCCTCAGATTATATCAGCTTGTTACAATGACAATTCTAAAACCTCAATTTCCTTTTTTACAGAATTTTTAAGCCAACTCTTATTGAACTTTTCTCCTTCACAGCAGCTGTTTACAGACAGTAGGGAGCCAAGAGCGAAGGGCAGAAACAGATGGGAAGCAAAAGTACAACAGCTCTCTTAAGCTCAGCTCTCAACACTGCTGGTTGAATTTGGAACCAAAACCTCTTAACAACTGGCAGACAATAGCTAAATCTTAAAAGGCAAAGAAGAAATGTCTTCTTTCTGACAGCTGCTGCCTAGAGGCAAACCAAGGTCCCATGATACTGCCTGTAATGAACAGCTGCCTGAATGTGACGTGCGGCTTATTGCAGAGAAAACCTGTGACAGTGTCATCTTAACCAGTAAGTATCACAACTGATCATTATTTCTTAAAGGAAACAAATAACAACAACAAAAATCACAGTAACCACAGATTTCCACAATATACACAAGAGAACTGACTTTAATCTGATTTGACCCCTTGACACTAACTGATTATCAATGAAATATGGCATGGAAAGATCACGGAGTAGAAAACAAGCAAAGATTAGTTTATACAACAGTGACTATGTACATCAGAAGGAAAACATGCTACCTAATGCAACGTTAAGGCCTGAATGCGAGCATTTCCGAAGTCACAGATGCCCCACAGGACCTCTAAACTACAAGCCACCAGCGTGCAGGCATGCAACGTTCAGCTCTGTTTTACCCATAAAAGGATACACAGTACTTTGCTGTAAATACCAGACACATTTACAGTATATGCAAAAATTAGAATGTAAGTTTTATGTTCCTTATACTTAAGCCTCCAATGTGCCAACAGTGAAAATTCATTTATTTTTAAGAATGGAAAAAAGAGATGGAATATAAATACTCAGAGAAATTACACAAATAAAATGTAAACTTTGCATTTGGGAAGCCATATAAACACTCCTGTTTTAGTGTCCAAACTAAATTATCAATGTACTACTTTGGTGGATGTACACTCACCGCATGCTTTACTATTTTACTTGCTCAAATGTGGCATTCTAAGACTCATCATCCTTCTCTGGTCTTGGCACCTAAAGCGTCTCTAAGTTACATTTCACGTCCATGTTGATACAGGCTTGCCTACCGGTGGGACGGCCTCACCAGAGAGCTGGGCAGGCTCAGTGTGGTTCCACAATCACAGAGACGACTCTGGTCAGGTTTCCCATTAAAAAAAATGTGAGGAAAGCCGATTTCCTCTCTGTGTAAAAGCTTGTGAGCAGGTCTCTTTCAGAGGATAAATCCGAGGCCAGCATCTTTCCTTTTATAGAAAGGAAACTCACACCAGAGCTGTGTCACCTGTCCAGTTCTGCTCACACACTTCCTAGGCAATCATACAGTCTGTTCCTTTTTCATCCTCAGCTTCATTTGACACTATTTTAATTCTGGGTGAACAGTTTTACCAAAATATATTAGTGCCGAGAAACAAAGGCTGATAATGTAATATGAATAACCTCTGTCCAGCAATACTTTAAAATAATAAATTATAACAGAGGAAGGTTTAGACACATTGTAAAAAGCTGTGGTCAGATCTGTCCTGGACTCCGTGAATTTGATGCTTTATACGAGACAGTGCAACTAACTTTCTGGTTTTTTAATGATTCAGATTTTCCTTTGGGATACAATAGAATGAGTGTTTTAAAACACTTCATGCTTTCTTTTTCAGACTTTCCAAAAGATTGCAGAGTGAAAACTACCTTTAACTATATCCAATATTTATTACATAAATGTGCCATGAGTGTTCTGGACCTTCAAGTATAACTTTAGACAGACAGAAAGGGTCTCATAAGGCCATTTAGTTCGTCTCACTGCACCAAGCACTGAGCACAGGAGATTGGTTACTTTTCTTTACTAACTTTACTTTACACACATCCACCAGTTCAAATATAATAATTAATTTTCTACCTACCCATTTCAAAGAGACTACAATTAAGATATGAACATTTTGTGATGCTCTAGCTAGAAGTTTTGTTTGGCATTCTAAAAAGCCTTAATTTGAAAGAACAGATACCTTCTTACAAAACCACTCAGTATTATGAACTAAGAGGTTTTGATGAAGCAAAGGGACCAAAGAAAAAGCATGCTTTATAACTCCTTTTTATTTCCAATGAAACCAAATTTTACTACTGTTGTGATCACAATCTTCACATTTGATGCAAATAGGAAAGCTTAATTATAATCACTCAGTGGCAGTACTCCAGACAAAATCAACAATGTGTGCCACATAGATGGTTATTTCTTCTGGAGAGAATTAACTGATAAGCCTGACTTCACAATTAATAACGTGTTGAACTAAAGAAAACGGATGCACCACTTCAACATTCAGCTTGAGAACGTTCAGCACTTTCTGCAAACCTAAGCTTAAGTTTAGAAAGGTTGATATTTTCTTTCTAAACTACGGCATAGACTATATATAGCATTTTTAATATATTCATATATAATTCTTTGCACATCAGATTTAGAAGGAAGCTGCAGATTTACTACGATAGACTGATCTCGCGCGGGTGGGAAGGCTCAGGGGGCTTCTGCAGTGCTGTCACTTGCAGGGGGTGCGTCACGGTCAGGCTCAGAGGAAGTAGCTGCGGGCGTGTCCATCACAGCAGGCGGGAAGTGGCGGCGGCACACGGGGCAGGTCCCGGACTGGAGACAGAAAAACGGAGGGAGAGAAAAAGCAAGTTCGCAGCCAACAAACAGAAAGGTCTGAATTGCTATGAAGTATCAGTACAGTAGCATTATCCTAAAAAAGTCAAATAATGTAAAAACAAATGAACGTCAACCCACAAACACAGAGGAGCAGAATTCTGAGGCGCTTTCCCCTCATCCCAGTCAGACTCCTGACTTCTTTGAGGGGAACAATGTCTCCTCATCAGCTCTGTGTGTCAGGTCACTCATCTGTCCTTCAGTGAGTGTGCACTGAGTGTCTACGTCCTCTCCACTAGGCACTGGCGCTACAAGGAAGAGCTACGAGTCGCAGGGCACGTCCTCCTCTGAGGTGAATTATTATGAATCGACCATGTATTTATTAAGAGAAACCAGAGACCTACTTAATTCATGTATTTAATACATCAGATCAGCCCCCTAGGATCTTCCTCATGTATAGAGAAACCTCACTCTAGTGTGGCACAGATGCATCAGAGCAGATGCACGCAGCCCTTCTTTAGAGCCATATACTTCCTTTCCAGAAAGTTAAGAAGAGTCAGGTGCCTTCTGAATAATAAGAGAAATCAATGAGGGAAGGTGGAACAAGGAAAGCAGTTAGGTTGGGAGTGCATGATTTTAGGGCCAATGGCAGGTTACACAGAGTGCCATCTGGCAATAGATAATCCCCTCACAAATCTTCTTCCCAGAGAGCTCCCCGATAGAAAACAGGTTGAAGAAATCATACTGTTGAAGGTGACAAAGATATGTATCTTGGGAACCTTCTCCCCAGAGGAAAGGCTTCACACTATGCTGCTTCCTGACAGCAGAGGGAATAAAGAAACTACGACCTGGGTTAAGGCAAAATCATTCACAATTCAAGACTGTGCAACATAAGTAATACGTACAACTCGAGAACTTAATTCAGCAAACAGGCACTGTGCACCTGCCACAGAGAAGGAGCCAAAGATCCACATCTGAGAGTCACACAGAGGAGCCCAGTCTCAGCCACGCACACTCCGGCCGTGGAACCTCACGGGAGTGACGGCCACCCCGAGACCAGAGTGAGGACACCAACGTGTCCCCAGCTGTCGGTGGAGCGGGGAAACGCGCATGCGCCACCAGGAGGGACATGAGCAGCGCAGACCATGCGAGGCCCTTCTTGCGGCTCTGACACTACTGCGGGCGTCTAACGGAAGGGATGCTAGGAACGGAGAAGGCGGAACGTAAGCCGGACCTCCCCAGAACCTCCGTGCTTACAGTGAGGAGAGGATCACACCAGGCTAGGATGAGTAAAGGTGCAGAGGAGTAAATCTGAAGGACAGACTAGATCCCAGAAGGCCTGGAAAGCCTAGGCAGAAACTTTAGACATTATAAAGGAATAGTGAACACTTCTGCACTGGATGTGAGAGAAATTAACTTGAATTTTGACAGAGATGAAGTGGCAGTAGAAGGGGGCCAAGACCAAAGCAAAAGAAAGGAAAGAAAAGGGAGGACCGAGAGGGTGGGAGTGAGAGGGAGGAGACCAAAGGAGGCGGCCAGGGAGGAGGCAGAGAGCTGTATCCGTAAGTAACCTAGCTGGGAAAGCTTCTGCTGAACTGCATGTAAATATCCTTTATGGGAGAACAGAGTTCACTGAGATTTAAAGAATACTTTTTTTAAGTAATTCAAACATACTTAAAAATTATTGGGTAAACATTAAAAAACGGTATATAAAAATCGCACCAGAGGTACCTGGTAGGTTGTTAAATATTTATCAAACACATTTTTACTTTACACTTTAAATATTTTATTGAAGCACAGTTGGTTTAGAACGTTGTGTTAATTTCTACTATGCGGCGAAGTGAGTCTGTTATCTGTGTGTTTTTTCTCACATTCCTTTCCATTACGGTTTCACAGGATACTGACTGTAGCTGCCTGTGCGCCACAGTAAGACCTTGTTTATCCTCAGTTTTAGAGATACCGTCTCATGTTAGCAGAATATCTCTACAATGTTAAGTACTCTGAGTAGTCCCAAAGACTTCCTGGCTTAAGATATTTTTGAAAACATCCAATTTCAGAGATATAATCAAAGATCTAACTAGTTTTATCCCAACATCATTTTCTTACATTGTTTTTTAGAAAATGTTAGCAAGTTAAAGGGATTCCCTGACAGCTCAGACAGTAAAGACTCTGCCTGCAGGAGAACCGGGCTCAATCCCTGGGCAAGAAGATCCCCTGGAGAAGGAAATGGCAACCCACTCCAGGGTTCCCCTGGGAAATCCTATGGACAGAGGAGCCTGGCAGGCTACAGTCCACAAGGTCACAGAGAGATGAATATGACTGAGCGACCCACACTGTAGTAAGGTAAAACAGCTTGATATTATCATTAATCTGTAATCATTAAAAGGTAACCAATTTTAAACACTAAATCAAAAAATATTTTGAGTACATAGCTAAGTATAGGAGGCTTAAAAACACTACCGTCATGATTAACTTGTAGAAGAAATCATTATAGTATTAACTCTAAAAAAGTAAACCTGCAACTCACCTTTTGTAGCCAAATTGAGACACAAGGTTTGTGAAAGAAATGGTGACAGGGTAACTCTGTTGCTATATCATCCTTAATATATTCACTGCAACAGATTGGACAGCACTGCTCCTGACCAATAGCTGAAAACAAATAATGTGATTTATCAATCCCACAAAGTTCCATTTTAATAAAATTGAAATCCAACACACTAACTCATAAATGGTAACTACAGAAGATGAAAGAACCAGAATTTGATCAATTAACTGGCAAATGTATTTCTGCTTAATGCATGACAACCTGGAATTTATTAAACATTGCTTTTGTAGAAAAGTTGACTGGAGAAAATTTGCCCAATCTGTCACCTGATAAATTTGAAAATTCCATTAGGTAAGTTCGTCAGAACTAAGTTGCACAGAAAATCTAATGAAAACGTGTGACAGTATTTTTATCTTCTATGTGCCCTGGTTAACATACTTGAATACGCAACGTGTCATCTGACACATTTATTAAGAGATAAACTCTGCTCTTACCAGTGTGATCTTCAAGAACAAGGGTCTCTGGAAGACCATCAATGCTCTCCTTACTGGCTGGTGGATTGGCCACTTCAACATCCACTGCGAGAGACTCTAAGTGTGCCAGGGCAGTCTGAAAATGGACAGTCACAGCACTTTGTCACACACACTTTTTAAGCAGCAATGAAAGCCACATTTAAAGGTGCCATCCAAACTCACACCCAGCATCACCCTCTCCCCGTTGGTTTCTTTGGCTTTGGTTCCACACTGAACCAGAAATATCATAAACACAGGGGAAACAAACAAACAAACCTATTTCTTACAAATACAACAAAATCTATTTCGTCTCAACAGCCACTTATTTGACTACCATGCTTATATCTTCACAGCAGCGGTTCTCTTCTAACTTGTGAGTTTCTGTGTGAGGTCAGTCACACCCAAGACTGGACAGGTTTAACTCATGAAAGTGAAATACGGCCGAGGCTACAAGATGTTCAAGGCGGGGAGGCAGACACTGCGCTCCTGAATGGCAGCGCCCACTCCTGGCACGGAGTCCATGCACCCATATCACCAGCTCGTTTCACAGCACCTGGCAGATCCGCACTGTTTACGAACCAAAGATTTCTGGCAGCCCTGCCTCAAACAAATCTATCAGTGCCCCTTTTCCAAGAGCCTTTCTCGTTTCATGTCTCTCTGTCACATTTCAGTAATTCTTACATTTCAGACTTTCTATTGTTATCATCTTTGTTCTGATGATCTGGGATGAGTGACCTTCACTGTTACTGTGATTCACTGAAGGCTAAGATAACGGTCAGTGTTTCCAGCAATGAAGTACTCTCACGTTCAGGCACATCCATTTCTTCAGACATGCTGCTACCGCACACTTAATACAGCACGGCATAAACCTAACTTCACCTGCACCGAGGGAGCCGACACCCGTGCGCCTCACTCCTCTGGGGTGCCCTTGTCTAAACCTGTGACCTCACTGAGATGTGCCCGAACGCCCAGTTATCTGGGCTGTGAACTTTATTTAAGGACTCAAATGTCTGGAAAAAGTCACTCTTGTAAGAAAGACAGGGAGACCAGTGGATCATACGACCATCTAGGACTCAGCCTCCTCCTCCTGTGGCTTGATTAGCCCTTTTGACTACAATTAAATTACAACTGCAGACAGGACCTATACTCACGAGATCTAAAAGGTAGAAATAAACCAAATTATCTACTGATGAATGAATAAACAAACTGGTTAGTAAAGGTAAGCATATGGTTAAATTCAGAATACTTTGATACTGTAATATGGCAGCATATTAACCATTTTACTAATGTTAAGGTTAAAGGATAAGAGTATTAAAAATAAGTACACTACAGTAACTTGCTAAAGAATACTCAATATATAAAGAGAAACTGGGACATCAAAAACCTAAGAGGGGAATAAAAGGGCAGAGGTTTTTGCATGCAACTGAAGTTGTTAACAACAAAAATAAGCTATTAAGACGTCTTATGTCAACCTCACAGAGATCGTAATGCAAATATCTACATTGGATTTCTGTGCAGACAACACATCTACATTACAAAAGATAATGGACTCAAGTCACAAAGAAGACAACAGGAGAGGGAGAAAGGAGCAGGGACCTACCGAATAGCCAGCAACAGTGGGTGAGAGAATCAGGGGCTTCTCGCCATTCTCCCTGCCACTCTCCACACCACTCTCTGCATGCCTCTTTCCAAGGCATACAGCGGCGAAAGGAGAAAGAGAAGCCGACTCAGCTGACCGAACGATACCTGCAAAAGACTCTCTTCAGCTTTCAGGACATGCAGGCTCAAAGCGAAGGGATGGAAAAAGACTCTATTCAGGAGAAATCAAAGAGCGGGGCAGCCATACTTGCGTTAGATAAAAGAAACCTTAAGCCAAAAACTGTAGTAAGAGGCAAAGAGGATTATTATATAAAGAATCAACTCATCAAGAGGATGTAACAATCATAACAAATAGGTACCGCTAACAGAGAACCTAAGAGTAGTAAGCAAGTAAAAACAGATCTGAAGTGAGATTGGACAGCAGTAAGGAGTTTCAGGGGAGTTCAGGAACTCACTTTCAACAGCAGACACGCTACCCAGACAGGAAACAAACAGCAAACCCTGGACGTGGGCTCTGCTGCAGATGACAGAGACCCAGCAGGCAGAGCCAGCACCGCCCAGAGCGGCGGCAGAGCACACGCTTCCTGGGTGCACATGGGGCCGCCTTCAGCTTAGAGCCCAGCGCAGAACAAGTCTTGACAATTTGATAAGCCTGAAGTCACATCAACGATCGTTTCTGACCAGAGGGGCAAGAAATAAAAAAACAACTGGAAGAAACCGGAAAATTCATAACTACGTGGAATTAAACAAAACACCTCTGAAAAACCAATGGGTTGTTCACATGTTCAGTATGCCAAAACTTACAGAATGAAGCAAAAACAGATGTAAGAGGGAAGTTTATAACAAAAAAAGTCTACATTAAAAAAAAGGGAATTATTCAGGCAACATAACTTTACATTAAAATTTGTATAGAACCAGAAAAGACCCTGATTGTGAATCGCCAAAGCAAAGAACAATGCTGAAGGCGGCACATTTCCTGGTACTATGAAACACAGCGATTAAAACAGTATGGAACTGGAATAAATACAGACACGCACAACAGTGGAACAGAATCAAGAACCCAGAAATACACCCTGGAGAATATAGGACCTGATCAGGGAGCCAGGACTGCTCAATGGGGAAACGACAATCTCCTCAATAAACCGTACTGGGAGGACTGAAAATCACATGCAGATGGACCGTCACGTGCGTAAAGCTGAATCCCTAAGAGCAGCGGATGCCTTTGGACTGCGGTGCTGGAGAAGACTCTTGAGAGTACTGCGGACTGCAGGGAGATCCAACCAGTCCATCCTAAAGGAAACCAACCCTGAATATTCACTGGAAGGACTGACGCTGAAGCTGAAGCTCCAGTACTCTGGCCACCTGATGTGAAGAGCCGACTCACTGGAAAAGACCCTGATGCTGGGAAAGACTGAAGGTGGGAGGAGAAGGGGACACCAGAGGATGAGACGGTTGGATGGCATCACCGGCTCAGTGGACCTGAGTTTGAACAAGCTGTGGCGGAAGGTAAAAGAAAGGAAGCCTGGTGTGCTGCAGTCCATGGGGTGGTAAACAGTCAGACACAACTCAGTGACTGAACAACAACCTCCCTACACCACTCCCAGCCAGTCAACCTGACATGGAGCAAAGACTGGGCCCAGGGGCGGAAACAGCGAGCTTCCAGGGACAAGGCAAGCCAGAGCTGGGTGTCCAAGGCGGCAAGCTGGCTGCAGGTGGCCATGCGGCACTGTATGCCTGAAGTCAGGAAAGGGAGTGAATCTCAAATGCTCTCACGAGACAGAAACGGTGGTTACGTGAGCTGACGGAGGTTGGCAACTCTCCTGTGATAATCACAAGTGTATCAAATCAACATACCGCACGCCTGGCAGGCTTGTGTGCCAACTCACTTCAGTCGTGCCAGACTCTGTGTGGCCCCGTGGACTGCAGCCCGCCAGGCTCCTCTGTCCATGGGGTTCTCCAGGCGAGGAACCCGGAGTGGGCGCCAGGCCCTCCTCCAGGGGCCATCCTGACCCAGGGACGTGACCACTAGCAGCAGCCGGGAAGCCCTACGGTCCACCTTAAACCTACACGATGCTGCATGTCAATTACACCCCAATAAAGCCGGAACAATGTGGTACACAGAAACAGTGGAGTACAACTCAGCCTTGAAAACAAGGGAATTCTGACACACGCTGAAACAAGGGGGACACTGGAGGCACTGTGCCAGGCGAAATGGGTCAATCACAGACGGGCAAACACTGCATCGCTGACGCGAGGTTGTGCAGGTTTAAGGCAGACGGTAGGGCTTCCCGGGTGCTGCTAGTGGTAACGTCCCTGGGTCAGGATGGTCCCTGGGGGAGGGCATGGCTTTTCCAGCCACAGGACTGGAAAAGGTCAGTTTTCATTCCAATCCCAAAGAAAGGCAATGCCAAAGAATGCTCAAACTTCTGCACAATTGCACTCATCTCACATGCTAGTAAAGTAATGCTCAAAATTCTCCAAGCCAGGCTTCAGCAATACGTGAA
>SJYF01000608.1:11157643-11170575 GCA_006410515.1 Procapra przewalskii | reverse complement strand
TTAAATTATTTAGAGATACAAAAAAAACCAAACAACAAAAAAAAGCTATTTAAATGTAATATGCAGGGGAGAATATAGTCAGTGCACATTAAAAAAAAACAATTTCTTTTCCTTGAACATTTCCTCTGGCGAAATGACGTGACAACGTGATCACTGCGACGCCAGTGCAGTTACAGATCAGCGACGGGCTGCATCCCATGTTCTTCTATGTCTACACTATTAAGCTCAATAGAAAACTTTAAAATAGAAGTTCTTGATAGGAAATACACAGCATTTATACTCAAGACACACACAAAACCCCCTATTTCGAGCATCCCAAGATCGCGCTCCACCTGGCTGCTGACAGCGCCTGAGACTCTAGGCCGCACACCTGAGGGGCTCTCCGGGGGCGCGCCATCCGGCCCCAGCACCTCGTAGGCGTCGCCGGCCCGACCCAAGCTTCTCTCGTGCCTGGTCAAGCACGGCTTGAAGCTGACGTACGCGTGTCTTCTGCCGTATCTCCTGCCGGTAATTGTCTGATATCCTCCTGCTGGTTTCGGCCAGGCAGCCTTGCTAGAGTCTTGATCCATCGCTGAAAAACAGAGTTGAAAGAGAGGAACAGCAATGGCTTTCGTTGTGACATCCTCCTGGGTTTCCTTACCCCACTGCTCTCCACCCGGGGGCCCTTTCCCAATAAAATCTCTTGCTTTGTCAGCATGTGTGTCTCCTCGGACAATTCACTTCCAAGTCTTAGCCAAGAGCCCAGTTTCGGGCCCTGGAAGGGGTCCGCCTTCCTGCAACATATGGCGCCTCTGGTGGGACTCTTATTTGCTGAGACGGACATCCTGACCACTCGGGGTACTCAGGGGCCAGCTTGCCTGCCTGCCAATGGACATATATGCTATTATCTGTCAAATCATATGCTACTGAACACCAAGTGCCCCTTACTAGTAATACAAAACTAACTTGAAAAGCAAGCATGAAATATTACTTTCTGAGAGTTATGTGACCCCCTTCATTCCTCCCCCAAATACCTTTTCTTGGTTCCTTTAAGGTACTGCAGCTTTTTATAACGTAACATAACCTACCCCCAATTTTTTCCACATGCCAAATTACTATATTGTAAAAGCTGCTAAAGGATTGGAGAATGATCCTTCCAATTATCTAAGTACCTGATGTATAACTGCTCAATACAAATTTGTTGAGTGAAGTACTCGCATATGATATAATGGTTTCAGTTACATTAAAAGTGAATAAATTCCAGTCAAATTGCTGTTCAGTTGTTCAGTCGTGTCCGACTCTTTGTGACCCCATGGACTGCAGCACACCAGGCCTCCCTGTCCTTCACTATTTCCCAGAGTTTACTCAAACCCATGTCCATCAAGTCGGTGACGCCATCCAACCATCTTGTCCTCTGTTGTCCCCTTCTCTTCCCACCTTCAATCTTTCCCAGCATCAAGGTCTTTTCTAATGGCTCTTCACACCAACTGGTCAAAGCATTAGAGATTCAGTTTGAGCATCAGTCCTTCCAATGAATATTCAGGGCTGATTTCCTTTAGGAGGGACTGGTTGGCTCTCCTTGCAGTCCAAGGGACTCTCAAGAGTCTTCTCCAACACCACAGTTCAAAAGCAGCACCAATTCTTAGGCGCTCAGCCTTTATAGTCCAACTCTCACATCCACACATGATTACTGCAAAAACCACAGCTTTGACTATACAGACCTTTGTCAGCAAAGTAATGTCTCTGTTTTTTAATATGCTGTCTACGTTTCTCACAAGTAATTTCCTTAATGCGATCTGTACTATTACAAAGAACCAACTGGACCACAATAAAATAGACCCCAAAGGTTAGGGTCAAGTAAAATTCTCCAAAAGAAAACAGTGGTGAGCCAAGTCAGACTTTTCAGAACCACCAATGTTATATGCATGGTAAGAAAAGTCAAAAATATCTGAACAGCTTAAGTACTAAGTTCTGAGCCTAAGCAATATATAACAGCAAAGATTAGCATCTTCTACTAAGTAGGACATTATCTCACATCTACACGTAAGTTTGCTTAGTTAAGGGGAATTTACATATATTATGCAAGAACTAATAAAAAAAATATTTCCTCACAGTATATGGACCAGTCAGTAAATGAAAGTTACATATTTCTGTTTTAGTGTATTAAAACAAAAAATATAATTGCTTCTAAGCACAAATTCCAATCCCAAAGAAAGGCAATGCCAAAGAATGCTCAAACTATTGTGCAATTGCACTCATCTCACACGCTAGTAAAGTAATGCTCAAAATTCTCCAAGCCAGGCTTCAGCAATACATGAATCATGAACTCCCTGATGGTCAAGCTGGATTTAGAAAAGGCAGAGGAGCCAGAGATCAAATTGCCAACATCCGCTGGATCATGGGAAAAGCAAGAGAGTTCCAGAAAAACATCTACTTCTGCTTAACTGACTATGCCAAAGCCTTTGACCGTGTGGATCACAACAAACTGTGGAAAATTCGAGATGGGAATACCAGACCACCTGACCTGCCTCCTGAGAAATCTGTATGCAGGTCAAGAAGCAACAGTTAGAACTGTACATGGAACAACAGACTGGTTCCAAATTGGGAAAGAAGTACATCAAGGCTGTATACTGTCACACTTATATGCAGAGTACATCATGAGAAACGCTGGGCTGGATGAAGCACAAGCTGGAATCAAGATTGCTGGGAGAAACATCAATAACCTCAGATATGCAGATGATACCGCCCTTATGGCAGAAAGTGAAGAACTAGAAAGCCTCTTGATGAAAGTGAAAAGAGGAGAGTGAACAAGTTGCCTTAAAGCTCAACATTCAGAAAATTAAGATCATGGCATCCGGTCCCATCACTTCATGGCAAATAGATGGGGAAACAATGGTAACAGTGGTGGACTTTATTTTTCTGGGCTCCAAAATCACTGCAGATGGTGACTGCAGCCATGAAATTAAAAGACACTCTCCTTGGAAGGAAAGCTATCACCAACCTAGACAGCATGTTAAAAAGTAGAGACATTACTTTGCCAACAAAGGTCTGTCTAGTCAAGGCTATGGTTTTTCCAGTGGTCATGTATGGATGTGAGAGTTGGATCATAAAGAAAGCTGAGCACCAAAGAACTGATGCTTTTGAGCTGTGATGCTGGAGAAGACTCTTGAAAGTCCCTTGGACTGCAAGGAGATCCAACCAGTCCATCCTAAAGGAGATCAGTCTCGAGTGTTCACTGGAAGGACTGGTGCTGAAGCTGAAGCTCCCGTACTTTGGCCACCTGATAGGAAGAGCTGACTAAGACCCTGATGATGGGGAAGATGGACGGCGGGAGGAGAAGGGGACGGCAGAGGCTGAGATGGCTGGACGGCATCACCGACTCGATGGGCCTGAGTCTGAGTGAACTCCGGGAGTCGGTGATGGACGGGGAGGCCTGGCGCGCTGCAGTCCATGGTCGCACACGACTGAGTGAGTGAACCGGACTGATGACTCCACAACCAGTGCCTTCAACACCACCTCCAAAAAAACAGTCTCCAAAGTGTAAACCACAATAGGTGCCAAGGGGGCAGGAAAAGAAAATATGACGGCTTCTACTTCTACTCATTTTTGTGTCAAAAATTAGAAATTAAGCTTTGTAAATATTCAGGACATGGATTGAAACTGGCCTTAAATAAGACCAAGACTAAACATCATATACAGTCCACACGGAATCCAGAGGGGGAAATATGAAGTCCTCATCTAGAGAAACTGACACAGACTCTGCTTACCTGCTGGCTCTGTTTCAATGTACTGTGACATGTTCGGCAGTTTCTGTGTGCCCAGTGGGATTATGGATGCGATTTAGTTTTTACTCACACAATGGATAAGCTGCAATAGATTCCTGTAAAGAAACCACAGATTAAACACAACATTAATAAAAACAGAAGCACAAAACAAAATGGCAAAACTAACACGTCTAGTGAAGTTCTTAGCTCGCCCATAACAGCACAGAAATGTACGCTGGATCTGAGAAGGCGATCAAGAAAATCGCAAAACTATGAAGATGGCTATTTGAGAACATTGAGTATCCTCCTGGGAAACCTCGCCTTAAGTACGTACCACCTTTAAGAAAGACAATGATGATAACACATGAACAACTTATAAGTTCATAAGCAAATGCATCAGGAGCAGTGTGGACTGGGGTATGTGACCAAACTCCTGTTACACAGCACTCTGGGCATCCACTGCAAACTATGCTATCTTTGCTGCTCCATCAGACACTAAAGTTCCCTTAGCCCTGCCACTGTTGAAAGGAGTTAACCCTAAGAACACAAACTTCATTTAAAAAATGTAAAATGGCTTATGACAGTTAAGTGTAAAAAATGATATATTGACTATTCTTTAAAATAGTCAATTGACCAGATATTTTAATCCCAAAGAAGAACCTATTCTAAATCAGGAAAACAAAATTTACCATGTAACATATAAAAACTTCATGTTTTGAAATTAATCATTTAGTATTTTAAAAGTTACAACCTGTGCTTTTTAAAGTTTGGCAAGAGCTTCGCTTTTTATTTAAACACCTTAACACCTGAGCTACTGCTAGCTGCCCACCACCAACTTCAAGTTATTAGAAGATACCAGCTCTGAAAATTAGTTTCAATCTATATGCTATCTGTCTAGCCATGCAGCTAGCTATAAATTAACACATATAAAAGTGTACATACACATCCTCCCATATAAATTATAAACCCAGCAATAGGCTGTTCACTGCTCTAATACTGCTGAATCAAGTCAGATTGTTAACAACAGCTAAAAGGGAAAGGAATATCAAAACAATAATCCTGCCATACAGGCAAAAATACAAGCTCTGGTTAATACTGTTTTAAT
This sequence comes from Procapra przewalskii, assembly GCA_006410515.1. Taxonomy (NCBI): domain Eukaryota; kingdom Metazoa; phylum Chordata; class Mammalia; order Artiodactyla; family Bovidae; genus Procapra; species Procapra przewalskii. The sequence continues at coordinate 11,165,727 of SJYF01000608.1, read as the reverse complement.
AATAAGAAAAATAACCTGCGATAACTTGCATCTTCACAGATTCACAGCACAACACACAGCAGACTTAAAGCATGGCCATGGATTCAAGCTCAGGGCCATTTTGCCCAAAGCCTTGCCTTTGAAATAAGGCAAAACTCCGGGCACTATTTTCAGCGCTGAAGAAATAAAAATGAACAGAGTAGACAACTGCTCCTGCCATCTTAAGCCCTCCTAACACTGCAGTGTGGGGCACAGACACTACAAAAAACCAAGAGGCAGGTGTCAGGCAACACACGCGTGTGCTCAGTGAAGTCAGTCTTCTTGCAACCCCAGGGGCTTGGAGCCCACCAGGCTCCTCTGTTCATGGACCTTCCCAGGCAAGAACACCGGAGTAGGCCGCCATTTCCCCGTCCAGGGAGATCTTTCCATCCAGGGACTGAACCTGTGTCTCCTGCACGGGCAGGCAGGTTCTTTACCACTGAGCCACTTGGGAAGCCCACAGGCAACATCTACGGAGCAAAGCAGAGCAGGGACTCAAGAGCTGCTAGGATTATGCAGTTTAAAACAGCACAGTTAGGGAAGGCCTCACCAAGAAGGGGTCACTGGGCAAACACCCGTTCAGAGAGCGAGCCCCGTGGGCGGGAAAGAACACCCCCAGCAGAATAAAAGGGGACTCTGAAGTGAGGATTTCCGGAAGTGACCATGGCAAGAAGTCTGGGGTGGCATGAGCAAGCAAGTAACAGATGGGGTCAGAAAGTAAGTTACAATGGGGGAGTAAAATGGAACTGGTCACATACGTCTACAAGGTAAGACCAGAAAGTCAAAGTGAAAGTCACTCAGTCATGTCTGACTCTTTGCAACCCCACAGACTGTCCATGGAATTCTCCAGGCCAGAATACTGGAGTGTGTCTTTCCCTTCTCCAGGGGATCCTCCCAACCCAGGGATCGAACCCAGGTCTCCCGCATCGCAGACGGATTCTTTACCAGCTGAGCCACCAGGGTAGCCCAATATAAGAAATGCAGGTGTTATTCTGAGTGAGATGGAAAACCACTAAATAGTTCTCAGAAGAGACATCACCTAACTTCTTTTAAAAGGAACACTCTGGCTACTGTGTTTAGACTGAAGGGGAACATGGTCAAAGGTAGCAAGACTAGTTGGAAAGCTGTGAAAATACTGACCCGAGGCCACAGTGGCTGGACCAGGGTGAAAAGAGAAGCAGTGAGAGCCCACCAGATTGTGGACATATTCTGAAAGCAGAGGCAGCAAAATTTTCTGATATAGGTTATAAAGGAAGGTCAGAATATGAGGTTGATTCTTAAGTTTTACAGCCTAGGCAACTAGAAAAACAGATGGGCCATTACCTGATGTAGGAAACTTGTAGAAGAAGCAGATTTGGAGAAAGTATACTGAGTTTACTTCTGGATGTGTTAAACCTGAGGCATCTACTAGATATCCAAACAGAAATGTTAAATAAGAGGCTGGAGTTGACTGGAGAATTCTGAACTGCCAGTATAATTTGGGAGTTATCAGGATATAGATTGATATTCAAAAAGGGTTTGTTAGAGATGGCCTCTAAAATTAGGTCAGGGAAAAAGAAGTGCCCAGAAAACCAACCAGTGAGAGAGGCAGGTGAGAGAAAGAGAAATCTCCAGGAGTGTGGATGCCAACGAAGAAAGCACTTCAGACGAGAGCAGCGATCCCCTGGGCCACACTGCTGCTGAAAGAAACGCACGGCAAGGATCTGTAACTGACCCTAGGGCTAGCAACAGGGAAGGGTTCTGGAGCTCTTGACACCGGGGTTTTGGTAGAACGCTGAACACAGACGCCTTCTCAGAGCGTGCGTTCAGAGAGAGGTGGTGAGAGCACAGAAATCATCAAAATCTCCCTCTTTCTTAACCATGCCTTTTTTCAACACAGATCCATTTCTTTCTAAAAGATTCTTTCTGGAGCCCTCCAACTTCCTGATAAAAACGAAGTCTACTTGCTTTCAAGATCCGACACTTCTGGGCGATCTTCTGGTCGTGTTCTGAGCTAGGTCCCCTGATTTGAAACCCATGTTCTCCCCTCTTTGTTTCAGGAACAGGGGTGTGTTTCTTTTGTCTTTATTAGAAGGTTCTCAAGTAACTGTTTTGGGAATTTTATGTAAGTAGGTAAAAGTTGAGTCTTTACATATCAAAATATTTCCTCTTCCCATCACACTCTTGACTTCTGTTCAAAACAGAAATCATTTTTCCAACCTCTAAAAGGCACTGCTTTCTAAGCGTCCCATGTTGCTGTTAAGAAACTGTCCTGTCAGTTTATTTCTCACTCTTTTGTAAGTAAAGCAATTTTTCTTTCTGGAATAACTAGGATTTTCTCTCATGAAATGGTATTCTGTATTTCACAAGGCCTTTCTCTGGCCATTTAAAAAATTTCTATCGCGTAGCCCTAGTAGGGTTGCTTTAAAGACTCACATAAAATTTTCTCAGTTATTCATTTTTCTTTCCTTATTTTGTCTGTATTTGGCGCAGGGTTTAACTCTTTGTCTCGAAACTTTTCTTTCTCATTTTCAATGTACAGACTGACAGATTTCATGTACTTCTGTATTTCTGGCTTTCTAATATTCTCTATAATAACTTTCCAGATTTCTTGTGTTTCCTGTTCCCCACTTCTTCCATCATCATTGCCATTTTCAACAGTGGTTCTTGTCTTATGAATAAAATGTAAACTAGAATCTCTCTGTGGATATCAATTATCTCTATTTCATCCAGGCCAGCTATATAGATACGTCTTGCTGCTGCTGCTGCTGCTAAGTCGCTTCAGTCGTGTCTGACTCTGTGCGACCCCATGGACGGCAGCCCACCAGGCTCCCCCGTCCCTGGGATTCTCCAGGCAAGAACACTGGGGTGGGTTGCCATTTCTTTCTCCAATACATGAAAGTGGAAAGTGAACGTGAAAGTGAAGTCGCTCAGTCGCGACCCCATGGACTGCAGCCCACCAGGCTCCTCGGTCCATGGGATTTTTCCAGGCGAGAGTGCTGGAGTGGGTGCCACCGCCTTCTCCTATAGATAAGTCTAAAACAGGGCTACCGATTCCCATCTCTGAGGTAGAAAAGAGAAAAGAAGGCAGAACAGAGGATGAACAATAAAAACCACAGTTCTACGTCAAGATTCAAACAATAAACTCACCAGTGGCGGATCTGTATGTGAAGTTTATGGGGGCACTCGGTCTCTTTTCTCTAAAGAAATGTCTCCTTTGCCAGCACTATCCATCTAATGATGACACATGATTCCTCTCTATTGTGACAAGTGTTCATTTCAAGTTCTTAAAAGAGTGTTCACATACTTCTTCCTAATTGCAGAAACAAAACAAAACAAAACTATACAAATGTGCTATTGTCTAAGAATTAAAGGAGTTAATCAGGGAAGTATTAATTCCAGATCTTCCAATTATTACCTTAGGTGCCATCATTTTACCCCTTAACTAGGATAATACGCCAGCAGTTCTAGATAGGTAATGGAACAATCTTCAAAAGAATACAAGGAAAAGCCTGAATATGGGCTCTACCCTCCCACGGCAGAGCTGAAAGAGTGACTTTAAAGACAAAGACCTTGCTTTAAGTGCGCTATGCCTATTAAATGAACTGTGTCGGTACTGTCTAACATGATGATACAGATTTAAACAGCTGTCAATGAAGGGATGAATGGATGACAATCCTGTGCCCCTTTCTCTGATGGAAATACGGAAACATAGTTAAAAGAGGCTAAGAGTTGGGAATGCTTAGATTCAAGTTCCAAGTCACACACATTAAATGAAAGCTAGAAGAAGAAGTAATTCAGAAAACTAGAAGTCTAAAACAGTCATAAAGCAGAAGACTTGAGCGAACAGAATAATGAGCACTCATCTACCTAAATGAACACGCTATACACTGAAGCTGATACGCACATAGCAAGCTACACCTGAACTGCCTTCAGAATCAGCTCTCCTACACAGGACAACCCCACTCCAGAGTCCCACGGACAGAGAGGCCTGGAAGGCCACAGTCCACGGGGTCAGAAAGAGCCGGGCGCAATGAAGCGGCCCAGCACACATGCATGCACGCACACGCGCACCACTGAGTAGCCGACTAACGCTCCGGCCTGTGAGACACTCACAGTCCTCGTTCATTGCTACTGCTTTTGCAACGCAGGCTCCTCAGTTGTGCAATACCACCCTACCTGTTAGGATAATGCGGTGGTTTTACAGCGTGTCCACGGATCCTGAGATTCCTCCTTAGAAAGGCAGAACCTAATCTGTTCCCGTTAAGTGTGGGCTATCCTTAGTAGCTTGTTTCTAAGGAAGACGAGGCGACGGCAGTGACGACGTGACGTGCAAGGCTCGGGCACAGGACACGGCGGCTTCCTCCCGCTTTCTTGGCTCACGCGCTCTCAGAGCAGCGGGCTGCTGTGCCCTAAGGTCACCAGCAGTCCTGCAGAATGGCCCATGTGATGAGGAACTGGCAGTTTCTGCCAGAGGCAGAACAAACCAAGGTCTTCTGGAAATAGCCACGAGAATCAGCCATCTAGGAAGCAGATTCTCCAGCCTCATCCAAGGCTTTTTATGACTGCAGTTCCATTTTGATTGCAACCCTCATGAGGCCTTGAGCCAAAACCACCCAGTCAGGCTGTTCCTGGACGTCTCACCCACAGAAACTATGACGTAATACGCATCCTGAGCTGTTAGGTCTATTACTGCACAAAAGCATCCTGTATTAGACAATACGAGCAATTTAAATTACCTGTGTTTAGATTCTGAGTTTTCTTACGCGTCCATCTACCAGCACAAAGGCTCTCTTCCTATCTCACACAAGTGCACTTTCTCCCTGTAAGAGGCCTGCCTCCCCTCGTCCTGGGAGCGCCTGCTGGGACGGCACTGTGAGTGAATTACCTGCGCCGCTCACTTGCTGACGGCTGCGCTGCGGCTTCGCACCTCAACTCTGCAAGTTTCCCTGTGTCCGAGAGCCATCTGTGTGTCTTCTTTGGAAAAACGTCTACTTATTTTTTTGCTATTGAGTTGCATGAATTATTTATACATTCAGAATATTAACCCCTTATTGAATACATGATTTGCAAATATTTTCTCCTATTCAATAGATTGGCTAGAAATAATCTACTTCAAAAGTGTCCTTTTAGAAACAAAAAAGTTAATTAAGGGGGTGGGCAAAATGGATGAAGGGAGTCAAGTATGCGGTAACGAATGGTAACCAGACTTTTGGTCACAATCACTTTGAGAAATGACTCTCTGCGACCCCAGGAAGCAAAGCCCACCAGGCTCCTCTGTCCATGGGATTCCCCAGACAACACTGGAGTGGGCTGCCATGCCCTCCTCCAGGAGATCTTCCCAACCTGGGGATCGGACCCAGGTCTCCCTCTACAGACAGCTTCTGCACCGTCTGAGCAGCCAGGGAAGCCCCTCCATCAGGCTGCCTAGAAACCATCTCCTTTCAAAGTGTCCTTTCAGAAACAGAGGCGTTAACTACGTGGGCGGGCACAAGGGGTGACAGGGGTCACGTAAGTGATGACGAATGGTACCCAGACTTCTGGTGATGATCACGCTGTAGTGAACACAAATGTTGAACACCTAAAGCTTAGATAACATTACATATTAAAAAAAAAAGAACAAAACAATATTTCAGAAACAAATACAGCTTGATCCAACTATTTTAAGGGGGGGGAGTCTTAATTACTCTTCCAAGCTCTCTGAAATATTTATTTTGTATTCTCCCATATTTAGTTTTACATAGATCAAAGTGCCCTAGAAATGGTTCTTAAAATTTCTCTTAAACTTTTGTAATTACCTAGCCCATATTTCCTTTCAGTAAAATAATTTTTTAGTCACTCAAAGCTCTGTAATTATTACCACACTTAAGCTATAAATTCAAAAATTAAAACTTCATGACAAAATAGGTCTATGACAAACTCTGACAAATGCCACCAGAGAGCAGTTTCATATATGCTGGAACCAATTACATTTAAACCTAGCTTCCTAACATTATCTCGTCCTTCCATCTTCAGCTGCTAAGGCACAGTGAATGTCCCAAGAGATTAATAAAGAATCCACCATTAGCAACTTAAGCTTATACCTTCATTACGTCTGACACTTACGTATTATTTTTAATGTATCTCTAGATTTTTCATGTTTTCTATCAACAAGCACCAATGATTGCTTATACGTATTTACAAGTGCAAAATATTCAGTACATCTAACTAGTATACACACAATAAATGAGGACTAAAGTGATGCTAATTCCATCCATCACTGTAAGCAACTGGACATATTACCCCAACTAACTGCAGTAAACCAACCACACAGACTTCAAGTTACAGGCGGCGGCACAAGAGCTCAAACTGCCAACATATGCTGGATCATAGAAAAAGGAAGGAATTCCACAAAAGATGCACTTCTGCTTCGTTGACTAGGCTAGAGCCTTTAACTGTATGGATCACAAAAAATTGTGGAAAATTCTTAATGAGATGGGAATACCAGACCACATTACCTGCCTCCTGAGAAGCCTGTATGCAGGACAAGAAGCAACAGTCAGAACTGAACAGGAACAATGAACTGGTTCAAAATTTGCAAAGAAGTATATCAAAGCTGTATATTGTCACTCTGCTCATTTAACATATTTGCAGAGTACATCGTGTGAAATGCCCGGCAAGATGAAACACAAGCTGAAATCAAGACTGTGGGAAGAAATGTCAATAACCTCAGATATGCAGATGACACCACCCTTACGGCAGAAAGCAAAGAGGAACTAAAGAGCCTCTTGATGAAGGTGAAAAAGTAGAGTGAAAAAGCTGGCTTAAAACTCAACATTCAGAAAACTAAGATCCTGGCATCTGGCCCCATCGATCCATGGCAAATGGACGGGGAAAATGGAGAGACAGTCTCAGCTTTCACTTTCTTGGGCTCCAAAGTAACTGCGCTTGGTGGACTGCAGCCACCAAAGTAAGAGACACTTGCTTTTTGGAAGAAAAGTTATGAGAAATCTAGACAGTGTATTAAAAAGCAGAGACGTCACTTTGCTGACAAAGGTCTGTACAGTTAAAGCTATGGTTTTTCTAGTAGTCATGTATAGATGTGAGACTTGGACCATAAAGAAGGCTGAGCACCAAAGAGTTGTGCTTTTGAACTGTGATGCTGGAGAAGACTCTTGAGAGTCCCTTGGACAACAGGGAAATCAAACCCGTCAATTCTAAAGGAAATCGACACTGAATATTCACTGGAAGGAATGGTGCTGAAGTTGAAGCTCCAATACTTTGGCCACCTGATGAGAAAAGCTGACTCACTGGGAAAGACCCTGATGCTGGCAAAGACTGAGGGTACGAGGAGAAGGGATGACAGGATGAGATGGACAGGAATTTGACTTGATGGACCTGAGTTTGAGCAAACTCAGGGAGACAGTGAAGGACAGGGAAACCTGGCGTGCTGCAGTCCATGGGCTCGCAAGAGTCAGACATGACCTAGTGAATGACCACCGCCTCCACAACACTTCCAAGGTATGACCAGCAAACTCTGCAAAGGAACAGCTTTAGAAACGACAGTAATACCTAAATCAGAGAGAAATTTTAAGGGACAGCTGTTAAAACTTCTGAGATGAAACAGATTTGTTATCCGTAGTGACAAGAGCTAAGACAGAAGAAGGCTATACTTGATTATCTATGACTCTTCCCTTACCTGCTGCTGCTGCTGAGTTGCTTGTCGCGTCCGACTCTGTGTGATCCCATAGACGGCAGCCCACCAGGCTCCCCCGTCCCTGGGATTCTCCAGGCAAGAACACTGGAGTGGGTTGCCATTGCCTTCTCCAGTGCATGAAAGTGAAAAGTGAAAGTGAAGTCGCTCAGTCATGTCCTACTCTTAGCCACCCCATGGACTGCAGCCCACCAGGCTCCTCCGCCCATGGGATTTGCCAGGCAAGAGCACTGGAGTGGGGGCCACTGCCTTCTCCCCCTTACTTACTACTCTTGTCTTAACTACTACCCTTCTCTGAAGATAGTTTTGCAAACTATTGTAAAAAAGGAACAATAAACTCAGCACTGGTACGGTGAAAATTACATTACAAAATGTAACTCAAACATAAAACATA
>SJYF01000608.1:11123903-11136902 GCA_006410515.1 Procapra przewalskii | reverse complement strand
GTCCGTCTAGTCAAGGCTATGGTTTTTCCAGTGGTTGTGTATGGATGTGAGAGTTGGACTGTGAAGAAAGCTGAGCACTAAAGAATTGATGCTTTTGAACTGTGGTGTTGGAGAGGACTCTGGAGAGTTCCTTGGTCTTCAAGGAGATCCAACCAGTCCATTCTGATGGAGATCAACCCTGGGGTTTCTTTGGAAGGAATGATGCTGAAGCTGAAACTCCAGTACTTTGGCCACCTCATGCGAAGAGTTGACTGATTGGAAAAGACTCTGATGCTGGGAGGGATTGGGGGCAGGAGGAGAAGGGGACGACCGAGGATGAGATGGCTGGATGGCATCACGGACTTGATGGACGTGAGTCTGAGTGTACTCTGAGATATGGTGATGGACAGGGAGGCCTGGTGTGCTGCGATTCATGGGGTCGCAAAGAGTCGGACATGACTGAGCGACTGAACTGAAGGCAAAGGAGGAGAAGGCAATGGCAACCCACTCTAGTACTCTTGCCTGGAAAATCCCATGGACAGGGGAGCCTCCTAGGCTGCAGTCCATGGGGTTGCTAAGTGTCAGACACAACTGACTGACTTCACTTTCACTTTTCACTTTCATGCATTGGAGAAGGAAATGGCAGCCCACTCCAGTATTCTTGCCTGGAGAATCCCAGGGACGGGGGAGCGCAGTGGGCTGCCGTCTATGGGGTCACACAGAGTCGGACACTGTGTGGCTTAGCAGCAAGGCAAAGGAAACAAATGCAAAATTAAACAAACAAGATCTAATTAAACTTCAGAACTTTTTCACAGGAAAGGAAACCATTGGCAAAATGGAAAGCCAACCCACTATAAGGAGAAAACATTTGCAAATGATATGACCAAGAAAGGGTTACTATGCAAATATATAAATATCTTGTAGAACTCAATATCAGAACCCCTGAACCAACCCAGCTGAAAAACGGGCAGAAGATAAGAAAAGACATTATTCCAAAGAAGACATACAGATGGCCAGCAGGCACATGAAAGATGCTCACCATTACTAATCATCAGAGAAATGCAAATCAAAGCCAACTGCAATAACAATTCATGCCTGTCAGTAAGGTTAGAAGCAAAAAGACTGCAAAGAACAAATGTTGGGGAGCAAGTAGCCCTAGAATACTGTGTTTGTGGGAATGTAAACCGGTGTGGTCACTGCGGTAAACAGCACAGAGGTTTCTCAAAAGAGCTGAAAATGCCACATATGTGTGTGGGTGCTAAGTCACTTCAGCTGTGTCCGGCTCTTGGCAACCCCATGGACTGCAGCCCGCCAGGCTCCTCTGTCCAAGGGATTTCCCAGGCAAGAATACTGGAGTGGGTTGCCATGCTCTCCTCCAGGAGATCTTCCCAACCCAGGGATCGAACCTGCACCCCTTATGTCTCCTGCACTGGCAGATGGGTTCCTTACCACTGCCACCACCTGGGAAGCCCCAAAATACCATGTGCTGTGTGCAGAGTCACGCAGTCGTGTCTGACTCTTTCTGACCCTACGGACTGCAGCCCGCCAGGCTCCTCTGTCTACAGGGATTCTCCATGCAAGAATACTGGAGTGGGTTGCCATCCCTTCTCCAGGGGATCTTCCTGACCCAGGAATTGAACCCAGGTCTCCTGTATTGCAGGCAGATTCTTTACCACCTGAGCCACCAGAGGTTTTCTCAAAATACCATATGATTCAGCAAATCCACTGCTGGGTATGTATCCAAAGAGAGTGAAAAACACAAATTCCAAAAAATGCATGCAACCCAATGTTTAGAGCTGCATTATTCACAATAGGCAAGATGTGGAAGCAACTTAAGTGTCCATCAGCAAATGAATGGATAAAGAAGACGGGCTATGTGTATATGCCACCCCGCTGAGCACTGGAGGATACAGCCTGCCCTAGTGCTGAATTTTGCTCTTGGCAGCTCTGCTTTGGAAAACTGATTGCCCTTGTTGCCAAAAGAATTCTTCTTTGACTAAGCTGCTTTAATCACTGGCTCTTGAGTCAAAGTCCCTGAAGGGGGCATCTGATTACCAGAGCCTAAGGCATGTGCCACTGGAGTAGGAAAGCAGGTATCTGGCATTTTCTGCTACTATAATGGAAAGTCTTGCCTCCACTTAGGATTTGTATCAGAGAAGGCAATGGCACCCCACTCCAGTACTCTTGCCTGGAAAATCCCATGGATGGAGGAGCCTGGTGGGCTGCAGTCAGTCCATGGGGTCGCTAGGAGTTGGACACGACTGAGCGACGTCACTTTCACTTTTCACTTTCCTGCATTGGAGAAGGAAATGGCAACCTACTCCAGTGTTCTTGCCTGGAGAGTCCCAGGGGTGGGGGAGCCTGGTGGGCTGCCGTCTATGGGGTCGCACAGAGTCGGACATGACTGAAGCGACTTAGCAGCAGCAGCAGCAGGATTTGTATAGTAGGAAATTCCTCAGGCAGCAGAGAGGCTTGCATTCTAGGTAGCCAAAAGACAATACACGGCCACCTCCAAGCACATAGCTGATATTCAGAAGCAACATTCAGCATGACTTTTAGAAGTGTGAAAACCTAAACGTGTTTAGAAAATAGATTCTTCTAATTACAGTAACAGCAAAATGCAGAGACAAATCGGTTGTGATATCTACAATACTATATCAATGATTTCTGAAAGATAAAAAATGAAGGATTTAGAAGAAAGAGTTGATATCAATGGTTCATCTTCTTAGTCAATGCAGAAATCTTTCCCCACGATCCATTTCAATACTTGTAGTATTTGAGGAGTTCATTGAAATAGGGTTTCACTCCAACTCTGACATGTTAGTAGTGTAATGTTAGAAGTTTCCTCTTTATATAGGATGAACTTTCTCTCTTACAACATCCACTCATGAATCCTAGATCTGATGACTCTAGTTATTCTGAATAGAGTGAAGTACAAGTTTATTTTAACTACTGGACTCAGACCAATATTTGATTCCTGACTTTGTTTCTTTCTAGCTGGGTGACTGCTCTAATTCTTGTTTTCTACAACTGAAAAATGAGGATTATAACAGTATCTACCCTAGAGAGTTACTCTGAGATATAATGCAATAATTTAATACATAGATCGGTAACCAGCAGACTGGACAGTCAGCAAACGTTAGCGATGGCAATGATCGACTGGCTGATCAGTCAGTCCCTGATGACGATGGCCACAGCATTTCTGAAGGTAAAAGTCAGCTGCGTGGAAATACAGAATGAAACTGAAGAAAGAACACTGAACTTTGCGAGATTCCAGTCATAAACCTGATGCTAGCACTGGCCAATTCCATAGTCTAAAAGAAGTTACTGTATCTTTTTTTTCCTGCAAAATGAAATATTTGGATTAAATTATCTTAATAAAAGGGCTTCCTTGGTGGCTCAGTCTGTAAAGAACCTACCTGTGGTGCAGGAGATCCAGGCTCCATCCCTGGGTTGAGAAGATCCCCTGGAGAAGGAAATGGTGACCCACTCCAGGATTCTTGCTTGGGAAACCCCATGGACAGAGGAGACTGGAAGGCATGGGGTTGCAAGAGTCGGACATGACTTAGCAGCTAAACCAGCACCATCCTAATACAATCCCTTTCAGCTCTAACTTTCTGAGCTTTACACATGCCAACTGTTTTTCATACTGGGCATTACCAGTGCCCTCAGCTGTGCCTTATATAAGCTAACAGACTCATCACAGTCTTGCTTCCCTTTCCTCAGCAATGCTTGCCAGTACTCAGACTATTATTTTATTAGCAGACTTGTTTCTTCAGATAACTGAAACTCTTAGCCATATTTCAGAAACTGAAAAGAGAGCATAAGGATATATATATATATGATGTCCGACTCTTTGCGACCCCATGGACTGTACCTCGCTGGGCCTCCCTGTCCCTCACCATCTCCCGGAGTTTGCCCAAGTTCATGTTCACTGCATTGGTGATGCCGTCCAGCCGTCTCATCCTCTGATGCCCTCTTCTCCTGCCCTCAATTTTTCCCAGCATCAGGGGCTTTTCCAGTGAGTCACCTGCTCACCTCAGGTGACCAAAATCCTGGAGCTTCAGATTCAGCATCAGTCCTTCCAGTGAATATTCAGGGCAGATCTCCCTTAAGATTGACTGGCTTGGTCTCCTCGCTATCCAAGGGGCTCTCAGGAGTCTTCTCCAGGACCACAGTTCGAAGGCATCAATTCTTTGGCATGCTGCCTTCTTTATAGTCCAGCTCTAACAACTGTACGTGACCAATGGGAAGACCACAGCCTCGACTATACAGACCTTTGTTGGCAGAGTGATGTCTCTGCTTTTCAACACACTGCCCAGGTTCGTCATACCTTTCTTTCCAAGAAGCAATCACCTTCTGGTTTCACGGCTGCAGTCAACATCTGCAGTGATTCTGGAGCCTATGTGTGCATATATATATATAAACAATATAAAGCTATGACCCATATGGCTTGCATTAACTCTTTATGAAAAGAAAGTAATCTTACATAAACAGAATTTGATTACCTGTGTTTTAAACCGGAGTAGGCAATGGCAACCCACTCCAGTACTCTTGCCTGGAAAATCCCATGGACAGAGGAGCCTGCTAGGCTGCAGTCCGTGGGGTTGCTAAGAGCCGGACATGACTGAGCAACTTCACTTTCACTTTCATGCCTGGAGAAGGAAATGGCAACCCACCCAGTGTTCTTGCCTGGAGAATCCCAGGGACGGGGGGGGCCTGGTGGGCTGCCGTCTGTGGGGTCGCACAGAGTCAGACACGACTGAGCGACTCAGCAGCAGCAGCAGCATGTTTTGAACACAGGTCTTACATGCACAGAAATCCGTGTGTATTCCTCAGATAGTCTGTATATCACACTCATCTGTAAACTCTGTGAAGGCAAGATGTATGTCTTTTTCTTCTCCACTGTATCCTGGCATTTAGCAAAGACTATATAAACATACACACACGCAGAGACAGGCATAATGATAAACTGAAAACCTGCAACATTTGTGCAACCTTAAATCTTATCTCAAAGCAAAGACAGACATTTGTCTCTTCAGGTGCTGACTTTGCCTTTGAGGAATAGTGTTATGGAGAGTTCTGAATGGCACCTCAAAACACATGGTGCTATAATATTTTGCTAAATTAATTTAATCTAGGCTTTTCAGCCATTACCAAGCCTTTGAAAAGTCAGTGCTGCCTGGAGTCTATATTGCCAAAAGTTTAGAAATGTTGACTTAGAGGTAGGAAGTAGCCAGAAATTGCTTTTGTAGAATACCCCCTAATTCTGTTTTGAAGAAAGACTAAGTGTAGATGAGGACACTGAGAAAGAGAGATATTTTGGACTGCAGGGCCATCATTATGTAGATAATATTCAGCTTTATTCAGCCATACATCTCTCTTTCTTGCAGCCCAGATGGTGAGATGACTCATCTATTCCACTGGCCAGCAAAACAAGGGGGACAGAGGAGGAGCTGCTATAATCCAGATAAAAACGGATGATATTTCAGAAGCGAGGGGAAAATATTTCTAGGCAATGATGATGGTACGTTGATAGTACTCGTTAATACTTTACATTCCTTTTCAGATTCACAGCTTGAGTCTCATATTGCTTTCAGGATTCCTGACGAGCGGTAGTTCTGACCAGGAATCCTTTTATCTTTGTCATAGATGTAAGTTGCAAGTATTTTTGAGCATCATTTTACTTTAGTGATTTCTCTTTGTGAAGCCTAAGCATCAACCTTCAAATGTGTGACTTTTAAAATTAGTTTCTTTGAAAATCATCTGGCAATTTTATGTGGAGCACATTCTCGTCAAGGATTTGGCTAGGATGAATGTATAAATTTCTTTACTGAATAACTGTGAAAGAATGGCTACTGGGTACAAAGAACAATGAGGCAGATAATTACGGGGCTTGAAAGACAAAAACGAATGGAGTAGGAGAAAGAAGGTTTGTATATCCTTGCTTCCGTGGTTATCATTATGAGAGGTTATGCTGAGTCACTGTGTAAGAGTTTTTATATATGCCATTATTGGGTCAGGAAGATCCCCTGGAGAAGGGTTAGGTTACCCACTCCAGTAATCTTGGGCTGCCCTGGTGGCTCAGACAGTAAAGAATTTGCCTGCAATGCGGGAGAGCTGCCGTCTGTGGATTCGATATCTGGGTTGGGAAGATCCTCTGGAGGAAGACATGGCAACTCACTCCAGTATTCTTGCCTGGAGAATCTCCCTGGATGGAGGAGCCTGGCGGGCTGCAGCCCGTGGGGTCACAGAGAGTTGGACATGACTGACTAAGCACAGTGCCGAAAATCGTGTGTCTCGCCTCCTTGCTGCAAAGATCTGAAGAAATAATTGATCTCTAGGAAATCAGACTTGTCTTTCACTAAAGAGAGAATGGAAATAACCAGGTCAAATTCGTGTCTACCTACTAGTGGCATAACTACATTCTGACTCGCGCTTCCGACTCCGTTTGCTCCCAGGTCCATTGGCCGGAGTTCCCTTAGCTGCAGCTGCTATTACTAATTCTTCAAAGCTAAAGCGTTTGCTGGCTGCCTTTGCCTTGTGACACCGGGTAAAATCTCTCATCTGCACACCCAGGGACAGTCCTACCGGCTGAGCCTACCTTCCTGTTGTTATTTGGGGAGGCTGTTTACATGCCCGCTAGGCAAATGAAACTTGTTCATACCATATACACTTTATTATCTTGCCACTGCAATCTAGCTGAATCTGCTATTATTGCTCAGAATACCTTCCCATACTACCGTAGATATCTCTTATTTTGCCTTTCCTAACATACATTTCTTCTTCTTCCGGTAATAATGTCTGGAATTGGCATTGGGGAAGAACCACCTCTCGTTGCATGCAATCTTTGTGGGTTCATTAATCAAGGTGTTCATCCCAATTTTGGCTTAGGAGTGGATACATTACTTATGAAAAGCCAGTCAGAGTCTATTTCTCCCTGGAGTTTCAATCTTGAGCAGTATAAGAATAAAGCATAGTTAGAGCTATTCATCAAGATAGTAGTGTCTATTAAAAAGATTGTCGATCATCCCCTACTTTCTAGATATCCAGAGCTGCTCTGTTTCACATCCATTCCAACACAAAGTTATTCAGCTTCTCTGTAATTCTATGAGCTAAACCTTTATTCACCTAATAAATTATCTATCTGCTTAAGTTGGAGACAATTTCTATTGCTTGTAAACAAGGAATACTGATGGTCTCTGTACAGAGAAAAATGGTTCCTCAAAGATGTTCATGAGCTAATCACCAGAACCCATGAATATATTCTGCTACATGGCAAGAAAGTGAAGAAGAACTAAAGAGCCTCTTGATGAAAGTGAAAGAGGAGAGTCAAAAGGTTGGCTTAAAGCTCAACATTCAGAAAACTAAAATCATGGCATCCAGTCCCATCACTTCATGGAAAATAGATGAGGAAAAGTGGAAACAATGGCTGACTTTATTTTTCTGGGCTCCAAAATCACTGCAGATGATGACTGCAGCCATGAAATTAAAATACGCTTACTCCTTGGAAGGAAAGTTCTGACCAACTTAGATAGCATATTCAAAAGCAAAGACATTACTTTGCCAACAAAGGTCCATCTAGTCAAGGCTATGGTTTCTCCAGTGGTCATGTATGTATGTGAGAGTTGGACTATAAAGAAAGCTGAGCACCGAAGAGTTGATGCTTTTGAACTGTGGTATTGGAGAAGACTCTTGAGAGTCTCTTGGACTGCAAGGAGATCCAACCAGTCCATTCTAAAGGAGATCAGTCCTGAGTGTTCTTTGGAAGGACTGATGTTGAAGCTGAAACTCCAATACTTTGGCCACCTGATGTGAAGAGCTGACTCATTTAAAAAGACCCTGATGCTGGGAAAGATTGAGGGCAGGAGGTGAAGGGGACGACAGAGGATGAGACGGTTGGATGGCATCACCGACTCGATGGACATGGGTTTGGGTGGATTCTGGGAGTTGGTGATGGACAGGGAGGCCTGGCGTGCTGAAGTCCATGGGGTCACAAAGAGTCGGACATGACTGAGCGACTGAACTGAACTGAACTGAGTCACGAGAACCCATGAATATATTCTGCCACACAGCAAGGGGGAATTAGGCTTGCAGATAAAATTAAGATTGCTAATCAGCTGATTTTAAGATGAAGAGACTATTTCAATTGACCTGATGTAATCACACAGCATTAAATGGGGAAGAGGGAAGCAGAAGAGTCAGAAGGAGAAGACATGTTGAGAAACAAATGATTTGCCATTGCTGGCTTCAGAGATGGAGAGGGACTGTAAGCCGATGAGCGTGTGCAGCCTCTGGAGGCCAATAGTGGGACATCACGTGGAATACTGGCCAGTACTACAACTGTTCCAAAGCGAAGTCTATGTTAAAAGTGAAATAAGATCCAAAAAATAGAGGAGAGAGAAGCAAAAAGCGTTAGGAAAATGGGGGAAAGACAGAAACAGGCAATTCCCTAAAAGAGTATAAAAACTGCCCATAAAGACGTGAAACGTTGTTCAGTTTCACTTATATTATATTGTTCAGGTGCTCAGTCGTGTTGTTCAGGTGCTCAGTCTGCGACCCCATGGACTGCAGCACACCAGGCCTCCCTGTCCATCACCAACTCCCGGAGTTCACTCAGACTCACGCCCATTGAGTCAGTGATGACATCCAGCCATCTCATCCTCTGTCGTCCCCTTCTCCTCCTGCCCCCAATCTTTCCCAGCATCGGTATCTTCTCTAATGAGTCAGCTCTTCACATCAGGTGGCCAAAGTATTGGAGTTTCATCTTCAGCATCAGTTCTTCCAATGAATATTCAGAACTGATTTCCTTTGGGATGGACTGGCTTGATCTCCTTGCAGACCAAGGGACTGAGAAACTCAAATTAAAACATTTCTTATTTTGTTTTTGCAGAACATCTTTCTTCTCTTGGAGACAGTGCCCCCCTTTGTGGGAAAGTGTCCTTCCACCCCACTACATCCCTGCCCTTCTAGTTAACCCAGGCAGTCATAGCTACTTGATGCATACGAAACATTTCATTATTGTCAGCTGCTGCTGCTGCTGCTAAGCTGCTTCAGTCGTGTCCGACTCTGTGCGACCCCATGGACAGCAGCCCACGAGGCTCCCCCGCCCCTGGGATTCTCCAGGCAAGAACACTGGAGTGGGTGCCATTTCCTTCTCCAGCGCATGAAAGTGAAGTCGCTCAGTGGTGTCCAAATCTCAGCGACCCCATGGACTGCAGCCCACCAGGCTCCTCCGTCCATGGGATGTTCCAGGCAAGAGCACTGCAGTGGGTTGATTAATGTCAGCTAGTAAATTGTTATTTGACTTTTGGCAAAATCCATGTTTGGGAAAATTTCCAGTCACGGACAGCTTGAAATTGAATCACAGTTCCTGTGTAGGTCTTGGAGACTGGGAGGAGGGCAAGAGTGATCACAGGGGGCTTTATGGAGGCAGCACGCATGCGTCAGGATCCTGTGCTGGGTCAGGCCCCGGACACAGCGTCACGTGGAGGCCACTCTGAGCCTGCTCTCCCTTTCCCACTCCGATGGTCGTATCTACCGTGCTGGCCCCCACAGTGAGGCTTTGATTTGGTGGTAGTTTGACTTCTCGGCCCGACATCAGGAAAGTCTATTAGCCTCTCTCTCTCATACGTTTGCACATGGACACGCACACACATGGTTCACCATAAAATTTAGAGTTGTGAGGGTGCATACGGCATCTAGAAAGATGGTGCTGATGGACTTATTTTCAGAACAGCAACGGAGATGCTTCCCTGGTGGCTTAGATGGTTAAGGATCTGCCTGCAATGCAGGAGACCTGGGTTCAATCCCTGGGTCAGAAAAATATCCTGGAGAAGGAAATGGCAACCCCACCCCAGCATTCTTGCCTGAAGAATCCCAGGGACAGAGGAGCCTGGCGGGCTAGAGTCCCCAGGTCTCAAAGAACTGGACGCAACTCCACAGCCATCAACAATGGAGGTGGAGACAGAGAGCAGGCTTACGGACATAGTGGGGGAAGGAGAGAGTGGGGCGGACTGAGGGAGCAGAATGGGAGCATGCGCTACCCTGAGTGACACAGGTGGCCAGGGGGCAGCTACTGCATAGCGCAGGGAGCTCAGCCCACGCTCTGTGATGCCGAGAGGGTGGGCTGAGGTGCGAGTCGGGAGCGAGGCTCGAGAGGGAGGGACACAGGCATGCCCGTGGCCGGTTCCCGCTGCCGTGCGGCAGAAAGCAACACAGCACTGAAAGCAGGTCATCCTCCAGTCAAAAGTAAATGAATTTAAAAAAGAGTTACGCAAGGAGGGACGGCTCACTTGGCCTTCCTGTCCCACATCCGCCTGCCCCGGGCTCTGAAAGGATGCGTGTCTGCAGCACCACCTTTCAGCTGACTGGGCCGCCTACCCAGTGGCGGCTGTTGAAATCCAGCTGGAGATACCACTCATCCCCAATTCTGTTTTCTTAGCAAACTGTGGTCTCTTTGTTTACAGACCTCGGTTTGGTTTCTAGTACTGCAGCCATAGCTCAGTTCAGGATCAAGCATAAAATCCCCGGATAGATCAGCGCTTGCAAGCGGGTTTAGGGAGCGGCTGCTGACAGTGGTCAGTTTCTACAAGTCCTGTGACGCTGACTGAAGGCAAGCTGCCCAGGAGATCTGGGAGGCATCAGAATGTAAATTTATTAGCTTAAAATGAGAAATAACTCACGAGAACTACAAGACCCACAGTCAGAATGAAGAGTTTTCCCTTCTTACAATCAAGAATATGTGACTAAAAGTTTACCTACACATAAAGATTTTAATAACGGGAATTACATAAATCAAAGGTCTGTTACTAACAGGGTTGATGTGTCCAAAGCTCCACGGATATAGTTTTGCCTTAGGGACAGTATTCAAAACGTGATGCCTAAGACCCTCTCTCATTAAGAATCTGTTGAGATGGACATGGCCAATGTTATCCTTGACAATTCTCCTTTGTGTGTGGGGAAGGACCCCAAACCACCCTCCACTGCCCTCTTTTTTCTGGGTTTCTTGGCTGACCTGACAGGCAAGGTTATAAACATCATCTACACTTTATAGTTCTGAAGACCTAGAAAGCTATCCCTTTTTCAGGAGAACCTGTCCATCAGAATATGGTAATTACACTCATTTTACAGTCTGTCTCATAAAGCAGTCCATCTCCTTCATTCCCGAGTTCTTGAGGGCCACCGCTATATCTGCTTCTCTGCTCACATCACAGCTAGTTTCTGACAAGCACAGCATTTTCAGTTTGTTGCCATATGGAGAAAAACATGTAAGAAACTGACAGATATTAGTTTAGAAATTTATCTTTATATTATGAAATGAAATAGACAGGTGCGAAAATGTTGAGTTACCAAGTTAAATTAGTTATAAAAGATGTATTCTTAAAATAATCAGAGCAGAAGATTTTTCTTAGTCTAAATGGCATTCAGTCCTTTCCGATCATTCATCACGTTTTCTGTAACATAACTGATTTTTAATATTTGATGTGTTCATATCTTATTAACTGTAGAATAGCGATCAGCATCAGATGAGGGTAAATTTCTTTCTAGAATGAGTGATTAACGTCAAGACCCTTTTGTGAAGGCCATAGGGCATATTTGAACGAAAGGTCAGAACATGTTACCAACATCTAAGGAATCGCATTATCAGCTATAAGCTGCTCAGAAGCTGCTATCTGCACATTGTTCTTCTTTCCTTAAACTAATCATGTATGAGGTAGTGATACATCTCAATTATTTTTCAAACAGGCAAAGTTTAAAAATTATGAGATGTCATTAACTCATTTACAATGTTATGTTTTGACTATTTGCCGAGTTAACTTGCTTTCTCATGCTGCCCTTACTTCAGAGCACTTTTTAGAAGCTCACAATATGTCAGTTGTATGAAACAGCCCGTCTGCTGGAAGCATTCTGGGAAGGGCCTGCTGTTCCGGCTCGGTTTCGGCTCATACAGGCTAATATTCTGACTCTGGATGGGGGAAGGCAACGCTGAGGTCAGACTAAGCTCTGCCTGTGGGTGACAGGGCGGCTGGGTCTGTACTGAAGCCAGTGACTCTCTGCACAGTCACTCTCCCCTGGAGCCATTCTTTGGGATATTTGTCATGATTTTGGCCCAGCATATTTGAACTGAAGTCCCAAGTTTCACAGAATTTCTGCTTTATGAGGTCTGTCTGACCAAGGCAGAAGACAGAAAATCCAGTCCTTTAGCAGTGAAGACATTGGCATACGACCTGCATGCCTTCATCAAGCACTCTGTCCTGTGAAGCTTTGACTGGGGGACGCTCGGGGGGTCCTCCTGGGCTGGCGAGGATGATGACTAGGAAGAATGGCTTTGAGGGTGGCAGTGGTTGCGTGGATGAGCTTCTGGACGGGGACTGGCTTTACTCCCATCAGTATCTGAGCTTCTGACACAGCGTATAAGAAGCATCCAGCGCTGGCGGAGCCGTGGCAGCTTTGCGGTGGTTTCCTTACACCATAGTTGTTGGAAGCTTGGCTGCAGGCGTGCTTCTTGCCTTTACAATTCTGTAGCTTACAGAGTAGTCTTTCAAGAAACTCATTTTCTGCTTAATCCTCAGAGTCAACATGTATAGCTGCAAGTAAGAACTCTGATCATAAAGTGAAACTTCTATAGGAATCTGGAAATTTCAGGGGCCCTGATGTGAAGGTAAATTTGAAAATAAAGTTATCATGAAAGAAAGGATGGCTGAGTGGTCAAGAGTTAAAAACAGATTTGATGAGTACCTGGATCCCTCTTTGCCTGAAGCAACAGTTAGAACTGGACATGGAACAACAGACTGGTTCCAAATAGGAAAAGGAGTCCGTCAAGGCTGTATACTGTCACCCTGCTTATTTAACTTCTATGCAGAGGACATCATGAGAAATGCTGGACTGGAAGAAGCACAAGCTGGAATCAAGATTGCCGGGAGAAATATCAATAACCTCAGATGTGCAGATGACACCACCCTTATGGCAGAAAGTGAAGAGGAGCTAAAAAGCCTCTTGATGAATGTGAAAGAGGAG
>SJYF01000608.1:11082237-11094090 GCA_006410515.1 Procapra przewalskii | reverse complement strand
GAATAATTATAGGCATACAACATAGAAATGATTATAAGAATATTCTTTATAGCAGTTTTAAAATATTTTCAGATTATAAAAAAACAAATGTCTGTCAGTACGTGAACTGAGAAACTAATTAGACTATATACATAAAGTAGAATTTTATGTTACTGTTAACCCTAGTGCTACAGAATAACATTTGAAGATACTTGACATATTTTTATATATTTAACTATATAATCACACAAAAGGGGAGATATTCTCGGAATAGTATTGAATGACAAGCAGAGACTTACAATTTATTGTCATTTTCTACGAAATTTTTTGTTCTTATGGGGAAACCCCCAGAATTTAAATAGTCAACAGGAGTTATCTTCTGAACTGTGATGTGTTGGTCAACCTTATATATGTCGAAAGCTTAACCTCAGTGTGAAGATATTTGGAGACGAGGCCTGTGGGAGGTAGTTTAAAGTTAGATGAGGGCACAGGGCAAGCCTCTGGGGTGGTAGAGGAAACAGCAGAGAGCTTGCTGGCTCTGTCTCTGCTCACCACGTGAGGGCATGGAGAGAAGGCGGCCACCCGCAAGCCAGGAAGAGAGATCTCGCCAGGAGCTACACCAGCCAGCACGTGATCTGGGGCTGCCAGCTGCTGGAAAGACGAGAAAACATCTGGTGTTAGTCACGCACTCTTAGCCTAAGCGGACATCAGCAACCTCAGATGTGCAGGTGATACCACTCTAATGGCAGAAAGTGGAGAGGAACTAAAGACCCTCTTGATGAAGTGAAAGAGGAGAGTGGAAAAGCGGGCTTAAAACTCAGCATTCAGAAAACAAAGATCATGGCATCCGGTCCAGTCACTGCATGGCAAATAGACGGGGAAAAAGTGGAAACAGTGATCGACTTTCTTTTCTTGGGCTCCAAAATCACTGTGGATGGTCTCTGTAGCCATGAAATTCAAAGATGCTGGCTCCTTGGAAGAAAAACTATGAACCTAGACAGCATATTAAAAAGCAGAGACATCTCTTTGCCCACAAAGGTTGGTCTAGTCAAAGCTATGGTTTTTCCAGTAGTTGTATACAGATATGAGAGTTGGACCATAAAGAAGGCTGAGCACTGAAGAATTGATGCTTCTGAACTGTGGTGTTGGAGAAGACTCTTGAGAGTCCCTTGGACTGCAAGGAGATCCAACCAGTCCATTCTAAAGGAAATCAGTCCTGGGTGTTCATTGAAAGGACTAATGCTTGAAGCTGAAACTCCAGTACTTTGGCCACCTGATGTGAAGAGCTGACTCATCGGAAAAGACCCTGATGTTGGGAAAGAGTGGGGGCAGGAGGAGAAGGGGACGACAGAGGATGAGATGGTTGGGTGGCATCACCAACTCAATGCACGTGAGTCTGAGCGAACTCCGGGAGTTGGTGATGGACAGGGAGGCCTGGCGCGCTGCTATTCATGGGGTCACAAAGAGTCGGATACAACTTAGTGACTCAACAACAACAAAGCAAATAAAATCGCAAGATGAGAAGTTTTCTGGATGCCCCCCCCTTTTTTGCTTATCTATATTTCTACATTTTCTCTAATAAACATACTATATTTATAATTTTAAAAGACATTATAAAATATATTAAACAGTATTAGAGCATTTTCAGGGCATACAGATGGTTCAGTGAGAAACTCATCATTAGTAAAATCAGTTATTCACCTCTTGTTGTTCATATCATATTGACATATCTTCATGAATTCTCTATATACACTAATTATTTGGCCTACAAGTAAACTTAACAAAACAGATTGAATCCTTCTCAGTTACAAATGTCAAAGATTGATAAAGTTTCTTAATACATCACTGAAGGACAGATTTGTTTTCCTCCCATATAACTGCTCTATAGTTACTATTTGGAGACATTGACCATGTCGGTCACTATTTATCCGATTAGAGTGGCTGATCGGCATTCTGCCTGAGGGCCAGTTGCCTAATTCAGCTGGGATTATACACTCTCCTGTATGATAAGACAGTCTTTAGTTGCCTTTCTCGTCCACCCTGCTTCCCTCTTATGCCAACACGTTTCTAAAAAACAGTTTACTCCTTTTTCTTTTGCTAAATTATACACCTGGATATATATTATATTACCCAACCATGGGCTTCCCTTGTGGCTCAGCTGGTAAAGAATCCACTTGCAAAGCGGGAGACCTGGGTTCAATCCTTGGGTTGGGAAGATCCCCTAGAGAAGGGAATGGCTAGCCACTCCAGTATTCTGGCCTGGAGAATTCCACGGACTGTAGAGTCCATGGGGTCACACAGAGTCGGACACGACTGAGCGACTTTCACTATCCAACCATAGTTATCCGACCACTGGATACACCATAAACCAGAGGTGAGGTCGTAAGTCGCTACATGGCAACATGTGATGTCCAATACAGCTACACACACACTTTTTAAAATCAGTTTTATCTTCATCACTACAATACCCTACATGAACACTGAGCACCCCGAGAGGGAAGGGACGGAGGAAGCAGGGTACGTGTTTCACGAATGGCACATTTTGCTTGTGGCAGCAAAGGGTCTGAACCATCTGGGATCTGAGGAATGTGGAGTCCATCTCCAGAGAGCTGAAAAATACTTGGCAGCGGGGAGTTCCTCCCCCAGGGCCAGAAATCCGCAGTCAGTACATACCGAACACGCAAATGCCTGGGCCTGGGATGTATACTCACCGCCGAGCTCCCTGCGCGTTTGAGCACTTCCTTCATCTGACGATAATTTCCTGCGTTACAATTCCCACCTGCCCAGGGGAAGCCGGCAAGCCTGCAATCCCTGACTCCCTGCATTAGGGGGCAGGCGTGGGCTAGCTTCCCCTGGCCCAGCCATCCTGGGAGACAGAGCTGGAGGGAGCGGGCGAGGAGGCAGGTGCGCCTGGGAAGCCAGCAGGTGGGAGGGTCCCACGATGGGGGCTGGGCGGTGGCAGTGCTTCTGGACCCCTGCTCTGAGCATCTCAAGTGCCAAGTGCTAGTGTCTGGAATTTCTGCTCAGAAAAGGAGCGAGTGGCTACTATTCATGGATGCTCAGTATTCTAGTTGGATCCTGTGGCCCCACCAGACAGCCTGTGGCCCCACCAGACAGCCTGTGGCCCCACCAGACAGCCTGTGGACCGTCTAATATCCTCTCACCAGCTCCCTTCTACTCAAACTGGCAAAAGTGGATCCTGGAGATGAGTAAGACCTTTGCCCAATGTATCACGCCAACCATAACACTCCTCTCTGCAAAACAAAACAGAACAAAGCCTAACCTGGTAAAGTTTCACTGCTCACTGTTTAATTACCACAAAGACCAACCGTATTTATAGATATTAATATGAAAATTTACATATAAATCAGGGCTCTTTATTTATTTACAGAGCGTTAGTAATTAAAAAGAAATAACTTTCCGACCAAAGCCCCCCTCCCTACAGTGATCAGTCAGATTCATTCTTCCTGTTTCCCTGGTCTCACAAATAACAGGAGGATTCAAACAGAACCTGTGAAGTTTGACAACTTCCTCATTAACACATGTTTGATCTCTGAAAAGCCTCTCTATTCATCTGCTGGGTGCTTAACCGCTTATTTCTCTGATATGCAAACATTCTGAAAGTACTTCATATCACATGAAAACACCTAGGGATGAGCCCATGAACATTCTCAGTGCAAACATGAATGCCAGTGGGTGAACATGTCTGTTAGGAGCGGAGTGTGCCCAGCATGGAGGAGGGAAGGGGCGCGGAGGGATGCGCGGAAATGAGCACATTCCCACATGAAAGCACCGTCGCTAGAGAGGCCGCTGCGCTGGCAAGGGGTGAGCACCCCACTCAAGTGGCTGAAACTGGAATTACTCTTCCAGCCTCGTTGACCTATATTGGACATAAAATTTTGTGCGAGTTTAAGATGTACAACACAATGATTTGATATCTGTTTATGTTACCAAATGTGAAATTGGAATTCAAAGAGACTATGGGTACACAATAAGAATCTGATCATGTGTTAAAGTGGTTGTAGTTCAAAAATAACATTCATTTTCTATATGATGGGATACTATACCACTTAAACATTTCTATTTTCTGAAGGTTATTTTAGTCAAAATGTATTGGACATTTAATAGAGGTCTAGCATTAAGACTGCATCCCAGAACACATTTCTTTCTTCTGACAGTACAAGGCAGATACTGTCAACCCTATTTTAGGGCCAAAGTGATTCCCAGAGAGGTTAATCACCCCAGGTAATGCAATTACTAAAGGGCAGAGGTGAGATATGCCCCCAGGTCTGTCAGACACCCACACTCTCTACCCTGAATCACAAAGGCTGTGCAGCGACACTGAATCAGTGCTTATGGTTTTAAGTAAACGTCAGAGGGAGTGTAGAAGGCTGTACACGCACCGTGAGGCGACTCCAAGACCTGCACACTCAGGGACAAAGGCTTGCGGGGGGCAGGGCCTGTGCTGCCCTTTCTGTGTCCAAGAAACCGAGAGGGTGAGGAATAGAGAGTCCTGAACAGAAAAAAGACGGACAGCGTTTTGTGTGTGTGTGCACGTGCGCGTGTGCGTGTGTGCATGCGCGTGTGTGTGTGTGTGTGTGTGCACACACCATGGTTTTAAGAAAAGAAGTTAGCAAGCGTGAACCCCTTTACTAAACACAGAGATTGCAGAGACAGAACTCACAGACCCTCTTCACTGTGCTGTCCCGGACTGGGATTATTGGTTTTCCCCATGATTTTTTTCAAATGTTCTTGAAAAAGAGATAAGAACAAGCAATACACAGAAGGAGAAAGGTCCAGCCTTTCAGCGCCTGAGCAGTGCTGAGCTTGCAAAGGCTGAGGAAGCCAAGGTCAGCCCCACCCCTCTGCCCCAGGGCCGCCGGAAGGCTCTGCCCAAAGCTGAAGCCAAATCTGGATGAGAGTCCACAAGGTCACGGAGCAAACAGCTTTAAAAGGTCACTCTGTCTTGCTGACAATCAGAGGCATGCAGGAAGGTAAACATCCCTTCGTTCCAGGAAGAGAAACATGTTATCCTAGGATCCTAGGGATGACCCTTTCTGTGACTGTTGAGAAATTGCTGGCTGTTTCTTTTTAAGTCCGTGATTTGGCAATCTTTTAACCCGTGGGCTCAGGGTCATCATGCCTTGCCAGCTAACAGACCCAATTCTGGGCCTACGTCTTTACAAAGTTATACCAAATGAGCAGCAGCTAGGACCTGCTAGCTCACTGAAGGGTAAACAACAGAAAGAGAGAAATCAGGTGAAGTGTCAGGGTAGCTTGGAGAAGACAGGAAGGAAAGATCAGAGGAGGCGCCCTGAAGGAGCTGTCCCTGAAGTTAGGCCACGGAAAACAAAACGAATCCTTGGAGAAAGGGCGAAAAGCTTTCTAAATGGACAAGAGTGAACAGAGGGCAAAGACCCAGAGGAAAGAAAGTTCAGGCTGGCGTTCCTCTAAAGATTCATCTGTTGATGATAACCAAAATTCCTTTTAATTTCTCAAAAACTAGGATGAGAAGCCAGACGCTATGCAATCAGGTACAGACATGTGATTTGAGTTATGGTAGTTAATGTTTTCCAGTGAACATATTCGGATTTATTTGGAGGAACAGATAAGAGCCTTGAAGTACTTAGACCCTGCCATAAACACCCGGGAGAGGGTTTCTGCCACCCGTAGGTTTGCCACTTCTGGACAGTCAGCCCATTTTGGGGGGTTCTTTGATTCTTCACACAGAACCCCTCCTTCTTTCTGGTTTATTGCAAGAGTCAAGCTAAGCATCCACAAATTCAGCTGTAAAAAACCCACAGGTTAAAGCATTCCACAAAGAGAGAATGGTAGTAGGAAAAGAGAATGATAAGTATTAATACTTTATTTTAAAAACTCAAGTGGGGGGGAAGTGGCTTTCTTATCAGCGTTCACGTTTCTGACGCCGCCTCTAAAATTCCGCACCGTGGGCCCTCTTCACGCTCTGCCCCCTGCGCCTGGCTCTATGATGGAACGCTGTAATCTGCTCCACATATAATAGCCTCGCAGCACTGGTTCCTGTAATTTATGCCACATGCTGTCCACTTTCTCGTACTGTTTTATTTGGTAAAGCACTCTGGATGCCAGTTTATATGAAAGATGGTTTCTGAAATGAAATTGTACTGCAAGCTTCACTATTTGCCTCCTTGGCCTTACACTGTTGCCTGAGGTTTGATGCAGGGCTGCGATTTAAATGAAGAATGTTCGGAACTGACGCACACGCGTTACCTCCTGTCTGCTGTCAGAATCCACCACCCAGCGTCCAGCTTTCAGCATCTTCCGAGGCCTGCTCTGCCGTCCCGCTGGCCTGTTTTATGGAGAAAATATGCGTCGTGTGCCCTGTTACAGGCTCAGCAGGAGCGAGCAGCTCGTTTGCCTCTGAGGAAATGCCTCCCAAGGCACACCTTAGTAACACCTCACAGTTATGGGTAGTAGAGAATTTGTCAGATCTCACTCAGTTAGAGACTAAGAGGCTTGATCTTCTGCTTCTGTTTTTTGCCCTTCATTCATTCCAATGATTCACTTTAGTACTTTTAAAAGTTAAGAGGAAGAAAAATTTGAATGGGTCACTTGAATGCCTTTTTGGCAGATCTTGCTAAAGACTCAGCAAAACAGAAGAGATTACTTTGAAGACAAAGGTGTCTTTTAATTTGTCTTGTTTTTTAACTTTTTATGCTGGCGCATAGCTTATTAACAACGCGGCGCTGGCTTCAGGCGTCGAGCAGAGTGACTCGCCGTTCATACCCGTCTATCAGCTCTCCCCCAACCCCTTCCCTGCAGACTGTCGCGTCCCGCCGAGAAGAGCTCCCCGTGTCACACAGTGGGTCCTTGTTGGTTATCCACTTTAAAGACAGCGGTGCACACAGGTTGATCTCAAACTTCCAACTATCCCTTCCTCCCACCCTCACCCCTGGGAAGCACAGCTAAAGCCTGAAGTCTACATATTCTCCGTATTTGTGACTCTTTCTGGACTTGAGTACGTGCGCATCACATTTCAGGTACTGAATGACTTTTGCCTAACTTAATTTTGCCAGAAGGGCTATACTGACCCTGAATAATAAGAAGGATGACAGTATTATCATTATCATTGTCCTTTATAAGAAGATACACTCCAGCATCTTTCCGGAGGAGGAGAGATAGGCTAGTCTTGTAGATAGCACGTAAGATCTTTCTGGGTTACTATCCTTCTGCTTCACCGCGTTAGTCCCTGGGTGTTTAAGCCAATCCTGTGGCTGAAGAGTGAAGGTCACCTGCCCAGCCCGCCTCTGAGTGCACTTGTGGAGCCTTTCTGGCAGTGGATGTTCATATATGATGCCCCAAACCAGAGCACGCACTCTGAGGGTGGAGGAAGGTTTTGGTTCATCTTTTATCCTTCCCACCACATACAGACAGGAGGTGTCAGGAAGTCCTTGCACATCTAGACTTTTCTTTCTTTTTTATTCTTGTCATTATACAATTCACCAGTAAAATACTAGTGATATGTACATAACAATAGATTCTCCCAGGCAGTCTTTGAACAGAGGGAAGATAGAAGTGGAAAAGGTCTTAGAGAGCAACCACCCAACCCCAGGTCTCACAGCTGAAGACCTTGAGTGGAGACCTATCTCGAGCATTCATTGTCCGCATGCTGCAGGGTGGACCAATTACCAGCCGCGAATTTAAATTTACTCTAGTTTAGAAAAGAGCGAGGTCTGCTTCACACAGTTGCTGTGAACACTGAGTGAGGTCAGGGATGCGGAAGAGAATTCTCTCAGACTTGCAGTGCTCTCTCCATGTCAGGTCGGGAGATGCTGCGTAGAGCAGTTAGGGGACGCCTCACGGAGGCTGCTCCAGCGGGCGCAGAGTCAGGCTTCTGTAGGTGGGGCCGTGTCAGCGAGAACCGGACTCGGGCTTGGAACGAAGGCACATTTCAAGCAGACCATGACACTACTTGGAACACACCCAGAATATCCCACTTTGGTTCGTGCTAATTAGAAATATAAACAAAGTTGACGGTCTTGAAAAATAAAACTGACTTCAAGATCCCGTCGCTCCTCAGGTGAGCCTGTTGGTGAAATGGAGAGAGGTGATAAGAGCGGTTCTTACCAGCTTGTGCCAAGCTTTGTCTGTCAAAGGGGATCATGCGTGTGAACGTGTTTGGTAAACAGGAAGGAGCTATGTAAACGTCATTATTATGGTTTTCTGCGTCCTCTGTACCATTTATTGTATTTCTCACATCAGAAAGGAGAAAAATTATTCTCTTGCAAATTTCACCGTAAGTCACTGGAATAGTTTAGTATAACATTTTTGGGACAATAATATCGATTGATTTTTTTTCCAGCAAAATAAGCCCATTAAATCTTCTTTTGATGATGCCCATTCCATTTTTCAAAAATTCTTTATCTTATTTTCTTCTCTTCCCCCCAAAGATTGTTACTACATATTTGTCATTGCTTTTTTTTATCCTGCCCTGTGTCTCCTACTACTAACCATTTTGTATCTTTGTTTCTCGTCATTAACTCTTTACCATACGCTGTTTTTTTCCCCTAGTACCTGAACAACTCTATCCGTCTACACTCACCAACTTTAAGGAGTCTTACAAATAAGAGCTCTGAATTAAGGCAAATTTCTTTTAGTTTACCTTTTGGGAAATGGTTGAGATTCTGAGATTGTGTTTCTCTTTAAGAGAATTACTATAAAGAAAAATTGTCCTGTATCATAACTCTTACTACTCTCCAATTTGTGGAGCTTGCTCTGCATAAGAAAAGAATCCATACTGAAAGAATCACAAATAAACATCTAATAAAAGAAATTCAGCTCCTATTAAAATACTGGAATAGCAGATGGTGGAGTTTAAGTATTATTCAACTACTGTTTATCCTACCCAGTGCTCATTTTAAATTCAACATTTTTGAGAATTATTCATGGAGGCATGGTTGTATTTCATGCAGAGAACAAGCTTAGCTTGAAGTGAGCTACCAGAATGCACCCATAATTTCCATACTTCCTTGGTTATTGTTAATTTGGATTGCAACTATTAGTTAAAGTTGAGAGGCTTTTGAAAGCAAATCGACATCAAGCTATTGCGGACAGTAATTTGTTCAGCAATCTGCAGGGAAGGGAAATCATTAAGTTTTACAGGGTGAAGGAACTCACCAATGAATGTGAGTTTCCATCTGCCAAAGCTGCAGACACCGCCGTCTGATGAGTGTTTCCTCCTCAGCAGCAGCCTGCCCACGGAGCGGGCAATTATTCTGGCTTTTGTCTAATGGCTGTGGCATAACTTTTAAGTGAATGTAAAATGCAATTTCATCTTCCAGTACCTCTGCACGTGGACGGATAAAAGATCAACAGAGCTGTCCCTGGCACAGCCCAGCTCCCTATGTAGTCACGAGGCCAAGTGAGCTGATCAGTGGGGCACACGTTATGGAAAACGTAGGTTACTGAGTTCCTCCCAACTCTGACTTCCACCATACGTCGTTATTTTATTCACCCTGGTTTAGGGAAAATGACAAGCTTTCCTGCTCAGAGTCATTAAAGAAATATCAGGAGACTTTTAAAAGAACAACATCCATTCTAATGCTGAAAGCTAATGCTTTGACAGCTTAAAGAGTTTTCACCCCATGTTTAAAATTAATCTTTAAATGAAAAAAGTTGCATTCAATATGACACATCTCCAACGCCTGAAAAAGCTTTTACACGGAAAAACAGGACCTGAAAATCTTCTGGTTGTTTTTTGGACAGGAAGTAGGATGCCTTGGTGGGCATGCTTAAGGAGGGTCTCACGAGTACAGGGCTGTCGTTTGTCCAGAGGCCACGGTCAGGGGGTCTGACCCCACAGCCGTCTGGGATGAGCTGCTTTGCGGTCACCACATTTTCTAGTTTGTCCGTGTTAAACTTAGTAAATCCCCGGCTCTCGGAGGCGGGGCTCTTTCGGCAGCCAGGGAACCTGAGGTTGGCCCCGTGGAGGCCGCGATCACCGGCTCCTGTGCAGGGACATGATGACTTAGCCAACGTGGACTCTTAGCCCACTGTGTGCCCGGGGCTTTCCAAGGTCACCACGCGTGCCGGTCTGGAGCCTAGGCTGAGGCCAGCATGTCAGTCACGAATGTCCACTGGAAAGCGGTGTCTCCAAGGCCCCTTAAGGCAAGCTGTGCAGGCAACAGGCTGCGTGCCCTACCAAGGAGGCTGCTCTTTGCGTCTCCCGATCTGATTGCTGGATTCTCCCAGTTCTGAGAGCAGCAGAGGTTAAGAGGACTTTGCTCACAACCATCCCACAAGGCACCGTTACTGCTCTCTGTCGCTGAGCGCTTGGTGTGGGCCAGGATTCGGTTCTGGGAACCTCACACCCAAGACTTCATTTAATCGCCACGATGACGCTACAAGGCATTCCTGTTTCACAGAGAGAAAACGGTCTCAGAGGGGTTAGTAACTATTGAGTTACAATTCCAGCTTGACGCAACCTGACTTCAGGGCTCCAGTTTTTTTCTATTGTGACATACTTTCTCAAGCAAAGTAGGTGTGAAATTGTATTTGGACGTTAAGACTTACTTTTTAAGAGTGACATTACAGAGAGGAAGCACAATTTATTTTTCAAAACATCTCCGGAAAATTCACCTTGGGTGCATATTTATACCCAATCCGCTCTTTGAATGGTTCCTTAAATTCATGCAGTTCCTTCTAAGCTTCAGGTTCTTCACACATAAGCAGAATAATGATAGCACCTACATCATCTGCTCAGTTTAGTTCAGTTGCTCAGTCGTGTCCAGCTCTTTGCGACCCCAAGGACTGCAGCACACCAGGCCTCCCTGTCCATCATCGACTCCCAGAGTTTACTTAAACTCATGTCCATCAAGTCAGTGATGCCATCCAGCCATCTCATCCTCTGTCAACCCCTTCTGTTCCTGCCTTCAATCTTTCCCAGCATCAGGGTCTTTTCAAATGAGTCGGTTCTTCGCATCAGGTGGCCAAAGTATTGGAGTTTCAGCTTCAGCATCAGTCCTTCCAATGAATATTCAGGACTGATTTCCTTTAGGATGGACTGGTTGGATCTCCTGCAGTCCAAGGGACTCTCAAGAGTCCTCTCCAACACCACAGTTCAAGAGCATCAATTTTCCTGCTCTCAGCTTTCTTTATGGTCCAGCTCTCACACCCATACATGACTCCTGGAAAACCGTAGCTTTGACTAGGTGCACCTTTGTTGGCACAGCAGTGTCTCTGCTCTTTAGCGTTTCATCATGCTGTGAGACGATTCCCGAGCATCCTGCATTTCTGCATGTCCCCGGAGCACAGGCACAGAATGCCTTTCTCAGTTCTAGACAAGCTGTTCCAGGGTGTCTGTACAGTAAATGCCCTTAAAAAGACAGTGGCAGTGCCTCCCTCTGGAGCAAGGGTAGCCTGCTGTCTGTTTTGAAAGACTCCGAGTTCCTGAATTCAGGGCGCCTCCCCCATGACGTAGCCCCCTGCGTGTTCTTCATGCTGTCCTGGGGGACTGGGGCTTGGGGAGCTGGCCCAGGGAAACGCTGTCACTCTGGGTTTCGCTATTTCTGGGGGTAATAAAGCCCTTTGTCTCTGACCCAGGAGTCTTATGTCTTCCACCAGCATCTATTAAACTATGGGAGGCTATTTTGTTAATTTCTGAATAGGGTAAACATCTCAAATCCTTCATAATTTTTGACATCTCATGAAGTGACAATTAAATGAGATAATCCATGTAACTGGATTAACCCCTGGCACATAAAAAGTGCTAAATATATATTGGCCATTGATGTTATTACTGAATCAGAAAAAAAAATAAATAATTGTTTCATTAATAATATAGCTATTTTTGTATTTTACATCAATTAGCTTCAAACTGCTTTTTTTTGGTACGAT
>SJYF01000608.1:11032852-11048572 GCA_006410515.1 Procapra przewalskii | reverse complement strand
CTGGCGTGCTGCGATTCATGGGGTCACAGGGAGTCGGACACGACTGATTGACTGAACTGAACTGAACTGAGGCTGCATTAATCACTGTATCATGAATTTATATTAGGTTTAGGAAAT
Organism: Procapra przewalskii; assembly: GCA_006410515.1. NCBI lineage: Eukaryota > Metazoa > Chordata > Mammalia > Artiodactyla > Bovidae > Procapra > Procapra przewalskii. The sequence goes on along the minus strand of SJYF01000608.1, from coordinate 11,048,455 downwards.
CTTGCAAACATTTATAACATTTAGTTTTTTGTTAATTTGCTAGAAGGAAGCTTGTGAATAATTTGTTAGTTGAGACATCTGTGAAAACAGATTTGGTTAATTTATTAAGGAAGTAGTTGCTACAATCTCTCAGAGCAAAACCTTCTTCCCTGCTGTATTTACTGAGTTCTACCCCTAGTATGGGGATCTGAGAACTAGGCTACTTCAGACCAGAATTAGAAAAGACTGTAGCAACAAACTGGACATTCGTCTGGGCATTCTTTTTCTCCAGCATTAAGTTTTAATGGCAGATGCTTTTTAACTTTGCTCACTTTCTGTAACTCTTAGAATTAAATCCAGTTTTATTGATGGCAAGAGCTGATGCAGCTGGAGGGTGGATTTTCTTGGTAAGTTACAGAGGGGCTAAGAGAGATGCTGGGGTGTGCTCGCTTTTATTCCAGGAGGAATGTTGCCTCTAAAGCAGCTCAGAGCATGAGAGAAGCCATCTCATATATAGCAGCTTGTCATAAATTAAGTTGACCTCGGGACAAAAGAATATTTTTGGAGAACTTTTCTCTAAGAACAAGGCCTCTGGCTTAGCAGATAGTTAACAAAAGTAATTCCTTTAATAAGTCTTGGCATCTCAAATTCAGTTTGGTTTCAAGAAATGCAGACAAGAGCTCTGTTTACTGTATATGTGTGCCTAAGCGCAATGCCACAAACCAGGCAAGCAACTGCACAAAGCTCTCATGGGGTTCACCGTGCGTAATGAACAACATAAACACAGCTAAGAAGGGCGCCCCATCCATCCACCGAGCAAATATTAAGTGTAAACTCAGAGCTTCCATCTCTGTAAAAGATGAAAGAAAATGCAGGAACCAGAATAGCTCATGTGATGGAGCCCCAGTTTGATTTGCTACTGGTTACATCATTAAAGTAAAATGTATGCAAAATATAGTAGGATTTATTCATTCATCTGAACTTACTTTCACTCTTAGCATAAGAAAAAGCACTGAAGTGAGGGCCTGACAAGACCCAGTGCCTGTCCTCAAGTTATACAGCAATTACCTGGTGTAGAAAAACCACATAGACGCTTGAAATGAACAAACAGTTTTATTCCACGAACCTGAGCACCAAATCACTGCGTCCCCACTGGCCCCCTCTGTCGCACGTGGTCAAGTGGTGAGCGCTACTGCCGGGGGTGGCAGCGTGTCCACTACACACTGGGGCCCTTCACGTTCAGGGCGGTTTACCGGCTTCCCTACACAGTGTGCCTGCCCTGCTGGGGTCCACTGGGGTCTGCCCAAGCGTCACGGCCAAGAAGTCGCTCAGTCATGTCCGACTCTTTGCGACTCCATGGACTTTAGCCCGCCAGGCTCCCCCATCAATGTGATTTTTCCAGGCAAGAATACTGAAGTGGGTTGCCATTTCCTTCTCCAGGGGCTCTTCCCAACCCAGGGATCGAACCTGTGTCTCCCTCATTTCAGGCAGACTCTTTGCCCTCTAAGCCACCAGGGAATCCTTGGAGGGTCTGCCCAAGAAGAGCTCAAATGCATTTTAAAAAATAGACTTTGGTCTCCAAGAAGCCTGCTCAGCCGGTCTTGGAGGCGGAAGGCCTAGCCATGGAGTGTAGCTCTGCTCGCACTCCTCAACACCAGCCTCAGGACTCCTGTGTGCTCAGCCACCGCTTATGAGCCACATCAGCTTGCGTCCTGCTTTCTTTCCAGTCCTGGCTAGCCCTGGCAAGGAGCCTACACTGAGCTTTGTATCACCGCACCAGAAGCTGCGCACGTCTGCCCTTAGCTCAGCCCCAGCAGCTGTCCTAACGTGGGGCTTGGGAAGGCGGGCTAGGACGGGCTTGCTCTGGGCCTCAGATGAGCATTCTGACCCCTCTTCTCTGCTTACAGAAGCTGTGAGGTCTTGGACAAAATAGTTAACCCTCCCAGACTGTAAGACTTCTGCTTCAAGGCAGAATGTAGTTTTTAACCTCCTCTGTTAGGAGGATTAAACGAGGTAATGCAGGTAAAGTGCTCAGCACGAAGAGCTAGCACGTTCTTCTCTCTCAGACCCTCACTTTAACGAGCCAGCCTCCACACTGTGCCTGACCGCTAGCCAGCTTAGCTCTCGAGTGCTCCTTCCCCACATCTGGCAGCCTGTCTCATCCAGGCCCTCCATGGAGAGCCCCCGGTCCCTTGCCCACTGCCAGGCAAGGGAGAGGACAATTCCCCTCATCAACAGACGATGCAGTCTGTGAAACAGGGGTTCCCACAGACAGTTCACGCGTCACCTGAGCACAGTGATGGCTCGGATAAAGAGATGCTGAGTACAGGAGTGAAGGGCTGAGCTTGGGCCAAACCCCGTTACTCCTCGAGAGAATCCCGGGGAAGGTCAAGTGGAGAGAAGAGGTTGTCCTTATTTCTTGGGTCCCTGTCCTATTCCTCACACCCAGGAGCAAGCGTGACATTGTGTTTGAAGGCCGCCAGGAATCCTAGGGCCAGACTTGCCTGGGTTCAAGTCTTGATTCTACCGTTCACTAGCTGATGACCTGCAGGGAGTTCCTTAACCTCACACCTCGGTTTCCTCAACCGCAAGGCAAGGACGGTACCTACCCCATAGGGCTGTTTCAGGAGCCGCTCAGTTCAGTCCTGGGAACTGCCGAGAACAAGACTTGGGGCACAGTAAACCTGATCCAAGTGCTTTTAAAACAGAACACATCTAAAATGCCAGGTGTTAACCTGTCCCTAAACCTTGAAGGGCGCACGCGTGCACCAGCTCTTCCCTTCTGCCTCCGTCACACCTGGGAGAGCTCTAGTGAAGCCACGCATGAAAATCCTGCGGCTGCCGCTATTGCCATGCTTGCTCAAAAGTCTAGAAACGCAGCCTCAATGTGCACCACCCTTTCTTCCACCAGAAAGTGAAGGATGTGGGCTTCGTGAAATTAGATGAAGTGAGCTCTCTTGAATGGATTACCCAAGGCTTCTACTCGACTAAAAAAATAAGGCTAGCTCTTTGTATATAAAATTTGAAAAAAAAAAATCTTTAGAGTCAAAATGCCACTTAACATTGGGGAAGCTGGATGGCTTTTAATGGTAAAGGTTATACACGCTCAGACCCCTGAATGCTTCCTGGCTCCCCTTGAAGAGTGCATCTTGCCACATTTGTGTCCCCCAAAGCGCTCCTCTCAGCTTCCTCCTGCCACACGGCCTGCCTTCATCTCTGAAATGGGGGAGCCCGCTCCCATTTAGTTCGTCTTGTCCCCTTTTGCTTGATGCCCTGGCTGAGCACTCACCAGGTCCTGAGGGACACGGACGAACAAGAAACACGTGGGATGGGTTGTTCCGATATTGAGAATAAGAACTGAGTTTTTCCTGCCTTATAACTCTGTTTAAACAACTGGTAAAATGATTTTCACTTACATGGACATTTGATAAACTTAGACTCAAGGAGCAGTTAGCAGAAAGATGAGAACAGGACTCTGTCAGAACTAAGGCTGTGTTTTCTTGGATAAGTGACTTCCATGTCTGGAGTTTCTGATCCCTTAACTGTGCAACGTTAGGGCTGGCCTGCGTTGTCTTCAAAGGCTCCTTTCTCCTCTGAATGTCACTGAATTGTGTTTGTGAAATGTTAAGATAGCTGCAGGTGAGCGCCCTAGTGTTAGCTGCCTTTTAAGTGAGGGGGTTGGAATTTAAAAATAAGATAAATTACTAGAACATCTGTGAAGGAAGCATGAAAGTTTCTAAGATCAGTTTCATAGGTTGCTTTTGAGTTATTATAACTTCACTATTTAAGACAACTAGTGGGTCAGCACCGTGTGATGGCCTAGAGGGGCGGGATGGGGTTGGGAGGGAGGTTTAGTGGGAAGGGATATATGTATTCACATAGCTGTATAGCAGAAACTAACACAACAGTGTAAAGCAATTATACCCCAATTAAAAATTTTTTAAAATAGCTTCACTATTTAGATTTTTGTTTCAAACTAGAACTTTAATAATAAAAAGAGGGTTAGGGTGATGCCAGGTAAAGGATGGAGTCAGCACTGCATCTCTAAAGTGGTTGACAGGAGATTTTAGTTTCAGCACAACTGTTTGGTGATAAAGTCTCTTTTCTCCTTGAGTGAGGTAAACATCTACTTATCCAAAAATGACTACACAGGGGGTAAAATTATCCACAAAACTTAGCTCAGTGTGAGTCTGAAGTAATGACTTCCATGGGCAATTAGGCTTATGAATCCAGGTTCTCAGCAAATTGTATGTACTTGTATTTACAGTTTGATCTGTATGTATTAAATGACTGATGATTAAGAGTATAAAAAGTTATACAATCCATACTTCTATGATTTTTAAAAAGCAGCCTGAATACCACCATAGTAAATTTTACTGGATGTGAAATGTCAGGGAAAATACAAGTCCAGTACTCCCTTATGTCAATAACCAATGTTGGGTTACACTCATACAGGCCTTTACGATCATTCGAAATCTGCCATTTTGAGAAGCATAGGGAAAGTGAGCTTCCCAAGGTCACTCTGTGAATTAATGGCAGAGCTGGAAATCTAGCCTTTCCTTTGTGGATGAATCCCACAGACCCTGTTCTACGCGCGTGGAGCCAATGGACACAGATGCCATCTGCTGCCTATCTTTTAAAGATGCTCAGTTTAGAAGGCTCAGAATATCCTTACATTACGAGCCTTTGTTTTAGCTGTGTATCTTGGTCTAGTTGCTTATTATTAAGCTAAACCTTTCATTTATCCTTATAACCTAAACATCTATTGTAAGAGCCCCCTTTTCTCCTTCTTTTTCCATTTCTGTATTTTGTATAAAATGGTTTCCCAGGTGGCACAGTGGTACAGAATCCGCCTGGAATGCGGGAGATTCGGGTTCAATCCCTGGGTCGCGAAGATCCCCTGGAGTAGGAAATGGCAAGCCTCTCCAGTATTCTTGCTGGGAAATTCTATGGACAGAGGAGCCTGGCGGGCTACGGTCCCTGAGGTCAAAAAGAGTCAGACCCGACTGAGCGACGGAGCGCGCACACATACCTTTTGAATAAAGCTTACCTTTGCCTGCTTTACCTGTGATCTCACTCAACTTAGTCTGGCCGTTGGTGCAGCCCATGAAAAGCTCTATGGCACTTCCATTTAGGTTCCTTAGAAGGATTTTACTTTCAATTTTGAAAGCTGGCACATGTACATTTATATCTGGTATTTCTTGCATTTCAGTTATTTTCGAGCTGCTGTCAAAGATTTAATGTTGACTCTGTAAGCTTTCTCTCATCTGACGCTTTGAAGGTCAGTTCCTTCATCCTGGGCCATCCTAGGGGACCGCAGCGTAAGTCCTGGACAGCATGCTAGCTATTACTTGACCCATGTGTTTGCTATGGTGACCCAGTAGAGGGCACAGGGGGTGGGACAAGAAACATAAAATGAACGAAGGAGGAATTAAGTTTTGATGCAACTTAGGCAAAGAAATTGTTATATCAAGTTTGCACAGGTGGTTAAGTTATCAGCTTCTTTCATTCTAAGCTGGTAAAACACATATTCCCAGAAACACTGGAGAGAGGATCTCTTCTTCATCTCTGCTTCTGTAGGAAAGTCATTTCCCTCATCTATGCGAACTTACAAGCTTATAATGTCTTAGCTTCCCGATCGGCTGATTGCTAGAAAGGAAACCTAAGTCTCTGAGACTGAGTTAGCATGATGCTTCTAGGATCGTCAGTGTGAGAAACTGATGGTGAGGAATTCTGCTTTTGATTACGTCAGACTAGCTTATATATCAGACCAACCCTCTCATTGCCTAAAATCATGAAAGCTGCATAAGGAAAACATCTGAAGCCATCCAAGGGCTTCCAAGAACCTTCCCTCTGTGCTTGAAGAGCTGTGATGCTGAAGAAAAGGGAAGCTAGGGAGAGCCGGGCATTTGGTTGAACATTTCTCCTGGGCCGTTTGCTGACTTGTCAACAATGGATGAAACGAATGAAGACTAAGCAGGGTCTCTGGCAGGCTCACAAGGCTGATGAGACAGAAGTTTGAATTTAAGCCCCATCAGAGAAGAGGGCTGATAAAAACTCTATGCTTTCAATGAGCCCCTATGAAGGCTTCAAGTGAAAGTGAAGTTGCTCAGTCGTGTCCGACTCTTTGCGACCCCAAGAACTATACAGTCCATGGAATTGTCCAGACTGGAGTGGGTAATCTTTCCCTTCTCCAGGGGATCTTCCCAACCCAGGGACTGGACCCAGGTCTCCTGCATCGTGGGCAGATTCTTTACCAGCTGAGCCACAAGGGAAGCCCAAGAATACTGGAGTGGGTGGCCTATCCCTTCTCCAGCAGATCTTCCTGACCCGGGAATCTAATTGGGGTCTCCTGCACTGCAGATGGATTCTTTACCAACTGAGCTATCAGGGAAGCCCATGAAGGCTTAAACTTTAGGGCAAGAGGGAACATACCTGCCCTCACAAAAACTGAAACCAAGATTTGAGTTATCTCAAACCCCAATTAGATTAAAATAGTCTGCCTCTAACCTAATTGCCTAACAGAAGCTGAAGTTTATTCTCTTGAGGAGGAAGATGATGACATCACCCAGAGCCTCAAATTATATCTACAATCTTTCAAAAACAAGGTCTGGAATTTAATTTTTAAATTACCAGGAAAAAAATAGAAGAAAGCCTATGAACTTAGGTTAGGCACAAATTCCTTAGCCATGGTAGCAAAATCTCAATCTATCAAGGAATAAATTGATATATTAGACTTTCTCAAAACTGAAACCTCCTATTCTTTGAAAGACACTTTCAGGAGAACAAAAAGAGAAGCTATAGAATGATGGGAAATATTTGTAAATTATATTTCTGATAAAGGACTTGAATCCAGAGTATGTAAAGATCTCTCAGAACACCCAATAATAAGAGAACAAATCATTCAATTAAAAATGAACAAAAGAAAGGAGACTTCACCAAAAACAACATATACATGACCGCTGAGTGCATGAGAAATGCTCAACATCCTTAGTTATTAAGGATGTGAAAATGCAAGTTAGAATCACAACGAGATGCCACACACTCTGGCTACAATGATGAAAACAGGAGACGAAGCCAAACACTTGCAAAGATGCACTGTGTTGCTGGCATTCAGATATTTCTGGTGGGAACGGAAAGTGGCATAGCCAACTTGGGAAATGAAAGGGTTTCTATTTCTTGTAAGATTAAACATACACTTAAAACAAGACCTAGCAATCCTGCTCCTATTTATTTTCCCAAGACAAATAAAAATTTACGTTCACACAAACCTGTATATGAATGTTCACAGTAACTTTACTTGTAATCACCTCAAACTAGAGACAGTCACAGAGGGCGATTTCAATTACGTCTCTCGGTAACAGACTGAGGAGGCATACAAACTTTATCTAGAACACAGATAATTTAACAACATGGTTTACAAAATGGAAGTTACTGGGGAATCTAGGAAACTGTACCCAAAACTTCAGAATATAAATAATGCTTCTAGTGCTTTTGAATTATGTACAGATTGAGAGCTACACTGGACCATAAAACATGTCTCTACAAATTTCAAATGACACAATAGTGAGCATATTCCCTGGCCACAGTGAAATGAAGCTAAAAATCTATCTAAAAAGTAGGAAGCCACCAAATGCCCCCAAATTTAGAGTTTATTTATATAAAATCTGTTGTTTAAAGCAGAGAGATCAATAAAAGTTATAAAATATTTTGGACTGAAGTGTATAAATAGAATATATCAAATATATTCTAAATATATAGATATATTCTAGATATATCAAATAGAATATATCAAATCTTATATAATGAAACTTACATTAAAAGGGAAATGTATAACTTTTGGTGGATATATTTCAAAGAAAGAAAGACAAAATCAATTATGTAAGCATTTGCCCCAAAAGGTAAAGAAAACACCAGTAGAATCACCAAAAGAGGAAGGAAAAAATAATATATAAAAGTTCAAGAGAACAATGAAATAGCATTAAATCCAATAATGAGAATAAACAAATGTAAAAACAGGTCCTTTTAAAGTCTAATAAGAAAGATAAACCCTTGACAGTAATGATGAGAGAGAATTCCTAACACCATTTGTAGAAATGATGACATCACATAAATTCTTCATCTGTTACAAACACATAGTGGAACAGTATTAACTTGTTGCCAACAAGTTGAAAAGTCAAATAAAATAGGCAAGTTGATTGAAAAAACACAACCTTTTTCAAAAAATGATATAAGAAGAAATAATATATTTATCACTAAATATAAGTAATCAAATTTCTATTTAAAACTCATCTCATAAAAAATTCCAGACCAAAATGACACCATTAATGAATTCTCCTAAACATTAAAGGACAAAATAATATTAATATTATACAAACACCTCCAGAGAACAGAAAACAAGAGTCAGCTTATTTTTTGAGGCCACCATAATCTTGAGAACAAAAGCCTATAGGAATATTACAGAAAAGAAAAATTATAGTCAATCTCTTTCATGAACGTAGACGTAAACAAAATGCTAGCAAGCCAAATCCAGGGATATACAAAAAAGAAACATACAGCATGGCTAATTATGTAAGTTTGGTTTAGTTATACAAGAAACAATCAGCATAATTCATTGCATTAAAAGAACAAAGAAAACATCATACCTCACAGAAGTGTTTAAAACATTTGATGAAATTTAATACCCATTCAAAAAAAGCAAAAATAGGAAACCTCTCAGCAAAATAGAAATAGAAGGAAACTATCTTAATTTGAACAACTCTGTCTGTTAAAAAGATTTCTCTGTTGGTTCAGCAATAAAGAACCCACGTGCAATGCAGGAGACATGGGTTGGGAAGATCCCCTGGAGAAGGGAATGGCAACCCACTCCAGTATTCTTGCCTGGAAAATCCCATGGACAGAGGAGCCTGGGGTTGCAAAAGGGTGGAACATGACTTGGTGACTAAACAACGAATATGAGATGACTGATGCTTTGCGAGTTGTCGAATGTAAACAGATTAACCAGTTAAACACATATAACCAGAAGTAATTTTCTGGAATTTTTTTGTTAACCCTTTTATCACACTTATTTCATTCTTTATTTAAATCTTCTCTTGAGATTTATTTTGTGTTCATAGTCCTACTTAGTCCAAAGAGTCAGACGTGACTTAGAGTAGACAGCAACAACAACTCCTATTTAAAAAGCCTGTAGCCGGCTTCAGAACAAATAGCGAACGGCAGGAAGCACTGCCCGGAGGTTGGGAATGAGACCAGGGCATGTGCGACCTGACCTATACTTTCATTTGACACTGTCTTGGAGGTTCTAGCCTGGGCAATAAGTCAAGAAAAATAAGAAAAAGATGTCAGGATTGGAAAAGGTACCATCATTATTCACAGTCATAAAAGCTTGCAGACAACTCACAAGTCCACCAACAGTGGAACGGATGAATGCACTGCAGCATATTCATATAAAGAAACACTACGCTGTAGCAACAAAGAGCAGATGATTGATACACGTAAAATCATGGATTCATCTCCCAGATGTCTATGTTAAGGAACAAAACAAAACAAGTAGTAGACAATTCCATTCACATAAAATTCAGAAACATTTAAGGCCAGCCTGTGGTATCAGCGTGGCCGGTGGCTGCCCTCAGGCTATGGCAGTGTTGGCGTCTGGCAGGCGCTTCTCTTGCGCAGTGAAGGTGCTGTTTCTTGCTTCTGTGGCAACTACAGAGGCATATTCATATAACAGAACTAATCAGACAGAACAATCACAATTTTTACATGGTTCCATAGATGTGTATTACATCTATAAAATTTTGTTTGAGTAAAACTAATGGGGACTCAGACAGAAGCACTTCCCATTTAAAGGGACCACAGAACAACAAGATTATTTTCCATTTCCAATTTTTTTAACCCCAAATAATAAATAGCATGATTCTGACAGAATTAAATAACGGAAACATGCAACTTTGCACTAGTTTTTATTTCTTTCATCAGAAAGGCAGGGTGTAAGCTAATAGTACATTATAGGAAAATACTTCATAATGTTTACATTTCCTTTGCTCTTTATCGAGTTTCTTAAATGTATATTCAAGGAGGTTGTGACTGTTTCCTTGGGAATACTATATTCTTAAAAGGAAGCAAGGGAAGTATTTCTGGTTCAGTCACATTTGTGATGCTACTGAAGAGTGTCCAGTAGATAAAAATTCATATGCCATGGAGATAAAAGTGTTTGCTTTGCTATAAAACAAGCAAACAATAAATGCTTCATTTAGAATTAGGATTTAAATGTCCCTGAAAGTAGCAGGAGCTTTCTAAAACTGGTTAAAAATGGGTAGCAAGAATTGAATGATGGGAATGAGGTGTGAAAGGTCTTGAGCAAGCATGGGACACAAAATGAACGAAGAAGAGATGCTTTCTTTCTCTAAAAATAAAAAAGAATACAATTTGGGGACAGAGAATTTAGATGGTATACGAAGGAATAGAAAGAAAACAAAAATCATGTATGGTCCCCCGACCCAGAGGTCAATACCTGCCTATTGTTAGAACTTACTTTCTTGGTTTTACTCAAGCAGGCTCTGCTGTATTACAGCAGGCTTTCTACCTTCACCTTTACACTTGGGACACATTCCCGTGTTGCTGGATGCTGCCCTCTACCTAACGGCTTTAAATTCTTCAGACAATGAATCGCCTGTGTGGATATTTAAAAATAGAGCAAGCTGGACCTTACTTCCAACCTACCGATTTGGTTCTTTCCTTCCCGAGACCTTAGATGCGGGCCTTTTTAGAAAGTTTCCCACTAGATCTCAATTCAGAACCAGGATTGAGGCCATTCTTTGTCTCCTCTTTTTCTTCTCTTGACTGGAACATGGTTACTTTACTGTGTTGAGTGTTTCTGCTGTATGACCCTGAGCGTCAACCACGTGTACACATCTGTCCTGCCCTCCCTCCCCCGCCCCTGCCCTGGCTGTCATGGAGCACCGAGCTGAGCCCCGTCCGTGCAGCAGCTCCCCGCTAGCTGTCCTGTTTCACGCGTGGTGCTGAACACGTGGCAACGCCGTGCTCTCGTTTCCTCACTCCCCGCTTCCCACTCTGTGTCCACAAGTCCACTCTCTACATCTGTCTCTAACCTGCCTTGCAAACAGGTTCTTCTGCACCATCTTTCTAGATTCCATATATATGTATTAATAGACTCTTTTTCTCTTAATAGATACATAGATTTCTATCATATGAATGTACTATATTTTAACTTGTTCTCATTATTTATTAGACATTTATGGTCCCCTTTTTTTGGGTATTGGACTTCCCTGGTGGCTCAGACGGTAAAGTGTCTGTCTACAATTGACACCCAGGTTCAATCCCTGGGTTGGGAAGATCCCCTGGGGAAGGAAATGGCAATCCACTCCAGTAATATTGCCTGGAAAATCCCATGGACAGAGAGGAGCCTGGTAGGCTACAGTCCATGGGGTCGAAAAGAGTCAGACACGACTGAGCGACTTCACTTTCTTTTTTTGGGTATTAGAAATACTGTAGCAAGTATCTATGGCTACATCTCTGATTATTTTCTGTGATTAAATTCCTAGCAGTAATGTGCTGGTCTGTTTGAACTGAGGGCTTTTCATTGCCAAATCACCCTGCAGAAATGTATTGCCAAAGTATTCTAACATCAGCATGTAATGAGCTTCCCTGTTTCTTTGCATCCTAACTAAATATTGGTAAATATTATAATTTTAAAATATTTTGGGTACTTTTATTATTTGGTGTATGCATTTCTTTGATTATCAGTCAGGTTGAACAGTTTTTCATCAGCAAATTGCTTCTTTATATCAGAAGCAATTCTTACATGGGAGAAGACTTGAGGAAAAGCTGAAAATTTTAATGTAGAAATGAAAATGACTTGGTGTGTTCAATGTTCTAAATCAGGAGCCAAAGCAAAACTTGAAGTTTTTTATGGAGAAATCTAAAGGTATCTTAAATGTTTCTTCTTTAAAGTTAATAGAGAAAACTAAAGCCCTCAAGGAAAAATGGGTTGGTGTTTATATCTCCCTAGAGTCCTATGGACCCTGAATCAATGTCTATAGAATAACTTTGTGTATTATCCATAAAAAATTGAAATCTAAATGCACATCTGGACCATCATTTCATCTCACTTTCTATTTAAACACTTACTGAACGTTGCATCAGCTGGAGCTCCAACAGGAAATAGGCAGCTGGCGCACACTGGCATCATCTGAGGAGGGTTTGTTCACAAAGGACTGATTACAAAGACGGGGGCATGGTAATGGAGGGCTCAGGAACCACAGCTCTCCAGCCTAGGTCCTCGGGGAAGACAGAGTTAGCTGTGCCAGGTAGACTGCTGAGAGATCAGGGATCTTTGGCAGAAAAACCCAGCCAGTTTATAATCATTTCACAAGGAAGGTGCTAGTGAACGAATGCCCTGAGGACAGCGTCTTTTAGGACCTCAGCTGGACTCCCCATCCTTATCTCCTACCATTTTCCCCACACCTCTTCAGGCGAAATTCCTTCACTTCCGCTTGCTATCTCCCCGAAGGTGGCCTCACCAGGGGGCACGTCCCTGGCACGGCAAGTGGCCAGCAGAGGCTGGCCCGCCTCCTCCAGCTCGCCACGCTGCTTCACCTCAGCTTATAACACGAGCGCTGCCGGCTGCGCCCTTTCCCCTCACTGCACTGGTCGCCCCCATCTTCAGCAAGCAGGTTCGGCGAGGGCCCGGGCCTGTCTCCACGTGCCATCAGCACCCAAAACAGTGTCTGCCTCACAGCAGGAGCTCCACAGTTTTCATCTTTGAGGAAATGCTTGGTAAACTTCCATGTGCCGTGGATACGTGCAGTGTCATTTGTTGTAAATTGCACGTAACACCGTGTAAATACACACTTTTTTGGATTATCTCATTTCACTCATATACCTTTATTAGCACAAATGACAAATTTTAATATCTGATTATATTTCCTTAGATTCTACCTCCAGTACATATCTCTAGCCTATCCACCTCTCTCCATCTTCACTGACATCTTTCAAGACAAGACTACCACCTCGCACTTGGACAAATACGATAGCCAACTGGTCTCCAAGCTCTGTTCTTTCCTATTTCAATCTTGCCACTCCCAGAACCAAAGCAGGCTTTTAAGCACTGGTATCCCTTTCCTGCTTAAAAAGCTTCAAAGGCTTCATTTCGCTCTCCTGAGAGCACGTAACCCTTTCAGCCTACCGCAGAGGAGCCTGCACCACCTAAGCCACCTGCCCCTCCACTCAATCCCGTCCTCTCCCATCCACACTGCGGCCCCTCCAGCTCACGCTGCTTCTCCAACAGCCCCGGGCGCCCCTGCCTGAGGGGAGCCACACAGCTCTCCTCCACCTGGACGTCCTTCTGCAGGCCTTTCCTGTCTAACCCTTGCTTAGCGTCACGCCGCAGTGTACGGGGCCTTCCTCACCCAGGGCCTCCCTGGCCCGCTCATCTTAACAGCTGTGTGTGCTAAGTCACTGCAGTCGTGCTGACTCTTGCGACCCCACGGACTGTAGCCCTCCAGGCTCCTCTGTCCATGGGACTCTCCAGGAAAGAACACTGGAGTGGTTGCCATTTCCTTCTCCAGGGGATCTTCCCAACCCAGGGATCGAACCGGCGTCTCCTGCACTGCAGGCAGATTCTTTACCATCTGAGCCAGCAGGGAAGCTCCAAGTGCTTAGAGCACTCTGTAATTTCAGTTCTTAAAGTTTTTACAGTTGTAATTGTGCTGTTATTTGTGTGACAACTTGTGGAGTCTGTCTTCCCCACTAGACTATAAGCTCCAAGGAGGTGGAACTGCACCTGTTTTGATCCTGTTATCTCCAGCAGTTAAGATAATGTCTCAAGGGTGGTGACTTAATTTCAGTGTTGAATGAGTAATATAGTTTATGTCTGTAAAATCCTCACCTTTAACATTTCAAAATGCATTGTCCTTGTGTGTGAAAATGGCATTCAAAACTCAGTTCCGTGTCCAGCTGCTTCTTTTTCCTATCAGGGCAACGAACACTGTTGAAGAGTCCGTGAACGTGCCCAAATGAGAGACGTGCTCTTCCTGTCTAGCTGGAGTCTTAGCTCCTCAGGTTAAAAGTGACGGCACACGGCCCGGGTCATTGGACGGAGCCACACCGTTCTTCTGATGGCATTCTTGTGCCATCCCATGTCGAATGGTGGGATGGCACAGCGTTCCTGGCTGAAATGGGGTTCTGAATGAGACAGGTTGTGAGAAATGACGCCAGGGGTGCTGCTAACTCAGGTAACTCATGGGTAGCTTTGAAAAGTTCCCCCTTCCTCAGGATACTTTGCTTCAGTTTGCAATCGTCATAATAGAGATTTTGTTGGAATCTCGCTGCCGAAAGTGCTCTAATCAGTACACAAGTCTGCAGCACAGCATCCACACTGTGAGTGGCGGCCCCCGTGGCGTCACGGTACCCGCACGAGGTCACAGGAGCCCGGGGGGTCCAACAGTTAACGGAATATAATACCGAAAAGTGCCATCCGCCGGGTCCTCAGGCTGTGGTTTTTCTTCACTAGTATAGTAAGGATAGTAAATGTCAAAAATCTTTCTTTACGCTCATTGGATTTTTCTGAAGCAAGACTGTAACCTCATAGGTAGGCCTTAAATATTTGACTTTCCTGTTCTCATTTCTTCCTCGCAAACCCTATCAGTTTTGCTCGATTCCATTTTGCCCATGTCACTCCGACTGGCCTCTTACTTCACTTGTGTGATAGACCTTTAAATTCACTCTTTAAATACAGCCCAGGGGGCAGCGTCTTTCCTGCCTTGGGGAAGCAACAACGAGCGACTCAGGCAGTCTGCTGGAAAGCTTAGAGGGAGACGCAATTAAATTTTAAAGTAGCTGCTATGCTGGCATGGATTGTCTCATTTGGGATGAATTTCACGCTCTCATCCTACATTTTCTAAAGTGGTGTTCTGTAGGATGCTAAGCAGGGGAGGGAGGAGAAGGTACCCTATACTGTAGAAACCAGGGGACTGCTGGCTTGTCGCACTTAATACATTTTGTAAGTTTTTCTAATGGTTTGGGTTTTGATAGGCTTTACCTAGATCTTTAAGTCAATGCATATTTGAATTTAAGGTGTTTTGCAGTTTAACCATAGCAGCACCAGTTAATAGACCCTGGAAAAGGTTCTGCAGAATATGGGTCTGGGAAACCTGTGTCGCTTTACTGATGAGCTCATCTGTGTGAGCCCTTGGGAAGAAGCCTCCTGAAGAGGAAAGGCACTGGCTAGTTTCCAGGCCTTCTTTCTGTGAAGTAGTTATACACCTTGGGCAATGAACTAAATATTTCTGTGTCTAGTTTTCCTCTCATTGAATATTTGTTAAAAAATGTGTCAAGTCAAAATGTGGTCAAGACAGCAGAGTAAGAAGACCCTGAGTTCGCCTTCCCCCACAGACACACTATAATTACAACTATTTAAAACAGTTTTCAGAGCGACTACCTATGGAAACGGGCTGAAGACTATCAGAAAGGGTTTTCCCACAACTGAAGTTATGAGGACTCCCAATGAGATGAGGGGGAAAGGCAGAGAGGCGAGTATAGGCAGTATAGGCAAGACCCGTGCCCCCAGGGAGGGGGCCCATCAACGGGAAGAGCGTCCTAAGT
>SJYF01000608.1:11015930-11026094 GCA_006410515.1 Procapra przewalskii | reverse complement strand
TGACTTAATAAAACATTTTCATTTTATTTAAATAGTATTTGTCTATGCCGTCCTTCTGTACTTTAACTGTTAAGAGGTGATCATGAACATTTTCATGATAATTTTATTAATACAGAAAATAGCCTGTGTTTTCTTTATCTTTCTGTCCCTGCTAGAGTAAGCAACAAAAATTTGAATGAATAAATAAGTAAAGGACTTTTATGCAGGAAAAGGATTTCAGTAGTTATGTTTATTTATGGTAGAGAACTTATGAAAAAGTAAAGTGAAGCTGTATCAAAGAAAAATCTAAGCAAAAAAGTCAGAGGTTAATCTTCACATCATAATTATGACTTAAACACTGATACATCCAGTGGCCTTATCTGAAAGCGTGAGTACTGTTTTCTGCAGATAAGGTGCCTGTAACAAACAAGAATATTTATTCTGCTACAGAATTCTGCAGTTCAAATGCAAAAAAAAAAAAAAAAAAATCAGGTATAATACCTTTCCTTCCAGAATCTTTTGCTCACAGGATATTTAGAGATAATTCTCTAAAAATAGAAAAATTAGATCATATGCAAAGAAGAGTGAAACCCTAGCCTGCTGAGGAGGGCACCTGTGAGAGCGTCTGGAGGGTCCCGGCCCACGTCTCTCAGTGGCTCAGCGTTCTTACCGTAGCTGTCATTCACTTGTATACTGTAACTTTAAAACTCCCCCCAAGTGCAGCCAGTTCAGTTCAGCTCAGTTCAGTCACTCAGTCGTGTCCAGCTCTCTGTGACCCCGTGAACCGCAGCACGCCAGGCCTCCCTGTCCATCACCAACTACGAGTTTACTCAAATCCATGTCCATCGAGTTAGTGATGCCATCCAGCCATCTCATCCTCTGTTGAGCCCTTCTCCTCCTGCCCCCAATCCCTGCCAGCATCAGAGTCTTTTCCAATGAGTCAACTCTTCACATGAGGTGGCCAAAGTATTGGAGTTTCAGCTTTAGCATCAGTCCTTCCAATGAACACTCAAGGCTGATCTCCTTTAGGATGGACTGGTTGTATCTCCTTGCAGTCCAGGGGACGCTCAAGAGTCTTCTCTTCTCTGAACTGAACTGGCTGTACTTGGGAGGAAGTTTTAAAGTTATAGTATACAAGTGAATGATAGTTACAATAAGAATACTGAGTCACTGAGAAATGTGACCTAAAGACAGGGAGTTTACTGGAGTTATTTACTGAAATCAGTATCACGTACATAGTCTTAAGCACTTAGATACCCCAGGATTTGTTTACCAGGTTACAGATCATAAGGATTTTGTGATTGAAAGCATTTTTTGTTTACTGGTGATATTAATAGTGACAATATTTGTTACAAAAACTTAGAAGGTAGTATAACCAGTTTTCAAGATACTATTTCTATCATTCTGAAGGAATTAGGAAATCATATTATAGTCAAAATTTTCCAGAAAGAATCATGGAAACCCTCCCAAAATCAAGCAAAAGGATTACTTATCACCCAAAAATGAAAGGGAAGAAGTAGACGGAGGATGCTTGCAATCCAGTCAGCAAATAATGAAAATAGCTAACAACTGCTTGGAGCCTATTACATGATGAAAACAGATAGGCCCTCACAAGAATCCCACCAGGTAAGTACTATTCAGTTTAGTTCAGTCGCTCAGTCGTGTCTGACTCTTTGCAACACCATGGACCACGGTACCCCAGGCCTCCTGTCCATCACCAGCTCCTGGAGTCCACCCAGACCCACGCCCATTGAGTCGGTGATGCCATCCAGCCATCTCATCCTCTCTCGTCCCCTTCTCCTCCTGCCCTCAGTCTTACCCAGCATCAAGGTCTTTTCAAATGAGTCAGCTCTTCCCATCAGGTGGCCTAATAATGGACCTTCAGCTTCAGCATCAGTCCTTCCAATGAACACCCAGGGCTGATCTCCTTCAGAATGGACTGGTTGGATCTCCTTGCAGTCCAAGGGGCTTTCAAAGAGTCTTCTCTAACACCACAGTTCAAAAGCATCAATTCTTTGGCCCTCAGCCTTCTTTATGGTCCAACTCTCACATCCACACATGACCACTGGAAAAACCATAGCTTTGACTAGATGGACAAAAGAGATACTCCAAGATTAAATTCAGTGGCTCAAGGTTATCAAGAAGGATCCAGGCTCTTTCCATTTTGTCACTGTGCCATTCACAGTAAAGTGGATTCGTCCCGTCATAAGCTAGGAGTTGGGGCTTTGCCAGTGGTAATGAACTCGCCTGCCGATACAGTAGACATGAGAGACGTGAGCTCGATCCCTGGGTTGGGAAGGTCTCCTGGAGGAGGGCATGGCAACGCACTCCAGTCTTCTCGCCTGGAGAAACCTATGGGCAGAGGAGGCTGGAGGGCCACAGTCCACGGGGCTGCAGAGAGTCAGACACGACTGAGCTGACTGAGCACGCGTGCGCAAGCTAGGAGTTAACGTCTAACGTTCCAAGTGGAAACCGTCCTTTCCAGACCTTTTCTCATGCTTTGTTACTAGGTCACGTTTCCGCCCTAGGCCCACACTGGCGAGGGGAATGGAGCTGCTGTGATCGGCTGACGGAAGCCCCACAGAGGGGGCAGGTTCTCTTTCTTTAGGCATTTGGGAGAAGGATAGAAACCCAGACACCTACTCTGCCAGCATGGTAACGGGGAGCGTGTTGGGGATGGCCTCCGACTGCGTGCCCTATAGGAAGACCGCTGCTCATGTTGAGACTGTTCACCTTTAAGTTAAAAAGAAAAAAAAAACTGCCTTCAATTTCAAAAGCTGCACTTATAATATGGTCCATCTTTCTGGTTATGAGCAAGGTTCACTGTGTTTTCTACACTTGGAGACATTTTTCATATTCCTAGCTCTAATTTAATTTTAACTTTGCAGGGAAAATATTATGCAAATAAGACACTTAGAGACAGCAAAAGCATGACACACTGTCTAATACTTTGGTAGTTGAAGAGTGAGAGAAGAACCTGCATTCACTTAGTAGATGGATCAGATAACCCTTTATTGGATTGTCTTTCTTTCCTATGAAAGTCTGAATGTTTATCCCAGATAGGGATGAGAGAATGGTGGGAAAAGCTCAGAGAATTTAGGATTTCTCGTACATACGTCCTGGCCTGCATCCAGTGTGCTCTCAACTGACACTAATTTCTCTTTCTCCGTCGGTAAAACGGGGATATTAAAAATCTACTACACGTTTATCATGGAGCTCAAATCAGATACTGTCTATGAAAGCATCTCATCAGTTAGAAATACTTTCAGTTACAAGGAACAGAAAATTAAAATTCTAGTACTTGAAACAAATAGAAGCTTATTTTGTGCTTGTAATAAGACATCTGCAGGTGGGGTGGCAAGTATAGCAGCTTGATGACATCACCAGGGTTCAGGACCCGTGTATCTTAACATTCCAACTTCCTTAGCAAAGTGGGCATGACGCTTCCGGCTCGCAGCCTGACTGCTGGGTCTCCAGATGGTCCCAAGTGACCCGGGAAGTGTGTGTGAGTTTTGTCTGCTCCCATCTGCTCAGAGCCCTCTCGGCAGACTTCCCTTATATTTTATAGTCTCTAGAACTAAGGACTAGAAGGATTGGAAGGACTGATGCTGAAGCTGAAACTCCAATACCTTGGCCACCTGATGCAAAGAGCTGACTCATTGGAAAAGACCCTGATGCTAGGAAAGATTGAGGGCAGGAGGAGAAGGGGACGACAGAGGATGAGATGGTCGGATGGCATCACCGACTTGATGGAAATGGGTTTGGGGGAACTCCAGGAGTTGGTGAAGGACAGGGAGGCCTGGCGTGCTGCGGTTCATGGGGTCTCAGAGTCGGACACGACTGAGCGACTGAACCGAAGTGAGCTGAGAACCAAATGGCACGGCCACATCTACACAGTGAAGGCTAAGCAAGTGTTTGGTGTTCAGCCTCTACAGCGGGAGAGAGCTGGGCAGGGAAGGAGGTTGGATAAGACAATCAACAGTGTCTGCCACCCGCATTTTGTCAAGTGCTAGCTCTGGGCCAAAGTTAGTTACGAGTGTTCTAGTTGAAAGCTTCCTGAGAGTAAACTGGTCACTGAGTAGATGGTAGATGAGAAGTAGGAAAATATATAAGAAGAGAAAGGTCAAACGCTCACTCATTTAGTATGCCTGCTTTCTCCTTTATCTCTGTGGTAAACCCCGCGAGGTCACCTGTTGGCTTTCTCACAGGAAGGCATGTGCAAACCAGGCCTCGACGTGGAGGCTGCAGAAGGCGTGGGTAGCCTGGGCACCATCTCCCCCTCTCACCACCATGGTTTACAAGCAGATGAAATAACTGGTGCCCTTTCCCAGCCCCCTTTTAGTGCCTGTCAGTAGAATGGAACGTGGAAAGGACTTAGAGTGCCTGAAGCATTTAGGAAGTAGTACGGTGACCTTTCCAACAGGCCGGATCTGAAACCGTTCAGCCGTTCCTCTCGCTCTTTCCTCCGACTCTTCTTTTAAGAGGAAAGAGCGAACTGGCACCTAAAGTAGGGACTGCTCAGAGTAACAAAACAGCGAGTCAGGAAACCAGCCTGGAGGCCCTCCCGCCCTGCCAGACTGGCGGGGCAGCAACAGTGGGGAGCTGCGTCCACCGGAGCCTGGGGCCGGGCGCAGAGCCGCCTCGCCGAGGCCCCGGCGCGCTGCAGGCGCCCGGGTCTGCCCGCAGACGGCTCTCCAAAGAAGAAACGCGGCCACGCCCGCTGTGGGCACTGCCGCTCGCCTCTCTGGAGGGAGACAGCTGCGTCTGCGTCATTCTGGCCCGCGACAGCTCTTGGGAGCAGCCCAGCGGGACGTCCAAGCCCCTCCGGGTTTCCCCGGCGCCCGGATGCGTCGCCCTGCAGGACCACCACCTGGAACGCGAGTGTCCATTTCCCACTGGTTGGTCAGGGAAGCGCGATTTCCGGACGGGCACCTCGCACGCGCCTGGCCCACGGAGCAACTCCCAGGCTGCGGCCCAGCGAATGCGCCCTGTGCCCGGAGCGGAATAAACCTGCCTTGCTCCCGCTAGCCAGAGCCATCTCTGCCCAGACCCGAGGAAACACGAGGCCCGGGGCATGTGTGAGGCCGGCCCACGCGGCCCAGTTTACCACAGAGGTGACTCGGCGGCTCCCGCCGTCCTAGCGAACTAGGCTGCCTGAGAACCGCGCAGTTTAAGCAGCTATGAAGCCGCCCAGCTACTTTCTGACAGCGGAAGAGGAGACAGGTATCACTTTTAAGTAATAATGGTCATTTCCGAAATCAAAATAAAATGTAAAACCCCAGCGCCTCGCCCTTGCATTTTTATCCTTCTTTCTGGCTTCACTCCCCAGGGGCGAGGAGCCTCAGGAGCGCATGGTCGGGGGCGACGAGGAAGAGCCAGCCTCACCCGCGGGGTCTGCGCCTGCACACAGGCCGCCTCTGCGCGGGGCAGGGCCGGCGCACGGCCGGCAGGTACAGCGGGGAGACCGTTCTGCTAATGCTGCTAACGAGCAGGCCAGGGGCAAACGCAACACGGGTGACGGCGAGTGATAAAGCGTGCTCTTGGTCAAGGGGGAGGCTTGGCGGGAAGGACGGAGTTCAGATCCCAGGCTGCCACTCCAGCGGTGCGTGCCTTGCTTCCGTAACTTCTCCAGCCTTTATTTGCCACCTGTGACGCTAGAACCGGGATAACACTCGAGCCTGCCTCTCGCGGCACTGTCGGAAGAGTGAGCCGGGTTAGTCAGTCCTCTGTGAGCACTGGCTGTGAACGTGGGCTACTGCTGTGGGCTGGGGCCTGCCGCTGCTCTTCCAGGAGGCTGAGCGCCTTCAGCGGGCGAGTGCTGGGGTCAGAAGACCTGGGCTGTAGGCTCAGCTCTGTGACAGACCGCAGAGGTCCCGCGGGGCGGGTCACAGCACCTCGGGTTACGCATCTCAGAAGGAGGAGGGTTTGGATGAATCAGTTCCTACCTGATTGTTCTGAAAACTCTGGATTCTATGATATAACCAGTGCAAAACGATCTAAAGACTTAGTTCTGAGTATTTCCTGCAAGTTTGGCTGCAGCAAAGGGGAGGGCTCCCACATAATTGCAAGCAATTCTCAGACACCAGCAGCGTGTCCGAGAATTCAACTCCATTCTGATACCACCTTCCCAGAGAGAGCGTCAGATTCTACAGGTTAAGAGCTCAGTCTTGGAAGATGTGACTCGCTTCTATTCCCAAGCTCAAGTTGTCACCTGTACTTCTGACCAAGGCCACACATCAGAGGTTCTGTTCACTCCCTTCTCAGGTTCAATCATTTGAGAGGCTCACAGAACTCAGGGAAACACACCTACGCTCGTCAGTTCAGTAAGGATATGATAAAGAACGCAGATGAACATCCAGTGGAAGAGATGCAAGGGATTTTGGAAGGACTGCAGTTTCCATGCCCTCTCTAGGCCCAAACGTCCACCAACCTGGAAGCTCTCCCGACCCAAGTCTCTTTTTATAGAGATCTCGTTACACAGGCAGGGCTGATTAGAATACTGACCACTGGCAATGGAATCAACCTCCAGCCCCTCTCTCCCATCCAGGAAGTTAAGGTTGGGACTGCAACTTCCAACCTTTTAATCACACAATTGTTTCCTGGTAAACCAGCCCTCATCCTTTGGTGCTTCCTAGAAGTCACATTAATTTTGTTTTGTCTTTAACGTAACAAAAGATACTTTTGCTGTTCTCAAGTTGCAAGAGTTTTAGAAGCTCTAGGCAAGAAGCAGGAAAAGTGAAAGTGAGTGAAAGTTGTTCAGCTGTGTCCAACCCTTTGTGGCCCCATGGGCTGTGTCTTTCCAGCTATTCTGTCTGTGGAATTCTCCAGGCAAGAAGACTGGAGTGGGTAGCCATTCTCTTCTTTGGGGAATCTTCCAGACCTGGGATAGAACCCTAGTCTCCCGCATTGCAGACAGATTCTTTACCATCTGAGCCACCAGGGAGGAAGACTAAATACTAGGTATATTTCTTATTATAAGTCACAATATCACAGCTACCTAAGTCCTCCCAGGCTGAAATGCCTATTTTCCTTGCCCAAGGGCACATTCTGCTGTTGCTGCTGCTGCTGCTAAGTCACTTCAGTCGTGTCTGACTCTGTGCGACCCTGTAGACAGCAGCCCACCAGGCTCCCCCATCCCTGGGATTCTCCAAGCAATAACACTGGAGTGGTTGCCATTTCCTTCTCCAATGCATGAAAGTGAAAAGTGAAAGTGAAGTGGCTCAGTCGTGTCTGACTCTTCGTGACCCCATGGACTGCAGCCTACAGGCTCCTCCACCCATGGGATTCTCCAGGCAAGAGCACTGGAGTGGGAGCCATTGCCATCTCCAAAGACACCTTCTAGTTATGCTTTAACCTCTAACTTTAGTTCTAATGGGCCTCCCTTGTGACTCAGCTGGTAAAGAATCCGCCTGCAATGCGGGATGCCTGCACTTGATCCCTGG
The DNA here is from genome assembly GCA_006410515.1 of Procapra przewalskii. Taxonomy (NCBI): domain Eukaryota; kingdom Metazoa; phylum Chordata; class Mammalia; order Artiodactyla; family Bovidae; genus Procapra; species Procapra przewalskii. The sequence continues at coordinate 11,018,673 of SJYF01000608.1, read as the reverse complement.
GTCGGGAAGATCCCCTGGAGAAGGGAAAGGCTGCCCACTCCAGTATTCTGGCCTGGAGAGTCCCATGGACTGTGTAGCCCACAGGGTCGCAGAGTGTCGGCCGCGCCTGAGCGCCTTTCCCGTTCGCTCTACCAGTGCTTTCTTGGTCTCCCTGCCCCAATCCCCTGTTCCTCTGCCACCAAACTCTCCTTCAACGCTTACAGCTCCTCTTCCATGGCCAAAGCATAGCCTACATCCTCAACTTCTTCAAGCGACCTTCCTTCAGTCTTTCCACCTGCACAGGCGTTTGGCTATCACCCTGTGAAGCCCCTGGGCCTACAAGCGTCTCGAGTGCAGGCTGTGTCTTCTCTTCCACACGTTGTGTAGATCACCACTGCAGGCAGAGTGTCAGCCCATTACTTCTGTCTCTCATGTCTGATAAATGAAAGCTCTGGGCTCTCGGAAGCGCATGACCACCGAACGCAATCCTCACCCTGACTAGCCCCCTTGCCTCCCTCCCCCAGTCCCTGCAGCTGTCCTATAGCACTCAAACAGCCGTGTGGCCGGCGTGCACAGCGCTCAGCTTCTTGGGCCCGTGATGCTGTCTGTTCAAGCATCTTCTCTCCCGCTGAGTCACCCGGGTGTTTATGTCTTGCACGCTGTCATGACCTGAAACCTTGCCACTTCCTAATCTCTGATTACACCGTCCTTGCTTCAATCACAGCTCCTATTTTTGAAGATTGACTATTCATTTACTTTCTCTATAATGGATCATCCACATTATAAAATAGCAGAAGTTGACCCCTCTACGTTTTCTTCACTCCTGGGCCTTCTCCAGCTTGACCCCCTCCTAATTAAGCTTAGATATCATGGTCCACAGTTTTGTAGCCACCCGACAAAATCTCAACCCTGGATGAATTCACTCCCTGCTTTTCACACCTATACTGGAGCTGCTGAGACAGCTGTAGAAAAGAGGTGACATAATCTGACAGACTACTGTCAGCAGAAGCCCATGCTTTCTGTCAACCGGGACAGATCAGGTCACGTCGCAGCAACAGCCACCGTGCAGCAAGATGAAGCGAAGCGTAAACAGCAAATCCCAGACACCGGTGGCTTGACACGGCGTTGCAGTGGAGGTGGTTTAGTCACTAAGTTGTGTCTGGCTCTTGCGACCCCATGGACTGTAGCCCGCCAGGCTCCTCTGTCCACAGGGATTCTCCAGGCAAGAATACTGGAGTGGGTGGCCATTCCCTTCTCCAGGGGATCTTCCTGACCCAGGAATTGAACCCAGGTCTCCTGCATTGCAGACAGATTCTTCATGGACTGAGCTACAAGGGAAGCGCCCTGATATATGTTTATTTCTTATCTATGCTACAAGTCCAGAATGGGGCCTGCTTGTCTTCCATCATTCAGACATTCACTGGGATGGAGGCCTCACCTGAGTTTGCCTCCCAGAGCACGGCAGCAGATGGGTGGGAGACATGGTGACGGATGCGTTGGCTTTGAAAGTCTCCTGTTCATCTTAGATTGGCCAAAGGAATTCAGGTAGCCAGGAACTTTCCAGGCAAAAATACTGGAGTGGGTTGCCATTCCCTTCTTCCAGGGATCTTCCCCATCTCTGAATGGCAACCCACTCCAGTATTCTTGCTTGGAAAATTCCATGGACAGAGGAGCCTGGTGGGCTACGGTTCATGGGGTCGAAAAGAGTCAGCCACGACTCAGGGACTAGCAACAACAGTGCCAACCTGAGCTCACGACGCTGAAGTGCAGTCTTGCCCACGGGCCAGGAAGGACGCAAGACAAGCGTGAGCATTCACGAGCAGCCAGGAACTGCCGCGGCTGCCGGTGTCAGCCGCTCTGGCATCCTTCCAGTCAGCTTCCTCTCTCCACGGTGTTGATGCTGAAGTTCTTTTACCCTGTTCAGCCTCTGACTCTGCCTTATTCTTGGGCTCACACAGCTGTGCAGGTTACAGAAAGGGAGACTAGTGCTGAGGTCCAGCCCCGCTGGATCCAGGGAATTCAAAGTGGGGACGGAGTCGGCGTCTTAGGAAAAAACTTATTTATTTAGAGATATATAGAGAGATTAGAAACGGATAGTGTAGTAGGAAATATCAGTGGAGAAAAAGATGCTGAATAACTTGGTTTGCGGGGAAAGCCAATAAAACCTTGAGACCAGAGGCTTGCACCATCTACGTTAGGCCACCAGCGCCCACGGGAATATCGAAGGGTGCCCCGCCTTGGGCTCCCTTTCACGAGGGTCTTAGCAGCCAGGGCAAGTAAGCAGACGTGGCGAGCCCCCTGGTCCAGGTGGGAAATCGGCCGGAAAAGGGGAGAAAAGAACGACATGGGGGAGCCCAGCATCGGTGCAAGACTCTCCACTTTATTTTTCAAAATCAGCTTATATGCCCCAAGTTGTACATAAAAATATAATGGAATATGCAGAGTTATGCAGGGGCAGCAGTCCTGATCCTCATTGAGACCAGGCTTTCTTTTTTGCATACTTTCTTATATACAAAAGTGTGGGGCCCTAAATGGGAAACCTTAAAAAAAGAAAGGGTAGCTTTGCGATCGGAAAATAAGATGGCGCCTGGCGGAAGAGATAGGGGCGTGGGCTGTGTTGTTTGTCAAAGTTTTTGACTGGCTCTCTTGATTTCCGTGCACGTGAACAGCGTGTGATCACCATAGACTCCTGTTATAATGAAGGCACATGACAATTTGACCTTTAACGTGATTGGTGCAACTATGGAAAGTCCCCCGCAAACCC
>SJYF01000608.1:10967679-10978329 GCA_006410515.1 Procapra przewalskii | reverse complement strand
TTTTTTTTTTTTTTTTTTTTTTAATGAGCAGAGCATCACTGAGCTAGGGAATAACTTCAAGCAGACTGATATTTGTGTAACTGGAATCTTGAAGGTGAAGGTGGAAAGACAAAAACATTTGAAGAAATAAGGGTTGGAAGTTTTCTCAATTTAATGAAAATTACAGATCCAAGAAGTTCAATGGACCTCAGATAGAAGAAACATGGAGAAAATGATATCAGGACACATCATAACTGATTTGCTCAAAAGCAGTGATAATGAGAAAATGTTAAAAGTGGCCAGAGAAAGAAGGTGCATTGTGTAGAGTGGAGCAGAGACAGCGGAGTCCTCACTAGAAGCGACCAAGCCACGCGCACACAGCACTGCAGGGAGAAGGGGCTGTCAGCGGAGAGGCCTGTGCTCAGTGAAGCCTCATAAACAAAGGCAAGTGCCATCATCACGCGGCACCCAAAAGCTGAGAGCATAGTGTCGACCTGCAGGCACGCCCTGAAGGAACACTGAAAGAAAGTTCAGGCAGAAGGCAAATGGTAACGGATGGCAATGCAGATGCACAGAAGGGAAGCGAGAACACCAGGAATGACGATTATGTGGGTAGATACAGAATTCACTTCCTTATTATTCATGTTTCTTTAAAAGAGAAGTGAGCACTTAAACAAGACTAATGACAACGTGTTGTGCAGCTTAGATAAGAAATGAGGTGCGCCGACCAAAGCACAGAGACCAGAAGGGAGACATGGAGATGTGCTGCTTCAAGGTTCCCACGCAGTGCAGGAGCTGGAATAATGTCCGTTGACAGTGGGCTGTAGCAAGTTAAAGACGGGTGCTATAAACCCCAAGCCAACCACTCAAATGACAAAACAGAGCTATAGCTAGTAATGTAACAAAGGAGATAAAATCATAAGAAATTTAAATAATCTACCCTAAGGCAAAAAAGAAGGAAAAAGAGAGCAAGAAGAGACGGTAAAAATAGAACACAAATTACAGGATGAGGAACGTGAGCCTAGCCGTGCCAACAGTCATGTTAAACGCTCCAGTTAAACGGCAATGCCTGTTGTGCCTGAATGAGTGTTGCCTCACAGGAAACTTGCCTCAAATATCAAGACATGCGTGAGTTAAAACTTAAAAGGATACAAAAGATATACCAAGATTAAAGCTATACACAGAGAAGCTGGAGCAACAACCATCTGCTGTGCTATATTACCATCAAGTGAGGTGGATGTCAGAGCAGCAAAATGCTACTTGGAATACTGCCGAGCTCATTTTGTAATTATAAAGAGATCAGTTTATTCAGATGAAACAACCGTCCTAAACATGAATGAACCTGATTACAGAGCATCAAACTACATGGAGCAAAAGCTGATAGAATTTCAAGCCAAAATAGGAAAATCCACAGTGATAGCGGTCATTTCAAAATCCATCTTCCGGTAATTCATGGAACAAGATGACAAAGTTTAGCAAGTATTCAAAATATTTGAAAACAGTATTAACCAACTGGACCTACTGACCTTTGTAAAGTGCCAGAAAACATATTCAGACCATATTCTGGGTCGTAAAACAAGTCTCAGTAAAGTTAAAAAATGATCCAGTTATACAAAATATGACAGAATATTTCTGGAAATTCATCCCCAAAGTTGGAAATTAAGTAAAAACAGTTCCAAATAACTACGGGCCAAAGAAGAAATCAAAAGGGAAATTAGGAAGCATTTTGAACTGAATAAAAAAAAGAAAAACTACAGTTTTATCTATGTAATTTCACTCCTGGGAAATTTATGGCATTAATCATCTGTATTATAAAAGAGGAGGTGTAAGGTCATGAATATTAAGTAGACTTGTTGTGTGATCATTTTGCTGTGTGTGTGTGAAATTTGCTCAGCCGCGTCCGACTCTTTGTGACCCCAGGGTCTCTACAGTCCATGGAATTCTCCAGGCCAGAATACCGGAGGGGGTAGCCTTTCCCTTCTCTAGGAGATCTTCCCGACCCAGGGATTAGACTCAGGTCTCCTGCATTGCAGGCAGATTCTTTACCAGCTGAGCCACAAGGGAAGTCCAAGAATACTGGAGTGGGTGGACTATCCCTTCTCCAGGGGATCTTCCTGACCCAGAAATTGAACCGGGGTCTCCTGCATTCCAGGCAGATTCTTTACCAGCTGAGCGATCATTTTGTAATGTATACAAGTATGAAATGACTATGCTGTATACATGAAAGTAGTATAATGTTATATATCAATTATATCTCAACTTGATGGCTAAAAATAAATAAAGGGATACACAAAGAGGGAAAGGGGTATAAATTCAAGGGTCAGTAGCTAAAGTCTGGGTTAGAAAACATAAAAATGCATTTATTTATTAGTGAGCCAGATTGTGTCCAGTGCCTAAGTAACTCTCTAAGAGGAAGTTAGGTGTATAGGGCTGAAAATCATCTTTTTCTAGTCATCAGAGTCCCATTTAGGGACTCTCTAGAAACCCAGCCATAACTGCAGTGATGCACTAATTGCCCAGAGTGAAGCCAGTGACTCCCTGGGGATTCAGCACAGCTCCCGGGGTATCCAATGCTCGACCAGAGGTTTCAGCAGCCTGTGGAGAGAGTGACATGGAATCCTCAACGCTCTGTCCAGGGGAGACCCTGTCCTAACTAAAAAGCATGACCAATTTCCCAGGTTCCCCACCTGTGTCCTGGGCTATCGCTAAGCCTGCCCACTGGGCAGAGCGAGGAACCGAGAGGGGCGTGGCGACAGGCCCGCACTGCCCGGCGTGTACTGAGCACCTGTCCCGTCCGAGTCCCACGCACGGCTCAGAGCATGGCCTCTTCTGGGCGGGTGCAGGGCCGCAGGTGACCGCCTCTGCCACGACTCCCAGGCAGAGCAGACCCCTCGTCACAGTGTCGTGTGCTGAGACAGACCCTGGCTCCAGGCACTTTGTGACTCTTTTCTTAGCCAAGTCTTTCTCAAGGTTAAAATACAGAAATAAGTCTTAATACCAAGCTTATCTCCTTGTCTCATCTATCCTGCCCACTAAAATGACTTTGCGGCTGTATGTGTGCAGTTTGGATATCATCTATCGAGTTTTTTTCATGAGTCAGACACCACACATTCAATCCACATAGGAACTCTATGGAATCGTATCAGTAGCAGTATTGTCCTCATTTAAATTGAGGAAACTGAGGCATAGAGGGCCAAAGTAATCCGTTCAACTTTGCAGATTTAGTGAGACATGATGGAGACAGGGTCTGGATCTAGGAGCCCATACGCAGCTGATCAGAAGACCGATGGCCCTGGGCAGGGCTGAGGGCGCGAGTGGCCGAGAGCCAGCTGACTTTGCCAAGTGAGAATAGTCTGTTCTGTGGGCACAGAGTCCTTAAAATGTTTGTTTATTGGTGACAAGCAGTATCAAGTCAAGGAGACAGAATGGTTCATTGTAAAGCCGTTCTGATGACTTGAAAAATAGCCCCCAACTCAGTAAGTACCAGCGGTGCCAGCTCACCCAGAGGGCCTGAGTGGTCTTCCCTCTCATCTCTGCCAAAATCTGCTCCAGTTTGGAGAGGGGGCTGCAGAGTCATTGAGAAGGGTGGGCACTGGAGCAGAACCGCTGCCTGATGCTGGAAGCAGACAGAGAAAATAGAGACGCCTCTGAGCCTCGCTCTCGGAGACTCTGCGGGAGAGAAACACGGGAGTCAGGTTCAAAGTGTAGAGAGAAACAGAAGAGACACTAATATTCCAAAAGCACGTTTCTCTGGCTGAGGGTGTTAGCCTTGTTATGAATTTTTCCTCTTTATGGATCTGTATTTTCTACCAGAAAGCCTACAGTTAGTGTCATAGCCTTTAAAATGATATGTGGCAGAAAAACATAAGTAAGGATTGATTGGCAGGGTTGCCAGAGGATAGAGCAGTCTAGAAATATCTGTAGCAGGGCTTAGGAAGCACACTGGCACATATGCTGTTAACTGGGATGGATAAAGTTTGAATGGGCCTCATCAGAGGCGAAGAGATTCCTTTCCTAGAGGATAATTGAAGAGAGGTCGGACAACCATTCGATGGAACACCGCAGAGAAGACTGGCGCGTCTGCTGGGAAGTCAGGCTCGGACCCTGCTGCTCAGGTGTGGCCCATGAACCGGCAGCACAGCAATTAGGACCGAAGACCCTCCAGCCCCCACCCCAAGCCAGAAGAGTCCCCCAGCCTGCCTCCAACCTGGGCGCTTATTCAGTAGTGCTAGACCAGGGGCCAGGAGTGGGGACCCTTGGGCTAGAGGACCCTTCAGAGCCACTGGCGGGTCTGAGCATCTCAGCTTTCCAGCCCAGGGGTCACCCCTGAGAGGCAGGGGCTCCCTCGTCCCATAGCTGCCTGCGTTCCACCAGGCCAGCCACGCCGGGCATCCTCTGCTCGTGGGGATACTTCCAGACATTGACCCTTAACACTCAAGACACCCGGCCTCCACTGTCTGCGTGGCATTGAGGTCTCTTCAGCATCCTCTGCTGTCCTTGCCACACCTGCACCCAGGGGCCCATGGATGACCTCCCTTTGGCTCCGGATCCACCGCCAGCCCACCCTGTTGGAGCAGGCGTGAGAGTTATTCTCTCAGCCCTGAGGTCTGAGGGAAGGAGGTGTTCATGTCTAAACGTCCCACCTAGTTCACCCTACAGAGGGGTCAGCCTGCTGTTCAACAGAGGGTCCTGGGGTGACCTATGAATATTTGTGCTGCCCCCCCCCACCCCCCAGCCCTGAGTGCAGAAGGTGCCACCCTCCTTTCTCTCACGTTAGCTCAAGTGACTCTCTCGGGGCTGGGGCCGAGCTGTGGTTGATTTCTCTTCCTTTTTACCCCAGAATTTCTCCAGAACCTGAAGGAAATGAGCCAGTCATATCTGTGCATCTGTTCAGTTAGTTCAGTCGCTCAGTCGTGTCCAACTATTTGCGACCCCATGAACTGCAGCACGCCAGACCTCCCTGACCATCACCAACTCCTGGAGTTCACTCTGACTCACGTCCATGGAGTCGGTGATGCCATCCAGCCCTCTCATCCTCTTGTCCCCTTCTCCTCCCACCTTCAATCTTTACTGAGCTGGAAACGTTGTTATCACATTTGAAATGTACCCTCATCTTAAAAGGATGTTCCTAATGGCTCCACTTTTCAGATGAGGAAAATGAAGGCCCAGGAAGAGTAAGGAACACGGTCAAGGCCACACAACAAGCAAGAGGAAGAGGGCTCCGACCCCAGAGCGGGCTGACACCGATCCCTGTATTCACCCATCGTCCGCTCCATCACCCCAGATTTCCAGCCGGAAGACCTGCCAAGTCCTGGCTCCGCAGAACTGAAGAACCCTGTGTAACAAGAGGGAGATATTTATGCCTGCCAAGGTTCCAAGGCTGGAGGATTTCGAAAGACCGAGCAAGCTGGAGAGGCTGCGGTGGTCACGCATGAAGGCACAGGCGTAAGAGGGCTGCAGAGCATGACGGAGCGGCCATGGAGGGAGAGGTGGTGGAACAGGGGGGAGCCAGGGGGCTGCAGGCGGCCACAGCCTCCATGGCATTTCTCTTGTCAGACTGGAAACTCTAGAAAGCCAGACTGTCTTATTCAGTGCTGTACCTAGAAAAGACAGTAGATGCTCAGTAAACAGGGAGACGTGACTGCCCACTGCCCTTCGGCCCAGCAATTGTTCCGTAGCACTGCAGAACTCGCGGTGTGCTCTGTGTGATCCTGTGTCTTATGGACTCTGATAAGGGGCTGGGGGTGTTGCACCTGAGTTAGACCTCTGGTTTCATGAGGACCTATTAATTCATTGTAAACTGGATACAGGAGAGGAGACAGAAAATAAAAACAAGCCTGGAAATTAATAGCAGTTGTGCTGAGTCCTCAGTAACCTCCAGTTGTGAGCATGGGGATTTGAGGAAAGTTTACCAAAATCTCAGAGGGTAGAGAAACTCCCAGGTGACTCCTGGAAGATCTCAAAGAGACCGTGTTCCAGATGACAACTATATGCTCCTTCATTTTAAAATACCAACCCAAACCCTTGCCCTGCATGCACACTGGCCCAAGACCAGGAGCTTCCAGTCCGGGCCTAACACTGCTTTTTCCTGGGCTCTAGGCATCAGCTTCCCCGACTCCCCCACTGGTGTTCACTCTCCGGAAGAGCTAATTCGGCCCGGTCGCTGTCTCACTGTGATCCCAGGGCTGTGTATTCAGATCCATAGTGTTTCCTAGTCACCCATGTGTCTCGAGCCCACAGAACCCAGGACCACGATGCAGATCCCCACTCCTCTCTGGCGTTTGCCTTGGCTCCAGCAGCCCTATTCGAAGCTCTCTGTGCCTTATTTTTGCTGCCCACAGCCTGGCTCCAAGCACTCCTAAGACTCGGGGACACGAGCTGCAGAACTCTGCTCGGCTGCCCTCATCGCACGTCACGATCATTGCTGCAGCAGGCACGGCCTTCCTGGGCCTGCGCGCGGCCCCCGGCTGGCGCCTCTTGTTCATATTCCTCACACTTTCTGTGCATACACACGGCATGTGCTTGATAAACGTGGTCGACCAAGGAGACGTTTGATCACTCTGACTTTCCAAATCCTGCAGGAGAGTAGTGGTTTTTATATAACTTGACTCTAAGTAGGGGGATCCTGAAGGGAGGGTAGAAGATGTAAATTTCCCTGCTTAGGCCTCAGAATAACTTTGGTGCTATCAAGTTTTTTTTTTCTCCTGTACCAAAGATTCCACTTGAATTTGGTGCTGCTGCTACTGCTGCTAAGTTGCTTCAGTCTTGTCCAACTCCGTGCAACCCCACAGACAGCAGCCTACCAGTGCAAGGCATAGAGAGATACATTCCAGAGAAGCCTAGAAACTTAGCCTGTGCCTTTGAAAAAGGAAAGTGAAGTCATTATCTATTTTCTCCTTCTAATGTTCTATAGAGTAAGTCTGCAGTGATGGTAAGCAATAGCAATGTTAGTGAGATTAGGTGTAAACAATGAACAATTATGGACTATCGTCATGGTTATTGTGATTCGCCTGATTTTACAGTTGATATCTAGTAATTAAGAGATTCATACTCAACTATAAGGTACTGAGTATTAAGGGGAAAAAATCACATGCAGGGAAGCAGGAAAGAGCAACTCGATTTTCAGATTGTGGAGGGTCTTTGAACAGGTGTGCTTTGAACAGCAAACGAGCTATGCAGGACTTACACACAGGCACCTGAACAGTGCTGGGGATTTAGCAGTGAGCAACATAGAAATGGAAATAGAGAAACAGGGGAAACAGTGTCAGACTTTATTTTGGGGGGCTCCAAAATCACTGCAGATGGTGACTGCAGCCATGAAATTAAAAGACACTTGCTCCTTGGAAGGAAAGTTATGACCAACCTAGATAGCATATTTAAAAGCAGAGACATTACTTTAACCACAAAGGTCCATCTAGTCAAGGCTATGGTTTTTCCTGTGGTCATGAATGGATGTGAGAGTTGGACTGTGAAGAAAGCTGAGCACTGAAGAATTGATGCTTTTGAACTGTGGTGTTGGAGAAGACTCTTGAGAGTCCCCTGGACTGCAAGGAAATCCAACCAATCCATCCTAAAGGAGATCAGTCCTGAATATTCATTGGAAGGACTGATGTTCACGCTGAAACTCCAATACTTTGGCCACCTCATGCGAAGAGTTGACTCATTGGAAAAGACCCTGATGCTGGGGGGGATTGGGGACACGAGGAGAAGGGGACGACAGAGGATGAGATGGCTGGATGGCATCACTGACTCAATGGACATGAGTTTGGCTAAACTCCGGGAGTTGGTGATAGACAGGGAAGCCTGGCATGCTGCAGTCCATGGGGTCACAAAGAGTCGGACACGACTGAGCAACTGAACTGAACTGAACTGAATTGAATTGAAGATAGAAAAGATTCCTGATTTCAAGGCTTTTGCGGGATTCCAGGTAGACTGACAAAGCGGCAGAGTCTCGGGGATGATAAACTGCAGCCTGCATGGAACCCTGCTCCTCCCATATGGAGGGACGGAGTGGGAGGCCTCTGTCTTCAGCCTACGTGTCTTGGTATCCTGTGACCACCCTGAGATGCTCTCACTCCAGTTAGCTTTTTCCTCCTCGAATCTCTGCCTGCCCACCCCGTCCCCCTGCCTCCTTCCCTTTCTTTCATCCTTGAGACACAGCTGCTCTCTGCGCGGCTCTGCTCAGCCCTCTGCCCTTTCTTTCTGTATCTTCCCTCTGAGAACTTACTCACTGCCAAGGGGTCAACCACCACTTCTAAGCTGTTAACTTCCAAATCTTTATTTCTTCTCCTAGGCCCTCTTTCAGCCAAGGGCAAATACTACCTACCCAATTTCATAGTTTATTCCCAAATGCTCTGTCACTTAAAGCTCAGGATGCTCCAAATTGAACTCCGCTCAAACCAGCTCCTCTCCTCCCAGCTGCCCCTCACCCTCCACATCTAACCAGTCCTCAGGTCACATGCCCCTGACCTTCACGGTTCTCTCACATACTCCACAGACCCATGCCCGTTCGCCACTGCCAGAGTTCAGCATCCTCATTTGGACTATCCAAGTAGTCTCTTAATTAATCTCCGTGCCCTTAATTTCATACTACCTCCTTCCATCTTAGAATCTGCTGTCAAACTAACTTTTTTTTTTTTACTACCCCATTAGAACTCATCTCCTTACTCAAAAATCTTATAGTTCCTCATTATCCACTGACTAGAGAATAGCCCACTCCAGTATTCCTACCTTGAGAATTCCATGGACAGAGAAGCCTGGCAGGCTACAGTCCATGGAGTCATAGAGTCAGACACAACTGAAGTGACTGACACGCAAATATAAAGAAATGTTCCAAAACAGTAAAATTAAGAAACTCTAACAAATCCATGGCTTATTGGGCTTCCCTGGTAGCTCAGCTGGTAAAGAATCCGCCTGCAATGCAGGAGACCCGGGTTCGATTCCTGGGTCAGGAAGATCCCCTAGAGAAGGAATAGGCTACCCACTCCAGTATTCTTGGGTTTCCCTGGTGGCTCAGATGGTAAAGAATCTGCCTGCAATGCGGGAGACATGGGTCCAATCACTGGGTTGGGAAGATCCCCTGGAGGAGGGCATGGCAACCCACTCCAGTATCCTTGCCTGGAGAACCCCATGGGCAGAGGAGCCTGGTGGGTTAAAGTTCATGGGGCCACACAGAGCTGGACATGACCGAGTGACTAAGCGCACACAATAAATCCATATTCTATCTCAGGGCTATTCAACACCCTGAAAATGATGCCTGCATTTTCCACTGTATAAAGCACAAAGGCAGGGCTGGGCTGGTCAAACCAGGGAGTCCCCCTGCTCAGTGTCTTTGCCTCTGAAAGGCACGGATCCTGCACCTCCATCCCCCACCACCACTCACTGAGTCCCGAGACCTCTGGGGAACCCTGTAATGCTTCCAGGGCATGATTTAATAATGCATCGTCTTCCCTAACCTACAGCAAGTGTAAATCAATTCAGGCTTTGAGGCCACCACCATAGGGCTTACAGAAGAGAGCTCGCCAGATTGCTCATGGGCCAGAGTTTCTGTGGCCCTGTCGGCACCCACCTTTGTTTAGCCAACTCCCCCTTTCCCTGAGTCTCCAGTCCACGCCACATTCCTGCAGACTTCCGCTGGCCCCAGGCCTGGCTGGGACTCCCGCTCGCTTTCCTGGCCGGAGCTCGCCTGCTGTCCGCTGTCTCGCTGGGAAGCAGCAGTGGCCCCCCAGCATTTCGTGAGCTCCAGCTGAGCAGCAGCACACCCGTCTCGTCCACCCTAGAAGCCCCCGGGCCAGCAACGCAAGCCTCCAGGCAGATGCCCTGGTATCTGTTGAACGGATGGACAGACGGATGGATTAAGAAAGCCAAGGAGCAACACAGGACAGGAGAAGACAAGGAGCAGGGCCTTGCCGGCCAGAGCCCGCCTGCAGGCATGCCGATGCCAGTAGGCAGTGAGCAAGCTGCTGTGCTCAGGACCGTTGGGGGCCCTTCACACCTATTTTTCTTTCCTTCTGAACTAAAAGCTTATTGGGAGGTTCAATTACAGCTTACATCCAAACCCCTTTGGGGAATATTTAATGTTTCCTACCTAGTATTCATCTCCTTCTAACAGCCCTTTTTGGCAAGTATTTCTGGCATCCCTCATCTCGGTGCTGTCAACGCACTGACCACGCTTCCAGCTCCAGTGTGCTAAGTCGTCTCAGTCATGTCTGACTCTCTGTGACCCTGTAGACTGTAGTCCACAAGGCTCCTCTGTCCATGTGACTCTCTAGACAAGAATAACGCAGCGGGCTGCATTTCCGTTTTCAGGGGATCTTCCTGACCCGGGGGTCAAACCCCAGTCTCCTGTGCCTTCCGAATTGGCAAGTAGGCTCTCAACCACTAGCACAGCACCCCAGGCCTCCCTGTCCATCCCCGACTCTCGGAGTTCACTCAGACTCATGTCCATTGAGTCGGTGATGCCATCCAAGCATCTCATCCTCTCTCGTCCCCTTCTCCTCCTGCCCCCAATCCCTCCCAGCATCAGGGTCTTTTCCAATGAGTCAGCTCTTCACATGAGGTGACCAAAGTATTGGAGTTTCAGCTTCAGCATCAGTCCTTCCAATGAACACCCAGGACTGATCTCCTTTAGGATGGACTGGTTGGATTTCCTTGCAGTCCAAGGGACTCTCA
>SJYF01000608.1:10953565-10967668 GCA_006410515.1 Procapra przewalskii | reverse complement strand
CTCTCAAGAGTCTTCTCCAACACCACAGTTCAAAAGCATCAATTCTTCGGTGCTCAGCTTTCTTTATAGTCCAACTCTCACATCCATACATGACCACTGGAAAAACCACTGCCTTGACTAGATGGACCTTTGTTGGCAGTGATGTCTCTGCTTTTTAATATGCCATCTAGGTTGGTCACAACTTTTCTTCCAAGGAGTAAGATGTGGTACATCTTAAATATGAAGGAAAAAAGAAAATTAAAGAAAGGTGCCTAACACACAGATCAACAGATAGCAGCTGCTGTTGTTCCCATTGCTGTCTTTTTTGTCATCACTCCACAGGTTTTGGGGCTGTAGAGACACACAGCTTTGGGCTGCTGCCATCAAACCAAGGGGTCTGCTCCACTTTGTTAGTTCTGCTTGTGCTGAATCATTTAACCTTCATTATGACCTCTAAGATAGTCTCTATGACAGGTTCATCCCTTTTGTATGGATGGGGAAACCAAGGTTAGAGAGGAATTGAGTCCAAGGCCTAGAGCTAGTTACAGGTGGGTCTGAACCCTCCACCTTCTGACACAAAAGCCAGGGTTATTTCTACCACACTCTCTACTGCTCCTCAAGGGAGGAAGAAGAGATTGGGTTCCAAAGGGCAAACGCTCCATATTTAGGTACTTGGGGAAAAAAATGCAGTGAAATTCAGCACTTCTTGATTTTCATCTCTTCTTGGTATCATGTAATGAGACTCAATCCCAGGGACAAGGGCTAGTTAGCAACCAAATGTTTAGAGGATCAATACTCTAATTTTGCAAAAGGACATCAATTCCATACTCACTTTTTTTAGGGGGCAGATCTCAGAATTTTAGAGCTACTCTAACCTGGCTAAGCATTAAAAGTGGACAAGTTCATGAAATTGGAGTGCAGATGGTTCCTTCTCGTCTTTTCTTTTCCCTTTCCTAATTTCTAACCCCAGGCTCTAGATGGATGACAATCCTAATTAGGAAATGACTTCCTTTCAATTAATTGTAGATGGTCACCGTTATACTACAGGCTATAATCCACAGCTCAATATATGTACCTTCGGCAAAAATTTTATGTCCACAAATGTTCCTGTGGTGAATTGTGATTGTCCTCTTTTCAACAGCTATTGCCCTACTGCTCTCTGTAGAATTAACCTTTTGTGACTCCACTTACAAACTTTTAACAGGAAATTTTAATTGTGAAGAAAATTATATGGATTCTGGGCTGCTTCCTGACATCTGCTCTGCATACACCATTCTCTGTGTGGGGAGGCAGAGCCCGCACTGGAGCTCAAAGCTCTCGCCACACAGCAGGGCGAAGGCTGCTGCTGATGCAAAGGGAAGTTTGTGGTCATCCTAACCCTCCAGTGCAAGGTCTGTGGGATCTTTGCCACTACTATTTTGCAATTCATTATTCCTGATGTGACTGTTTCATTTTTGCAAAAGCAGGAGTTGCAAAATACTCATCCATTGCTAGGATAAGTTCTTTACTCTGTGATACCCCAAGTGAAGAAAGGATTAAAGTTGCATTCTGAAATGCAAATATCATAAAAGGGAGCACAAAGGTAATTTTTAAAATAATTTATAAAACAGAGCATTGATAAGTGCAACTTTCCAAGAATGCATATGTAATTCTTTCAGCACACCTTTTCTGAGTATGACGCTGATTTGCTCTACGCTTGTAGTTTGAAGGAATTAGTTTTGTATAAAAAGGCAATGGGAGAGGAAGAACCCTTTCCCTGTGGTCACTTTGGGGTTTTTATTTGAAGATAAGTTGGATAATATTTTTAGCAACCACTTAACATACCCTTTTTGGCCATAATGAGACTTCTTTCCTGCTCTGATACACACCTGTGAAAGTTTATCAGGCAGGGTTTGCGGAAATGGAAACTTGCTGGAGAGGGTTCACAGGACACTTTGTGTCATTTTCTCGCCCAGAGTTTAGGGCAAAAATGTCACTTCACGGTGGAGCCTTGGGAAGAGGGAGACCCGAGGAACTGTAGGCCTTCTCCCTTCTCTTCTAACGCATACCTGGGGGGTTGCATATTGAATGAAGTGCCACATTTAGGATGGAAATCTAACACAATAAGTGGAATGATTTTAGCATCATCAGCTATGTTTGTCCACTGAATGCCAGCCTGTTGTGCAAACTGTACAGAAAGGTCTGGGGCAGTATGTCAGGAAAGGCAATCAAAGCTGCGTTTGCTGGGCTGCGCTCCCTGGGGCCTGTGAGCATCCCTCACCAGGGCAGCTGCTCTCTGTCGCGCACCTGACGCTGAGCGAGCGGCCGCATCCCTGCAGCGGGGCCCGCGGCCCAGCCAAGGCAGGAGGCAGGCAGGATGGGCCGAGGGCCTTTCCTACTGGCCCGCGGACGGGTGGGCCCATCATGTCTGGTCCTGTCTTCCACTCTGGAAGAGCCTGGTGTGTCTGCAGGCCAGGCATGGAGTGTAGCAGCAGAGCAGAGTGGCGTGCCCCCAGGCAAATGTTGCCAAGACTCCGAGCGCTTCTTGCTTCCGCACCTTAGACTAAAGTGACATCACCGCCTGCGCAGAATCCACGGCGCGGCGTCTCTAGTCCCACTAACTCGTTTCCATGGCGCTTCGATAGGAATGGGGACACGTGTCGAGGCTTTCCGGGAGCTGTACTCATCTGCCGTGATAGTCGTCAACAGACTCTCACGCCCACCCCCACTCCACCCAAAGCGTCTGGTTCGCCTTCTGCTTCCCTTTTCAGCATAAGGTCCAGTCAGCAAAGGAGCTGAAGCCTGGAGGCTGCGGTGGTGGGTCATCGAGTGGTCTGACCCAAGGCTGAAGTGTCCTTCTAGAAGCCTCACTTACACTGTGAGTGTTACACAGGCTTCTGTTTTCCCCTCCAGCTACTCGCCGGCTGCTTTAGCTCACCGTGTGCATGTGTACACGTCCAATTAACAGTGCCTGTCTCTGCGTGTTTCTGCCGCCCTCTTGTAAGTGTTCCTATCTATTTTCATTTGTAGCTGTCCCATTTTCTGGCCCGCGTATTTCATTCCTTCCATTAGACTTCAAACTCCTAAAAGGAAGGGGCCATGCCTTCTATTTCATTTTAATTCCCTAAATTCTCTACAAACAGGGCTTAATGGAAGCTCTTGGCAGCCTGATATGCCTTAACAAATAGCTTTGATTCTGCTGGTGCCCTGAGCTTTTCACAGGAAGCTTGTCACGTGAAGGTGTCCCTTTTGACCTTGAGCAAATCTCTTAAATCCTAGTCAGCTGCGTGTTTTCCTTTCCTCATAAAATTGCTGCCAAGGAGCTGTGGCCCAACATGGACTCAGGAACCAGACCCCAGATCCGACCCCACTGTTGACACCGAGGGCTGCAAGTCATCCTCTGGACCCTGGTTTTCCGGCTCTAGGGAGACCGTGGGTCGTGAACGGCTCTGCGGGTGTAAATTCCACCACTCCCTTCCTCTGAAAAGAGAAGAGTGCCCCTGACAGGCTTGTAGAGATTCTTTTTGTCCCTTTCTTGTATTCTAAAAAACAAAAAGAAGGCCAGCCGCGGAATAATGACCTCAAAATACTACTAGGCTTGCGAATGAGCAGAATGAGTGTGGAGAAAACTGCAGGCAGTCAGGGCTGAGCCCCCGGCTGTCCTTCCAGGCACAGCAGCGCCCTTCCCAGACTGCTCCCCTCCTCCTCCGTCCTGCCCAGGCTTCTGAGGCATTTAGACTTGCGGGCATTTCAGCCCCTGCTCTGATTTTCCTCGTTGCTTGTTGAGTTTGTTGTTTGCTCTTTTAGTGTTCAGACTTGTTTCACGAACTGGGATTTTCACGGAAGGAGGAAGGTGAGGGATCAAACGTTTGACAAGCTTCTACAGGGACAGATAACGATGGCTCTGGTGAGGCGGGAAACAGAGAGAACGGAAACGAGCCCGGGGTCTGAGGAAGACCGGCGTTCAAAGCTCAGGACAGGAAGCTGAGGTCGTTGGGTCAGGCGCTCAGCAACCTGGTGTGGGTTGCCGGTGCCGGTGCCGCGGAGCACAGGCCAGGACACAGATGGCCTCCTGTTGACGAGGGGTCTGGAGCTGGAGCCTGTATTTTGATCGATTATGCTTTGTTGCCAAAGCGGTAGATGATGGGCCCCACTGGCTGTCGCGTGCGTCTGGGCTAAGAAAGGACACAGCACTCCTGTACCTCGACTTTGCCTTCAGGCCAGTCTCCTGAGCTTCATTAGCTGTTAATCCGTGAAAAATGAGGGAGACCCCAAACTTTGACTTTCCTGTTTCTTCAGAGCGCGTTGCCTTCTCTCTGCGCCTGACTTTCAAATTCTCCTTTTCATTTCCCTGCAACTACTCTCCCTGCATGTGTGCTGAGTTGCTTCAGCCGTATCTGACTCTCTGCGACCCTATGGATGGTGGCCCACCAGGCTCCTTTGTTCACTGGGTTCTTCAGGCAAGAGTGCTGGAGTGGGTTGCCGTTTCCTCCTCCAGGAATCCTCCTGAAACAGGGATCGAACACACTCCTCTTACGTCTCCTGCTTTGGCAGGCGGGCTCTTTACCACTAGCACCGCTTATATACAGCCTTGAAAGGAGATTCCATATATACTTATGAGAATCAGCTCTCCCATAAGGAGGAAATTCAAGCTTGCTCCGTGTTATTCCAGACCAGGGAGAAGGACTCCCTTTAAAGACTCACTCTGAATCTGCTTCCACCCTCACTGCCGTTTTTGCAATGTAGGCTGACACTCCTCGGCCTGTCTTGAATGATCTTTTTGCTTCCATGCCTTTCTGCCCTTACCTGCTTTGACGTGAAGACCCATGCTTTAGCTTTCTTTTGATGCCCCTAATGCTTGAAATCACGCCGAGAATCTTTCTAATAAACAGAGAAGTATGGTGTAGTTACCTTTATGCCTGTAGCCACTCAGGTCTGTGTCACAAAGAAAATTAACTCGTCTCTAAAGTTCAGGGTTTGCCAGCTGCTTCAAAGCCATGCAGTCTTCTGCACAGACGTGAACGCACACATATACACACGGGGCTTAAGAAATGAAGTCCCTGTGTGCTGCTGCAGCTGGGATCTGGGACTGGTGAGAACGCAGCTGGGAATCCTTTTCAACTCATAATGGGCTCTCCTCCAAGTTTCAGCCGACACACTGCCTGTTTCAAAACACTGATTCAGCTTCTAGGGAACATACAAATTCCTGCAGGAGGGAGTGGGGAGAGAATGTACAGTCCTCCCATGGAGCAGAGGGACCTGCCACGTCTCCTGAGGACAAGTGAAAGCAGAGGAGAGAGTCGGCACCTTCTTCATTTATTCTGCCCTTACCCTCTGGCAGTAGCTAAAGTCAGTATCAAAAATTGATGGAAAGTAAAGCCGGGGAAAGAGTACAGTGACCCTCCATATCTTCGGGCTCCGCGTCTTTGGAATTAACAAACCAAGGACTGAGAATCCTTTTAAAAAATTCCAGAACGTTCCAAGAAGCAAAACTTGAATGTTCTGTATGACTGCAACTATTTGGGCTTTGCAGGTGGGTCAGTGGTAAAGAATCTGCCTGTCATTGCAGGAGACACGAGTTTGATCCCTGGCTTAGGAAGCTCCCCTGGAGGAGGGAATGGCAGCCCACTCCAGTGTCCTTAAATCCCACGGACAGAG
Organism: Procapra przewalskii; assembly: GCA_006410515.1. NCBI lineage: Eukaryota > Metazoa > Chordata > Mammalia > Artiodactyla > Bovidae > Procapra > Procapra przewalskii. The sequence continues at coordinate 10,962,052 of SJYF01000608.1, read as the reverse complement.
GAGCCTGGTGGGCTACTGTCCATGGGGTCTCAAAGAGATGGACATGACATAACAACTAATCAACAGCAACAAAACAAAAGCAACTGTTTACATGGCATTTGCGTTGTGTTGACAACTGTTTACACGGCATTTGCATGGTGTTGGGTATTGTAAATAGTCTAAAGATGACTGAAAGCTTACAGGATGATGTGCTTAGGTTGTCAGCAAATACTGTACAGTTTCATACAGGGGACAGGAGAGCTTCCAGATTTTGGTATCAGAGGCGGCTGTGGAACCAGTCCCCCGTGGATACCCAGGGACCGCTGTAAAGATGGTTGAAAGAAAGCTAGCTTGGATTATCTGATGTTCATAAAGACATCCCTAATCTTTTCCACTGCACTTCCATTGCAAAGACAGGTCAACCAAGAAAGAACAATTAGGTTAGTTTAAAAAGTTCCCTTCTAAGGGAACACATATTTCAAAGACACGAGAGGTAAGCAAATTCCATTCTTAAATTGCAGCACCAAAGCAAGGCTTTTGAACTAGCTCCTGTTCCTGGGAATATTCTCAGCAGAGCAAAGGACTCATCCACAAAGCGTTCTTCCTCTCCCTGATACGCCTGGTTTGACTTTAAAGGGAGATGTCAGAAAGGGCTTACGAATGTTAATTTGCTCTGGGTCCTATAACGTTCATCTGCCTAGGTTCCTCTGTTTTTCTGGCCTTGCCTAGAGTCACTGGTCAGGCATACACTCAGCAGGTTTTTAGGGAACAGCAGCCAAACTGGGAAGGGCTCATGTGTGTGCAAACATAAAATTCAAATATTATTGTCAGCACTGAAGTTTGAAAGCCTGAGAAACTGGCTTCGTGCCCTGGCATGATTTGCAGTTGGTCTGCTGATGCATAAGCTTCGGTTGGAGGAAAATAAGTCCTCTAACAATAATTCTAAACATTAATTTTAAGTGTTCTCCCATAGATTTATTTAACTCCCCCAAAATGCCATGCTTCAAATTAATGGTACATTGGTTTGAAAGAATGGATACAAAAATGGTGAGAATGATACTCAGACTATCAGCTCACAGACGGCACTCCTGGTCACTGTCTAGGGTGCGCTGGGAACAAGGGGAAGAGAGTGCACTAGAGTCATGGTCAGCTCTCTTCACCCCGGAATCAGAGAAATGCACGTGCCTGAATCAAGGTACATGGAGACACTTTCTAAAACATGAAAGATACACCTAAGGTTACTTTCTGGTAAACTTACAGAGCAGTGGCCTTGCAGAATTTATTTTGTTTTTTGAGAAATTCAGCATCTTCTCACCGATTCTCCTTGCTCTCCCAAAATATATGAGAGATGAGAGGATGGTTTTATTATCTTGGGTTAGGACTGACCCTCAATGGGTATCCCTGGTGGCACAGAGGGTAAAGAATCTGCCTGCAGTGCAGGAGACCCAGGTTCAATCCCTGGGTTTGAAAGAACCCCTGGTGAAGGGAGGGGCTGCCCACTCCAATATTCTCACCCGGAGAATCTCATGGACAGAGGAGCCTGGTGGGCTGAAGTCCACGGGGTCACAAAGAGTCAGACAGTGCTGAGCAACTAACACATACGCACATTCAGGGACGAAAATGCCCTCATTCCTTCACTAAACGAACATTTACTGAACGCAAGTCACTGAGAAAGTTCCGTGACAGATGCTGAGGACACAGCAGAGAGTGAGTAAAGATCCTGCCTTGGCCCTTAAAGAATCTAGAGTCCTGAGGGAAAAAGACTGAAGAGCAGATTACTGTGACCTGGAAGGATTCAGATCACTGTCACGTGAACAAGGGATGCTTCCACGCTCAGCTGCTTAGCCACATCCAACTCTTCATGACCCTGTGGACTGTAATCACAGGCTGCCCTGTCCCTGGGCTTCTCCAGGCAAGAATACTGGAGTGGGTTGCCTTGCTTTCCTCCAGGGGAGCTTCCCAACACAGGGATCGAACCTGGGTCTCCTGCATTGCAGGTGGATTCTTTATCCACTGGACCACCTGGGAATCCCTTAATAAGGGGGTACTTGAGAGCAAATGGGAAGGAAACCCAACCCAGTATGTTTGAGGAAGAGGTCAGGGAATATTCTCTAGATGTGTAGGCAAAGGCCAGAAGAGGCAGGAGTTAGGTGGAAAGAGCAGCAAGTTGGGGCATGTGGGAGACTCTTCAGGAAAACAGTGGGGCTCAACTCTGCTGCCGTGAGGAAGGGGTGAGCTTCCCACTGACAGAGCAGACAAACTGCGATCGCGGCCTTCGCTTGTGTTCGCCACTGTAGGAGCGGTCAACAGTGAATATTTCTACAGAGTTGGTAAATATGCAAAGCAACCTGGCACCGCACCTGTACCCATGGAGGCAGAAGGCACACCAGCTAGCCATTTAGCCTTAAGATGGGATTTAAATGTCATAGACATCTATATTTGTCTAAATTTTGATACTACAAACACTTCTGCAGCAGTAACATTATACATTTCTGTGGGTTAAATTTTTAGAAGGTGCATTGCTGAATCAAATGATACGTGATTGTTAGGTATTGATAACTTGTCTTCCAAAGGTGTTAATCTGCAATTCCATTGGTATGGTGTGAGTGCCTGTTTCCCCGTATTCTGTATGCTTTTTGGATCTTTACCAGTCTGGTAGATTTTTTTAAAAAATATCAAAATAACTTCAATTTGCATTTTTCTTATAAAAGAAGTTGATCATTTTCCATCTTTTCTATTAACAAAGAGTCGTTTTGTGAACTGTGTATAACCTTTGACCCCATTTCTAATATGTTCAACTTTCTGTTATTGGTTTGAAGGAACTCTTTGTATAGACAGTATATGCATGAAAATAGTTTTTTTTTTTTAATATTCTGCTGTGTGTGTGCTAAGTTACTTCAGCCATGACGAACTCTGTGTGACCCCATGGACTGTTGCCCACCAGGCTCCTCTGTCCGTGGGATTCTCCAGGCAAGAACACTGGAGCGGGTTGCCTTGCCCTTCTCCAGGGGATCTTCCCGACTGAGGGATCAAACCCAGGCCTCCTGCAGCTCCTGCACTGCAGGCAGGATCTTTACCCCGCAGTCCTCGGGGAAGCCATCTGTGTGAGCCTAAATAGTTTTGAGGTCTAAACTTATTTTAGCTTACTCTTCAGTGTGGGAAATGGGGTCTCAAGCATTGGTTCAAGTGCCAAAGTAAATGCAGAACAGCTTTCTGAGAAATACCTTGATTTGGATTTCAATACCCCTGACCTTCCACATGGAGGAAAATCTGCCTAAACACTATTGACCAGGAGATTGTTACAGAAACCAGCGCCTGTGACCATAATAAGTCTGATTATTTATAGGAATGAAGTAAGAGCTGACACAGACATCTTTGAGGTTCTTCCATTATTGGGACCAATCAATTGGAGTATAATAAGAAGGAGTCAGAGGAAGGCTTGACACCAAAGAAAATCTTCTGAAACAGTTGGGGTTTCTGCTGATGCAAGGGGTACAAGAAAGTGAAATTTAAAGTGCCAGAGTACCCCCCTAAATGAAATGAGATGTGGAGGCTCACGTTTGGAGGGGGTAGAGAGAAGGAACCCATTTTAAAAACCTAGATTGAAGCAACATCTGACGTACTTATGGAACCTATAATTCTGCTATCTTATGATTAATGATGAATTGGAAAAGGGGCTTCTTCTGGGCATATCTCAGAAATGCGCTAGGAGAAACTTGGGAGACAGGCGGAATCGGTGGCTTGGACGAAGCATTTCCTCTCCTAAGGTGAGGAAACCAGCCTCTGTGACCAGTCCAGTAGGAAACACTGATTCCGAAAGAGCAAGGTCAGGACCAGGGCCAGGTCAAAGGTCTTAGACACGTCAGCTTCTGTGCGTTGGTACTCGTTTGCTCTTGACTTTGTTTTCCAGTGAAAAATCCTTTTTGGGAAGAAAAATGGCTCTTGGGTTTCGGCGGCCCTGGTGGCTGAGGGACTGGCGGAGACCCTCTTGGCCCGCGGGTGGGGGTCAAGGTCCTGCTCGAGATGCACGCAGCCCCAGGGGGCGTCGGTGGAGCTCAACCCAACCCAGAGCCCGGGGCACACCCACGGGGCGGGCAGAGACGGGCCTGGGGTACTGGCCTCTCCCCCGGGGGCAGACTTGGCCCAGGGGCCCAGCGCTGCGCCCGCCTAGGCTCAGACACGGGGCGGCTTCGGAGAGGCGGGTAGACGAGGTGAGATCCACAGAGCACTTTGCCAGGGGCTTAATGCCAACTCGCGGGGAAGGGGCCCGCAAGTGGCTGCGCAGGAGGAAAGCACGTGGTCAGGGAGGGGCGGCCCTCCGGCGGCAGCATGGACCTTATGGAGCCCACTTCTAAGACAAGCGTGCAAATCCTGTGAACTGCCGCGGGAGCCAGCCGGGCTGCGCTAGCTCCAGCCTGCACGTTGTCCCTGTCTCTGTGGTTCAGTAAACCAGGCCCCATTCCGGGAGGCTCAGAGGCAAACTGCATTATACTTCCAGCAGTGGTAAGGGAAACCGAGGGTTTCAACAAAATGAAGCCCGCTCGCTGTAGATATGAGGCTCCATCTTCCCTGCAAGTGGCTTTATAGAGTATAAAACCAGCCTTCCTTTCTGCAATTAAATCAGCACGAGATGAATGTGTCTCATTCCCTGACGGAAAGGCCTTGAGGTACTGTAGGAGAAGCACTCTAATAAACGTTTATCTCAGACACTGACCAAACCAGAGCGCTGGCTGCACTGAGAATGGAGAGCCGCGGCCCCAAGCCTTCAGCCTGACCCAGAGGGAAACTTCGGTGTCCAGACTCCGCGATGAAGAGATCCGGATGAATTGTGACGCCTGTGGGGATGGGAGAAACGTGGCTGCATCCAGACCGAGTCCTCCCCTCAGCGTCCCAGAGAAGGCGTTTCTATCCTCTCTGCTAGCGGTCTCCTGAGGACTCCTACACCCCCGTCAGCCCGCCTCCCATGGCTGGAAGATGAGCAGCAGGGTCTGCAGCCTCCTCCTCCAAGAGCCGTGTGGTAGAACAGGGCATCACTATTTCTCGTGCTGCAACCGAGCTCTTTAAAAGTAAAACCCTCTTTTAATCTCTCAAGGAAGGGAAACGGAAGTCTTTGAGCAGCCATAAAGAAAATCCTAAGATGTGCTTGGAGAGAAAAGTACTCCTAAGAAACGCACCTCTCAGCACCAAAACAGCACTTTCAATGTGGATGGAAAGGTGAGTGGCATTTCCTTACACGGGGTTCCCAGGAGTCGTGATGTGCCCAGTCTCACCTCCTGTGACACCTGCATCCCACAAATGCCAGCCCAGTTCACATACACCCACCGCTCCTGTCCCCTCGGGGGCCTCGGGACCGGCTGATGCTTATTTCAGTTGGTGCAGTCAGGGGACACGATGGAGCCTGAGATTCAGAAACGACGACCAAGCCACCTTAATCTTACAGGAAGCTAGGAAACTGGGATATACGGGGTAGCCATTTTCCTGTTCACAAAGATTACTAGGTATCTTTAGTTTTATTTGCCAGGAAGCAGAGTTTATACTGAAATTTAGCTGTGAAAAATGGAATTTGATTACTAAGTTTATTTTCTGTTGTTCAGCTTTGGTTGGAAATTCCACCTGCACCAGTGCTGTGATCTGATCAGAGTGCTGGGAAACGCCATGTTTGTTAACACAACAGCCACTGTTCTTGGCCTTTGGAAACTCATTCAGCCTTAAGTCACTGCCAAGCGCTTTCAAGTTAGCCCCCATCTGAGTAGGAATCAGTGTGGATCTCTGTCTCACAAGCTCCTGGTTACACGGCCGAGGGTAAGCTATACACTTCTCAGCTACTCAGTTGTTTCATCCCCCAAAAGGAAGCTACTTCATAAGTGTGTTGACAGGAGAAATTCAGATAAGGTTTGCAGGTGCTGGCGGGTTTGCCTGGTGACTCAGATGGTAAACAGTCTGCCTGCAACGCAGGAAACCAGGGTTTGATCCCTGGAGCAAGGAATGGCAACCCAGTCCCGTATTCTTGCCTGGAGAGTCCCAAGGGTGGGGGACCTGGTGGGCTACAGTCCATGGGGTCCCAGAGAGTCTGCACAGCTGAGAGACTGACACACGTGCACAGGTGCTGGTGTCAGAGTCGGGGCGCACGCTCCGCAGGCGGCAGCGGTCGTGGGCTAAGAGCCCTGCTGCCTTCGGTCTCTCTGGCTAAGGGCGAGTAACCCAGGCAAGGAGGCCGGGGCTGGGACAGGGACAGGCCACGCGTCTCCAGTTCTGATTCGCCTCTTGCCCTCTCTGGCAATGGAAGACCATCAGTGAGGCTTTTGAGAGAGTGGATCCAATTTTTTTTTCCCTATATTCAACTGGTGCCCTCTTTGTTTGGTCAGGAACACACTGCCACGAGAAACAGTGAAAATTCTATGATGTTTCCACACAACTTCTGCCTCTGGGTAGCCATGGCCAGACTTGCCCTGCCGCTGGCATTCACAACAGGGCCCCCAGCCCATCACTTGCAGCCACCCTGCTGTGGGGGCAGCTGCTCAAAGGCGTTTCACATGGGAAGAAAGCGGCAGAGCCAGGTGCTGCCAGGAGCCCCTTCATGCTGTCGGGGCTCTGGGAAACAGTAACCGCCCGCCAAAGGGTGGAGACTTCTGCTTCCAACACAGGCCAACCAGCTAAACACAGGATCTTCCTGAGATTTATTAATTACAACAAAGGCCCAGGTAATTTACAGCATTTGGAGACCTCACAGCTAGGAGGAAACCAGTGAAGCACAATGATGACGATTCAAGGAAAGGTGATCTGTTAGGACAATCCTTTAAACCTTTCTCGTAGGAGTTAAGAATTTCTCAATGCAATTGCATGGTATCAATGCGTAATAATGCATAGCTGGGGCTTATATTCAACTCTGTCAAATATATACTATAGTATCTCCTTAAAGACTCCAAATTCAATAACCTATCTGGGAGAATTGAGATTTCTTCCTCCACCAGAATAGGAAAGATGTTCAGAAAAGGATCTTCCCACATGTTGTTTGAGAAATGCTAGTTTCTTACACTGTCAATAGGTTTTACACAAAAGGTATATCTAAATTCATCTAAATCAAAATAATATTTTATAAGTTAAATAATTGAATAAAATTAAATAAGATTCTCTACCCCCCCCCCAACACTCAGAGCTTCTAATATGTTGGTTTACCCCGTGTATAGCATTTTCCAAATATGCCTGGTCAGACAGAGAGAGACCTAGAGAGAGGCAGAGGTGGGTAAGGCGGCTGCAGGAACGTGTTTTCTCGGGGCACACTTTGGGAAAAGCCCTGGAGACATCAGCATCCTGAGGACAGGGACACTGTAGTTTCCTGTGTTGCTCCCAGACCTCCAGCATAATGCCTGGAATGGAATAGGTATTTGATAAATCATTAATTAAATGAATCAATGAACGCTAAAGCAACTCTTTAGGGGCGGCAGCCGAGAGGAGCTACGCCACATCCGAGGTAAGGGGCTGCGGCCGAGACAGCCAGGCTGTGAGAGCTCAGGAGCAGCCGAGGGGAGCTACCCCTGCTTGAGGCCAGGGCCAGCGGCCGGGAGGAGCTGCCCCACGTCCAAGGAGCAGTGGCTGCACGGGTGCAGGAGGGCCTCGAGGAGCTATTCCATGTTCAAGGTCTGGAGGGGCGGTGGTGAGGAGATAGCCCTTGTCCAAGGTAAGGAGCCGCGGCTGTGCTTTGCTGAAGCAGCAGTGAAGAAATACCCCATGCCCAAGATAAGAGAAACCCAAGTAAGACGGTAGGTGTTGCAAGAGGGCATCAGAGGGCAGACATACTGAAACCATAATCACAGAAAACTAGTCAATCTAATCACACTAGGGCCACAGCCTTGTCTAACTCAATGAAACCAAGCCATACCCACGGGGCAACTCAAGACGGGCGGGTCATGGTGGAGAGGTTTGACAGAATGTGGTCCACTGGAGAAGGGAATGGCAAGCCACTTCAGTATTCTTGCCTTGAGAACCCCATGAACAGTATGAAAAGGCAAAATGATAGGATACCAAAAGAGGAACTCCCCAGGTCAGTAGGTGCCCAATATGCTACTGGAGGTCAGTGGGGAAATGACTCCAGAAAGATTGAAGGGATGGAGCCAAAGCAAAAACAATACCCAGTTGTGGGTGTGACTGGTGATAGAAGCAAGATCCGATGCTCTAAAGAGCATTATTGCATAGGAACCTGGAATGTCAGGTCCATGAATCAAGGCAAATTGGAAGTGGTCAAACAAGAGATGGCAAGAGTAAACATTGACATTCTAGGAATCAGAGAACTGAAATGGACCAGAATGGGTGAACTTAACTCAGATGACCATTATATCTACTACTGCGGGCAGGAATCCCTCAGAAGAAATGAAGAAGCCATCATGGTCAACGAAAGAGTCCGAAATGCAGTACTTGGATGCAATCTCAAAATCAACAGAATGATCTCTGTTCATTTCCAAGGCAAACCATTCAACATCATGGTAAACCAAGTCTATGCCCCAACCAGTA
>SJYF01000608.1:10908646-10922745 GCA_006410515.1 Procapra przewalskii | reverse complement strand
ATATATATATATATATGTATAAAATCTTCTGTATTATATATATATATATTCAGTTATCTATAATTCAGCTATATATAAGCTTTTCAGATTCTTTTCCATTACAATTTATTATAAGTATTGAATAGAGTTCCCTGTGCCACACAGTAGGACCTTGTGTTTTTATACATAGAGCAACTTCACTTTCACTTTTCACTTTCATGAGCTGGAAAAGGAAATGGCATCCCACTCCAGTGTTCTTGCCTGGAGAATCCCAGGGATGGGGGAGCCTGGTGGGTGCCGTCTATGGGGTCGCACAGAGTCGGACACGACTGAAGCGACTTAGTAGCAGCAGCAGCAGCTTATATCCACTAATCCAAAACACTTCATTTATCCCTCCCTGACCTTTCTTTTTCTGTAACAATGAGTCTGTTTTCTATGTCTATGAGTCGATATTTTGTAAACAAGTTCACTTGTATCATTTTTTAGATTTTAAATAAGAGACATCATGTTTGTCTTTCTGTGCCTGACTTACTTCACTTAGTAGGATAATCCCCAGGTCCATCCATGTCGCTACAAATGGCATTATTCCATTCTTTATTTCTGAGTGGCAGACATCTTCTTTGCCCATTCATCTGTTGACAGGCATCTAGATTGCTTCCATATCTTGGCTACTGTAAACGGTGCTGCTATGGACACTGGAGCACATGTATCTTTTCAAAGTAATTTTCTCCAGATATATGCCCAGGAGTGGGATTGTTAGATCATACGGTAACTCTATTTTTTTTTTAAGCTTTAAAAGTATTTTTATTTTTTTGAGAAACCCCCATACTATTTCCCATAGTGGCTACACCAATTCATATTCCCACCAACAGTGTAGAAGGGCTTGCCTTTTCTCCACACTCTCGCCAGCATTTATTTGCAGGCTTTTTGATGACAGCCATTCTGACTGCTGTGAGGTGGCGCTCACTGTAGTTTTGATCTGCATTTCTTTAATGCTGAGCATCTTTTCACACATCTGTTGGCCATGTGCATACTTTCTCTGAAGGAATGTCTATTTAGGTCTCCTGCCCACTTTTTGACTGGGTTTGTTTTTGTTACTGAGTTGCATGAGCTGTTTGTATATGTTGGAAATTAAGCCCCTGTTGGTTGCATCACTTGCAAGTATATTCTCCTAGTCTGTAGTTTTCTCTTTCATTTTGTTTATTGTTTCCTTTGCTATGCAAAAGGTCATAAGTTTGATTAGATTCCATTTTCTTATTTTTTTAAACTGCCTTGGGAGATGGACCTAAGAAAATACTCCTGCAACGTACGTCAGAGAATGGTCTGCTAGCGCTCTCTTCTGTGGCATCATAGCTAAGTCTTTGAGCCACTTGAGTTTGTTTCTGTGTGTGATATGAGGGAGTGTTCTAACTTCATCAGGTTATATGTGGCTGTCCACTTTCCCAACACCACTTGCTAACAATATTTGTCTTTTCTCTATTGTATGTTCTTGCCTCCTTTGTCAAAGATTAATTGATGTTAGGTGTGTGGATTTATTTCTGGGCCATCTATTCTGTGCCATTGATCCATAAGTCTGATTTTGTGCCAGTATCATGCTGCTCTGATTACTGCAGCTTTGTAATCTTGTCTGAAGTCTGGGAGGGTTATGCCTCCAGGGTTATTCTTTTTCCTCAGGATTGGCTTGATGGTTCTGGGTCTTTTGCGGTTCCATATAAATTTTACAATCATTTGTTCTAACTCTGTGAAAAATGTCATGGATAATTTGATAGGGATCGTATTAAATTCGTAGATTGCTTTGAGAGTCTGGCTATTTTAACAATACTAATTCTTCTAATCCAAAGCATGGGATATGCTAGATTACTTTTAATAAAATGATGGATATCAATTAAACTATCCATCCGATGGCGTAATGGAGTAATTGAGTAATGGTTATCAATTGACCAGAGGAGAGACTTGAAATTCACCAATATCCAACCCTCGCCAGCCTCTGTCCCGACAACTATCCACACTCTGCTTCCCTGGCAGTGCTTGGTAAACCAGTTAACTAAAACAACAGCCTTCTGAGCACCGCTACTCCTGTCAGTGAAACACACTTATGCTTTTGTTTCTAGGTGAGAGTTTGCTATGATTTAGGAAAACTGATTATTCTGATGGCCATTAGATAATTTTCTTTTTGATGACAATGAATGCTTACCAGAAAGGCTGTGGATCAGTAACATCTCAGCTTAGCCTGTGTACATTGCGTAACTGTCTGTGTGATTCCCATACGAAATGCAATAATAGCAGCGAGATAATTCAAAGTGAAAAAGAGGATTCAAAAAATCTCCAACAAAATGCTCCAAAGCCTCCCACTTATCTCATTTATTTTTGTAGAGTTTTTGGGTTTTGTTGCTTTTGAGTGTTACACAATTTTTTAAAATGGAAATTGACTTCTTACCTTTCTATTAATGGATAGATTTCTCATTTTTGGTTGGCATTCCCTTATTTTGTGGTATTTACTAGCATAAAACTAATAGTGAATAGGAACAGTTTTACCTCTAAGTTTTCATCTCTTTCATTTTGTTAGTGGCGTCAATCTCATAAATAGTCTCTTTTCATTCTTTTATTGACTGCTTTAATTCATTTCTTGAGTCATCCCTATTGCAGATACCCCAAGACACATGTGTTACATGAACTTATTTTCACCTTTTCTGTTACATAAATAATTCCCAATGCAGGATATTCCTGAGCCTCTTAGAGTGGGCTCAGCTGTCAGACAAAGATGGAGCAGGCATTCTCCAGCCACTTCTTTATTTTACTACCAGCTCTGAAATCAGCATTATCTTCAGCTTCTTGACTTTTCCTCCATTCTTCTGTGGCAATATGTGAAAACTCTTATGCTTCAGAGAAAATACAAACCAGAATAAAAACCAATATTTTAATTAGATTGGCTATCAATTTTCGAGGTGTATTCTTTGCGTTCTCAGTACCTTAGAACAGTGGCATGTCGTAGGCAGTTGGTAACTGCTTGTCAGGGGATTTATTTGCTTTTTTGAATGGATCCCAACTGCTATATGTGCAACTGCAAAATTATGCTTGATGATAGACAAATTTGTAAAAGAACATAGAAAAATGATGACTGATTTGTTAGGGTGAGGAGGAGCAGGTACTTTGGTACCCTTCATCACTAGGTATGACTGTGCTGCTGACTGACTGACTGATAAAAGTTCTGGGAGAGTCCACCTGGCAGAACTGCCTCTTCTTATACTGACAGCTTACTCCTTGGAAGACGCTTACTCCTTGGAAGAAAAGTTCTGACCAACCTAGACAGCATATTAAAAAGGAGACATTACTTTGCCAACAAAGGTCCATCTAGTTAAAGCTATGGTTTTTCCTGTGGTCATGTATGGATGTGAGAGTTGGACTGTAAAGAAAGCTGAGCGCCGAAGAATTGATGCTTTTGAACTGTGGAGAAGACTCTTGAGAGTCCCTTGGACTGCAAGGAGATCCAACCAGTCCTTCCCAAAGGAAATCAGTCCTGAATATTCACCGGAAGGACTGATGTTGAAGCTGAAGCTCCAAAACTTTGGCCACCTGATGTAAAAAACTGACTCACTGGAAAAGACCCTGATGCTGGGAAAGATTGAAGGCGGGAGGAGAGGGGGACCACAGAGGATGAAACGGTTGGATGGCGTCACCGCCTCGATGGACGTGAGTCTGAGTGAGCTCCGGGAGTTGGTGAAGGACAGGGCAGCCTGGCTGCTGCCGTCCACAGGGTCACAGAGCCGGACATGACCGAGCGACTGCCCTGCTCTGCACTAACCGCAGAGTGTGTTGTGGTCTTCCTCTGACTCACCTCGAACACAGTAAAATTCGACTGAGAAGAGCATTAAGATCAGCATGAAGGAAAATGGTTAAAAGTTAAAGCCCAGGTGCTCCTCCACAGTACTTAGCACCTTGCTGTAGCGCCACATCTAACCCTCCTGACATCATCAGGAGGTAGGTTTGCTATTGTTTCTATTTCGGAGATAAGGAATCAAAGACGCTGAGAAGTTAAGTCCCTTATTTGGGAAGGCCCCCGAGCTGGAGTGCGTCTCCCAGGTCCTCGCAGTAACCGTAGCGGAGCCCGGATAAGCAGCTCAGAATGGGGAGCTGGCAGGCTCATCTACTTTGTTCCAACAGGACTGATGAGCTGATTGGCTATGACTCTTGTTCAAGGGCTGTCACTGCTGCCTCGGCTTTGTTTACCCAAGACTTAGATAAATCAGAATAGGACTGAAGAACAAACAGGGTGGATCCATCAGGGGAATTATTTGTACGAAAGATAAAGACATAGGCTGTGGAAGGGGGAAAAAATAGGGACAGCAACAATAAAAACCACGTTCTCATTCTTCACAATCAAACAGTCAAGAGTGCAGGTCTGATCTAAGGCTAATCACTCAGGACCAGAGAAGGCGTCTGTTCAGACCCATAACAATCCCTGGGTCTGGGGCCAAAGGTGTTTCAAGCAAGATAACCAAGGGGCTATTTCTTACTGTCTCTCTGAGGCTTTGGGACCACCACTTTCTAAGCCATATAACAAACCACATATGGACCAAGGGGTAGCATGTGGGATGAGAGGCGCTTTACAGTACAGCCTTAAGAGGCTTGGGTGCAGGAAGCCTCAGCAAACAAGCAAACAAAAACTCCAGAAACAACTCTCCTCATGAGCTCACGTGAAACAGCCCCACGTCCGTCCTTGGCTCATCAGAACCTTTTTTTCCTCCCTGGCCTTTGGACTGCTCCCGCAAGTCAAGCCCCACTGGCTAAGGGTCATCGGTGCCAGAATTTACTAGGAGAAAATTACCAGGGAGAACAACCTTAGGTCGTTCTTGTCATCAGACACTGTTGTTCCAAGAAGGTGGTGAGCTCTTCAAGGGCAAAGGTGACACTATTTTTACCACTCTCGTAGGACTCAGGACAATGCTGGGCACAGCACAGGCAAGTGGATAACTCCTCGTTGGCCTGACTTGACTTCATTCAGAGTTTGATCTTACTGTTAGCAGCTCAGAAGACGGTACAAAGGTTGCTGAAAGGTATCAGTGAGAAGCACCCCTCCTTCCTGGCTATCACCCAGGACACACTGCTTGGAGAGGACTGAAATGCTTCCTGTCTCTACCTACCAACTCCCTGGGAAGCCAAGCCGAGCCTGGAACGCTGCTTAACAATGTTAATGTGCGTCTGTAGGCGGACAGGCAACTCGGAGGCTTGCTTTCCACCTTCCCCCACTTCCTTAGATAGAACTCTTCTGATTTTCAGACAGCGAGGGAGACTCAGGGCTGGGGGCTGGGGAACAGAGAGACGTATTTACAGTGATGCAGACTCCACTTGCTGTAGACATATCCTATAGGACTGTAGGGAGCACTGAACTTCGTAACAAGACAAAGTTCTTTGCTCAACCCTGTCCACCACCTCAGAGTAAAGTAGGAGCCGAGAACCGAAAAGAGATGGGGTGCTGTAGGCAACGTAAAGGCCTTCTCACTGAAGCCAGTAAGGCTTCACTATCAAAACAGCCACAGCCTCTAGAGCTGGGTGACTATGGGAAAAATAAAATGCCACAACAAGCCTGACAGATCAGCCTTTCAGCTCTGCTGTTTATTTATACTTTACACATACTTTCTTGACTAATAGACCCTGTTTCTCTAAAAAATTTTTATATCCAGACTTTACCCACTGCCAGATTTTTCTGGTGATGGCTAGGTGCTTATGAATTTGCTTGCCCTCTGACAGAAATTAGGTGGTGGGATGACTTGTGGTTACAACTAAGTCTGATAAAGCATACTTATCCATTGCAGTCAAGAACCAACACTGGTGCAGGAATCAGTAACTTTTAGCCTAATTCCTTACTGAACCTCCGCGAGAATCTCGTCTCTTTGAGCCCCATTTTACTCTTATAAATGAGCAGGTTGGACTAGCTGCTTTAAAGGTCCTCCGCCACCCTCACGTTCTATGCTGCCATCTAGGAGAGACCGCTGTATGACAGAGAGGTCCAACTGCAAACCGGAAGACACAGCTTAAGGTCCCCACCTCACCATTTAACTACTCATCACACTCTTCTGAGCCTTGACTTCTTTCATCTGTAAGAGCCATTCAAGTTCTAAATTCTATGATATTTTATGACATTGCTTATTGAGTCTGAAAATATCACAACCATAAGGTCTCAGAAATTACCTTTAAGATTGTCGTACTACACAGATTGCATCCCATAAACAATCCAATTTGATAATCAACCACCAGCATTTATTGTGCAAGCAAATCACTTATCTGCACAACTGTGCAGGGACGAGAGGATGCATATTTTGCAAACACCACTCTGCAGTGGTGATTTTATCTGCCTGGTCCTAACTGAATTGTAGACCACCTAATACCCAGCGCTACCTGCCGCCCGCGCCTGGAGGCCCCTCCGGTACTCGTGCCTGGAGGAGCCTGTGGACAGAGAAGCCTCACAGGCTGTACAGTTCATAGTGCTGCAAGGAGTCAGACACAACTGAAGCGACTTAGCAGGCACGCGTGCACCGCCCATGATGCGTGGTTTTCGTGAGGTTAATCGTGGGCTGCTGTTGAAGGGGTCGCAGAGTCGGACACCACTGAAGTGACTTAGCAGCAGCAGCAGCAAGCACGGTGTCAAATCTGAATTCTGTATTTTCAACAGTCTAGGTTGTCTGCTTTCTACAGAATGGTGCCGCTGGAACATGGCCGAACAAGCCCCGACTGGCACCCTCACCCACTTGGCCGTCGGGAAACTGCATTCTGAGGTGCTCGTGTGGCCTGCTTCCCGTAGTAGCTTCCACTTCACGGTTTGGCCAGTCAACTCCTTCCTTGCTTAGGGAATAAAGTGCCGCTTTTGTACCAGCTTGATTGGGAGTAGGCTGTTGTCTAAGTTCTGGGAGGGTGCTGAGCGAAGAGTGGTTGTTTCTGAAGACAGGACCTGTCAGGCGTGGAGGCAGCATGCACTGCTCTGGGGGGCTGACTGTGTGCTCATCATGGTCCAGTCTGGCTGGCTGGCTTTCCTCTAAACAAAGAACGGAAGTGCTGGCTGCTGTGGACGGTCTCAGTCCTTGTCTGGCAGCCACCAAAGAGGGAAGAAAGAGGCGGGAATAACACTCACTGAGTAACTCTCGCGTCGGCAGACACGGCTCATCTCAGGCAATGCTCACGAGCTGGCAGGGGCCCGGCGGGAGGCAGCCCCGGGGCCTGGCAGTGAGGGCAGGCCTCCGTCTCCGTGCCCAGCTCTGCTTTTCTGCCCTGACTGTCCCCAGAGAGGCTCTTTTCACTCGGCAGCAAGATGATGCCAGCACCACCCTCACGTCCTCCTGGCTTAGCGAGCCCAGGGAGGGAAGACTGCTCCTTCCCGTGTGTGCACAGCGACCCCGAGGAAGGTTCGGCTTGGGACATGTTCCGTATGCCACATGCTTATGACTGAACCAGCTTCCCAGTGCCCTCACCCAGGCACAGCGAGCGTGTGCAAGAGCCAGGGTGGCACAGCCCCAGTATGGAGGCGGCGGGGAAGCTTCTTTAAAAAAGCCGAAGAAGGTGGCCACCCTTGATAGAGAGACAAAACCTCTGTCCAAACGGCTCCCTCAGTCCAATGCAATGAGCTCCTTAAAAACAACACTGAGTTGAGATGTCAGTTTGGATGTTTCCTCAAGCAGAATGGACTTGAGAATGCGAAAGGGAAAGTTAAGGGCAGTTTACCAAATATCAGTGGACATATATATTAACATACATTTATCAGACAAGCAACATAAATCTGTCTTCTTTCTTCTTTTGATGAGTCTTGTGCAGAAATGGCAGCTAGCTTTCTCTTGGATACATATGCAGTCATCTAGATTTAAAGGCATATGGTCTCTCTTGGATCGCTTACAGATTGCAAGATGGCTCTGAAGCCAAACTTGCTGCTTATTTCATGCCCTGCACATTTAATTACTGCTTGATGTGAATGAAGCATTTTATCTGAAGACATGCGCTGCTGAAATTTTAGCTGGGTTGAGTCATAAAACAGTTTTCAACAGATTGAGGCAATCTTAGAGGGAAGTTTGTGAAGAAAGTTGGCTTGAACTATCTCACTGTAAGTCATAAATGTTTTGAGTCAGTCTGAGGATTGCTGGATAAGACGACAAATACAAGTGTTCCTAGTTTAAGGCTTTTCTGGAAAATTTTAAAAACCACAACCCTTCTATTGGGGTTAATCAGTATTGGTAACTGGCTAATCATTATTAGGAGTTAGTTCTGAAAGAGAGAGGGCGTTTCCCCTAGTCACGTGTTTCTTTTCGGGTTGGGGGGGTTGTTTTTTTACTTTTAGTTTGGTGCAAACTAATTTCTCTGCAGCAGAGGTTTCCTTGGTTCCACCTTGGCTCAGCCTCTGTGCCTTCACGTCAGTTCAATCCTCCCTCTAGCTGGCCATCTCAGGGGTGTACTAGCCTGGGGCAGGGACGAGGCAGGACCTGGGGAGCCGGTGCAGCCTGGTATCTCAGCAAATACATAAAGAGCTTATGAGTCCTGCTGTTCGGTCTCATGAGTTGGTCTACCAATTTCAAATTATGTAAATGAAGTAAACAGCTCGGCTTAGGATGAGGAGTGAGGAAACAATGCTAGCGAACTGCCCGGTGTGGTGTCTGGCACACGGCCCTCATCAAGAGCTTGGTCCTCATCGCCAGGCTCCACCCACACCCGCTCCTCACGCTGGAGCGCCTCGGCCCTGGTGGAGGTGGGAGAGCTCCTCCTCACCCCCGGCCCTGCAAGGCTGCTCTAAGCTGCCCCTTGCCTTTTTTTTCTTTACTGCCCTCCTTTGTGCCAAATAACTCTGACTTTGCAAAAAAAAATTTTCTTCTTCTTTTTTTAATTCAAGCTCTGATCCTGAGAGACAGAATAGAGAAAGCAATTTCACCAACTTGTTTAAACTCCTCCGGAGCATGGCACCCTCTCTCCCCGTCAAGAGTCTTCACACAGGCTGTTCCTTTGATCTTTTTCTCTTGTGTTTGTGCCTTCAGCTTGCTCACAATCAAGACTCCTGTCTCCTCCAGAAAGCCTTCCCTGACCCTTGACCCCACACATCCTGGGCTTTCTATGTCTCCTGGCACATCAGACCTTCCCTCTCACTGCAGGGCTCATCCTGGCGACTGGCTCAGGCAGACTGTGAGCTCCAGACGGGGCAGAGGCCGTGTTTGCCTCATTGGTCTGTATGGATCATTGCGCCCTCAGCATCTAGCGCCCAGCAGGCACTTGATAAGTGTGCTTCCTTGGAAACACACGTCAGTTCCTTTTCTAGAAGGGCCCCAAGGATCATTTACTCTTGTGTCTCCTCAATTATCCGTCTCCTGGGGCAGCACTGCTTTGATGGTGGAAACGTCCCAGAGCTGCGCTGGCTCGCAGAGTAGACGCTGGACACCTGCCGCTATTGAGCCTTTGAAATGCGACTGGTGCAACTAGGGGCCTTACCTTAATTTAATCTGAATTCAATGTTAACAGCCACTTGCTATCACATTGGCTGGCACAGTCCAAGAGTGTGAGGTTTAGAAGTTTGTTTCGAGGAGCTGTGATTCTTAGAAATTTCACTTTTCCAGGGGATAGAATTGTCACAAAATTCGTAAGTCTAGCAGTAACACCCAAGTTTAGTTAACGTTTGGAAGTGAGTTCCCAAAGAACACATGTGTTGCATCATTTTGGGGGGCTGTGGGGAGCATCTCAATTTTAGGCAAAGGAGTGCTGTGCTTGGGTAGCACGCGTGTGCTGATTGACACCTTCTGCTGTGTGACCCTGAGCAAGTCACTTAACTTCTCTGTGTCTCAGCTTCCTTACCGAGAAACTGGAGCTAACAGTTTCTAACTCAAATTGTGTTAAATGAGAATGTGTTGCTGCTGCTGCTGCTGCTGCTAAGTCACTTCAGTCGTGTCCGACTCTGTGCGACCCCAGAGACGGCAGCCCACCAGGCTCCCCCGTCCCTGGGATTCTCCAGGCAAGAACACTGGAGTGGGTTGCCATTTCCTTATCCAATGCAGGAAAGTGAAAAGTGAAAGTGAAGTCGCTCAGTCCTGTCTGACTCTTAGTGACCCCATGGGCTGCAGCCCACCAGGCTCCTCTGTCCATAGGATTTCCCAGGCAAGAGTACTGGAGTGGGGTGCCATCGCCTTCTTCGAATGAGAATGTGAGTGTGTGTTTATGTGTGTGTGTGTGAATGAGAGAGAACAGTCCCTGGCTCATATCATATTCTCAAAAATGCTAATCACTATAGTTATTTCATTCTTTCATGTTTCTAAATCAACATGGCATTTGGATATGTGTGTGTGTGTGTGTGTGTGTGTGTGTGTGTGTGTGTGTGTGTGTACACACACATCCCAGCAGATTCGCTACACCTGCTTCATAATTTTTGGTCAGGCAGAACAAGAATGTGGCGGCAAGTGCTATGTGAGGGTTAGAGGACAGGTATATCAGAACGTTCCACTGGATCATTATTAGGGAAGGCAACTCACTTTAGAAGGGTAAAATATTTCCAAATGTTATTTTAAAAGAGCAACAGTATTCCAAGTAGGGAAGAGAATTTTGGCTCGCGGGAAGATTTCTGCAAACATTTCTATTTTCTTCGCCACTGTTGTCACCTGACAGGTTGCCCTTTTGCCGTCCTCTCAACAGGCAAATTGCTCAGCGGTGGCTGCCATGTGCCATATGCCAAGAGGATGGGAATGACCTGATGCAGTGAGTCAAACAGCCACCCATTCAAGTTTTACTATTTGAATCAGCGTGCTCCACAAAGTCTGTATATCCTCTGTGGCCCCGAAGCCCCATTAGAAACTGTGTGAGCAAGGGCAGGAGACAGGGAGATGTTTCCCGGAGTCAGTAGCTGATTTGCAAGCCTTAGGAGTTTGCATGAAAGGCAGCAGTAAAAGTCAGTCATCAGCTCTGATATTTACAGTGAGGGGGAGAAAGAGACGAGAAAGCCATGGAATGTCATTAGAAGTCAGGCAAGTAGAGAGAGCTGCTCAATATAACTCGTACCTTATTACCAGCTCTTCGTTTTTTTATGTAAAGTTTTTTTATGTGTGATGCATGTGTGGGGTCTTTTTTAAGAAACAGAAACAAGAATCTTCCTCCCTCTGGTCAATGGTGTATGATAAGCTACTATGTTCTTTCACACAAGAAATTGGAAATGAACTAACCTCAAACGCAGGAAGACAAGGTCTGAAAAGCAATCTAAAGTTTTCTTTATTTCCTCTGCTTTTTTTTAATGTTAGAAATTGAGGAATCATTCTGAATTTCAAATAATCTGCCTGGTCCCAATACCAAACTGTTGCATATTTTTTGCAAACTTAGACGCATTTAAAAAACATTTTGTAAAATAAATCTTATATAGAGAAAAAAATATAAAAAATAATTCTCACATGGTATTAGAATATCTAGTGAATTGTAAATAAGGAAGCATTAATTTTATTGTCAATACAGATAAATACAGAGCAATAATAGGGAGTCTCAGATGCGTTGAACACTGTTGGAACTACTGAAATGACACAGATTAGAGTTTTAACATGCCCTTATGAACTGTCACTTTTTTAAGTGCAGAAATATCTGGACTCTTAGCTTGTTTTTGTCTCTTTGATTTCTTATTATCCTGGGGAGATTAGACTATGGTGCTTGGAATTCTAATTGACCCTCCATACTTGAAATCATTCCCTTCTATAGCACCTAGAAAACAGGCAAGCATTTGAGGGGGAAATAGGCTCAAATATACAGCAAACTGGAAACACACACGTGGGAGTGAGGCACGGCTTAGCTGCTGAACAGCAGCGACCCTTTCTTTAAATGTCTTCCTGGGTCTTTGAAAAGCATTCATTTTAGCACAAAATTGCTTCTTGGATTAGAATTAGGACCCTTTGGGAAAGCTCATAAAAGCACTCACTTTTGGAAGGCTACTGGGTTTCCAGGGTGATGAGTGAACCAGATCAGCAGTAACCATAAAATGTTAGGTTCTAAGGTCAGAGAAGCTCTGTCCGCCCCTTATTTTGTATGTGAGAAGGCTGAAATCACAGAGGCCGATGGCCTTGCCCAAGCCACACGCGTCAGGGTAAGGCTATTTCTAGAATGGCACCTCTTGACCTCGTCTGGCTGCTCCTTTGACCACAGCACGCACCCTGGAATTCAACAGCGCCCAGCATCCCCTCCAATGCCTGGCAGTGAGTGGACTCACAGTAAATGTGTGCTGACTGAGCAGCCTAAGAGCCTCAATAACTTAAAATACCACTTAAAATTAGTTACAAACACTGAAATTTTCAGACAGGCTGGCCAATTGCAACAAGTTCATTTTGAACAGAAAGAGGGACTGCTGAGTCATACAAATAGGAGGGAAGAACTCAACCATAGCTTGTGGCAGCCAGCTAAAATGTCCCGTGCCGAGGGGCTGGAAGAGCTGGCCACCTGCGGCCGAACGAGGAGCACGAAAGCACCCTTAGCGATAATGGACTACAACACAGAATGAGACTCCTTTGCTTCCTGCAGCTGTCCAAACAGCAGGCGAATGTTCAGAATGGCTCCTTTGGAGAAAACGGGGTGAAATTTTGACATCCAAAGGTCTTGAGATAACCACAGTAATGAGAATGACCACTGAGGGAAGACCATCCTTCGCTTACACTGAATTAGAATATAGCTATTTTGAGCATTTTTATTCAAAAAAATGGAAATTTTGCTTAATTTCCATTTATCCTATTCTAAGTCTACCAACCTTGCAAAGCAGAGGCATGATTGATCTTAAAATGTCAATCTTGCACCTAAGGAGAGGAAGAAAAGATTTATTTAAAGAATAAAATGTCATAGGGGTTCTTGAGAGAAAAGCTCCTGGGTCTGGGTTTTCTTCGACAGCCAAGCTTCCAAATGAGTAATTTCCCCCCTCTATACATTTTGTAGCAGACCTCCAGATGGCTGTGAGTGAAGACCTACGGACTGGCAAATGCTTCCATGTTTTAAAGTCCTGTTTGGAAATTAATCTACTTGGGTGATGATAAAATTCTATGCCTGGACACACTCATCCCAATGAAAACGCATCCACTAGGCTGGGGCTGGCAGTGAAGCAGCTGGCATTTAATGCTTTTGGTATAGTCCTAGGGGTTCAGGGAGGCAAATGAAACCCACAATTTGGATAGCTCACCTGACTCCATTTTAAAGCATGAGTGGGTACAGAAGAATGTGAATGGATTCATCAGAGAGCCTGAAGAATTCTCAGCACCTACACACAGTCTTCAACTGAAGATTTAATATGCACATTATTCTATATTTCCAGCATCTATAACAGTGTCTGCCTAGCACAAAGTAGGCATTTGATGATTATTTGTGAAAATGTTTCAGTGTTAAAATTAGAGGAAATCTCCCACTGTTTAGATGCAGACAGAAATTTATATTATTTATGAAATGTATCATTATTTTATCACCTTTTTAGTTAAAAAAAAATGAGTTTAAAGACACCTCAGATTTTACCTAAATTGGCCTCATGTTTCAGAAAGAATTTCCCTCAAATCACCCTGGATTAATTAATTCTATTTCTAATGACATTTAGGCGGAGAATGGCTACGTATAAAGTCCAGTGACTGCCATATTGGCTTTCTTTGTGTGAGGATGCATAATTCCTCTTCTTCAGGTATTCTTTACTTTCCAGAGGGTGGGCAAGATTAACGGTGCCTGCTGCCATTGCTCTGAGCTAGCTGGAAAGACCCCTAGTCATCCTGACAATCTGGAAAACCAGGTCCCTCTTTTTACCCTTGCAGCCGTTACAGAGGGACGAAAGGCCAAGAAGAGAACCACTGCCACTGCTGAGCGCTGGGCCAGGAAAGAGCCACTCCAAAGGCAGGAGTGTGTGACCCGCTCTCACTCCTGGGGAGCCCGAGCAGGGAGCCAGTCTCTCCAGGGGCCAGCAGGCCGCCAGCGCTGAAGAACCTGCCGTGTCTTCCTAGTGGAGGGACAGGGCAGAGATGTGAGCACAGCTGTAGCTGGCGCAGCGGCTGCTTCAGAGCACGGCCCCAGAGAGAGGAGGGAGGGGCTGTAACGGCCTGAGCATGTCACTTCAACACAACTTATATTTTTATATCCTAACCCTTATGGCAGAAAGTGAAGAAGAACTGAAG
>SJYF01000608.1:10891649-10908631 GCA_006410515.1 Procapra przewalskii | reverse complement strand
CTCTTGATGAAAGTGAAAGAGTAAAGTTAAAAAGTTAGCTTAAAGCTCAACATTCAGAAAACAAAGATCATGGCATCCGGTCCCATCACTTCATGGGAAATAGATGGGGAAACAATGGAAAAAGTGGCTGACTTTATTTTATTTGGCTCCAAAATCACTGCAGATGGTGAGTGCAGCCATGAAATTAAAAGACGCTTACTCCTTGGAAGAAAAGTTATGACCAACCTTCAGCATACTGAAAAGCAGAGACATTACTTTGCCAACAAAGGTCCATCTAGTCAAAGTTATGGTTTTTCTAGTGGTCATGTATAGATGTGAGAGTTGAACTATAAAGAAAGCTGAGCGCCAAAGAATTGATGCTTTTGAACTGTGGTGTTGGAGAAGACTCTTGTGAGTCCCCTGGACTGCGAGAAGAGCCAACCAGTCCATCCTAAAGGAGATCAGTCCTGGGTGTTCATTGGAAGGACTGATGTTGAGGCTGAAACTCCAATTTTTTGGCCACCTGATGTGGAGAGCTGACTCATTTGAAGAGACCCTGATGCTCGGAAAGATTGAAGGCGGGAGGAGAAGGGAACAACAGAGGAAGAGATGGTTGGATGGCATCACGGACTCTTGATGTTGGATGGACATCATGGACACGGGTTGATGATGGACAGGAAGGCCTGGTGTGCTGTGGTTCATGGGGTCACAGAGAGTTGGACACAACTGAGTGACTGAACTGAACTGAACCCCCCAAAGATGACGGACTAGGAACTGGGCCTTTGGAAGGTGCTTGAGTTATGAGGTTCAAGCCTTCAAGAACAGGATTAGGGCTCCAAGGAAAGAGATCCCACAGAGTTCCCTAGCCTCTTCTGACACTCAGGGGCTCAGTGAGAAGCTTGCCTCCTGGGCAAGGGCCCTCACCCGACCATGCTGAGCTCAGATCTCCAGCCTCCAAATCTGTGAGCCATAGATTCTGCTGTTTATAAGCTACTTAGTCTATATTGTTATAGACACTTGAACTGACTAGGACAAGACAAAACCAAGAATGTCATTATTGTTGCTTAGTTGCTCAGTCGTGTCTGACTCTTTGTGACCCCATAGACTGTACCCCGCCAGGCTCCTCTGTCCATGGGATTCTCCAGGCCAGAATACTACAGTGGGTAGCCATTTCCTTCTCCAGGGGATCTTCCCAACCCAGGGATTGAACCTGGGTCTCTTACACTGCAGGCAGATTATTTACCATCTGAGCCACCAGGGAAGCCAAACTAAGAATGTTCCCAGTAAATTGTCTAAAAAAATAAATCCACCAGGAAGCTACCTAGTCCTGGTTTCCAGATAACACAAAGTTTGTTCATTTATTTATTCATTCAACAAATAGAGCATCTCAGACCAATATTATGGATTGGCTTAGTAAATATCTCTGCTTCTCGACAGAGAATCAAGCAAGAAACTTACATGTGACTTTGGAGTACCCTTCTAAATAATTTCTATAGGTTACACAGTTACATGCCTATGGTCAAACATACCAAGGATAAACGGAATATTATCAAAATAAGATCACCCTTCAAAAATTGCTTAAAAGGTCTGAAAAATTTTAAATTGAAGAGATAGCCACATTAAGTCAGGGTCTGAACGTTCAGACTCTGGTTGAACCACCAGAACTGCTATATCTTAGCAAATTTCACCCTGAGGGGTAGCATAATATATGAAACCAAAAATGCACAGGTATTTGGCTTCCCAGTGGCTGCAGGGTAATACTCCCATTTATTTGGAATCTGTCAAGGAAACAGTTTACCCTCTCACTTATGTCTCAATTTATGTTTTTGAATTTTTAATAAGTTTTATTGATTTTTCTTGACCATTTTTCTATGACACACTGAGGAAAGTAAATGAAGTGTTTTAGAGTATTCTCTCTAAATGCCTTCCATAAAATGTAATGATATTGCTTTTCGTTTGAAGAGATCTTGGATTTTCTCCCCCGCCTTGTGTCAACAATAACATCATGGGAACAAAAGCGTTCCTACCTGTTCCTGACTTGGTATCTACATGGCTGTGAGTGAAGACATGGGCTTTACCCACACACTGCTAGGGTCAGATTGCTGTGGATACGAATTAATAACTGCAGAACCAATATATGGCTGTTACCAGGAACCAGAGAGTTAAATCCAGGATCCCAGACAACACCTCGAAGCAAGAGAGGCACGGATTTGTATCTGAGTCGTGGTGGGGTTCTGAGGTGTAAGGGGCGGGGTGGGGAGATGCAGAAAGCCTCATCCCAGCACGCAGTGGTTTTTCCTTAGGAGAGCCTGGTGGCTCACTGTGCCTGTCAAGCAGGCTAATGTGCCTGTGAATTTCCTCTGACAAAAAACACATCACAGCAACAGCAGCGCCAGAAAACAACACAACCAAACTGTGGAAGACGGGAGCCCAGCGCTTCCCAGGCCGACCAGAATGTGACCGAGTTAAAGCAGCACAAGGCGCTGAAAATAAACAAAGAAAGGCTGGGAAGAAATGAGATCACTTTCTAAGAAAAAAGCATTTATCATTGATAGGCCAAAGTAAATGCTTCTTCCACAGCCATTTCTTTTAGATATACTTGGCAGTCTCAGTTCAAGGTCAAAAAATATCAGAGGGCAAAAGGAATATGACTCAAGATTTAAGATTTGTCGTGACTGGCTTTGTAACTGCATAAATATTAAATATGTAGAAATAATTGTATGCACATTATCTCCACATCTCCACACGTTGCTTTAATTTTTAATGTAATCTTTTATCCGCCTTTTCCTGAGCTGGCTGTGGGTCTGTGATTTGCATAGCTAGAATGATCTGGTGCCATCAATTTAGTAATGAAGTTACTCATTGAACAGAAGAGGCTTCTAAAGGATTACACAAAGCTGCAGGATAGAAGAGTGTGGAAATGGAATTTTATATTCCAGGTAAATGGGAAGTTTATTTTACTGCACATTTTCCCATTATAAATTTAATATGGCTACTTTAAAATAAAATCGGAAAACAGAGAAGAGAGGCAAGCACACACCTGCACTTTCGCCATCCTAGCAGGGTCTTCCGCTCTGGCCTTTCTGTGCTGAAGCGTGCATATTTTTAACACGGATGCAATCGTGTTCTGTGTGTGTGCATGCATGTGTATCTTTTGCACCTATATCTTTTCTCTTATCAATATGATTCTCATAACTGTAACTTTTATGCCTGTAAAATAATAACAATAAAGGGGTCCATAATTAGACTTGCCCATCAGATTTCTGTGGCTAGCAGTGGCAGAGTAGCGGAGCGTCTGAGACTGGGGCCCGGTGAGTCAAGCACCAGCTCTGCCCCCTAACTTTGTGGGCTTGGACAGATTAGAAAGGACTGGCCTCAGTTTCCTCAGACATAAAATGGGCGTAATGGTGGTGCCTCTGCTGGACTGCTCCTGTCTGTGCACGGCAAACGAGATAACCTATGGGAAGCACTTGGCCCGCCTCTTACATGCAGGAAGTGCTAAAACTGAGTGCTATTAAAGACAAAAATGTCAAAAAACATTGCACTGGGGTTTAAACAAGTTTAAGTTCTACAAAACGGAGTTTCCTGAGACATTGTCAACACCCTAGAAATCTCCACGTGCCTTTTTCCAGTAACAACTCCCCACCTCCACCACTAATCAGATACTATGGTTAACGCTTGCTTTGCCTCATATTTAAACATCTAAGTATACTACCCTAAGAGTACAGATTCATTTCGCCTGTATCAAACTTGATATAAATGGAATATCTCTCTCTTTCTACCTGCACCCCCCCTCCCCTTAAATATCATTGTATTTAAGAAGCACACTGAGACTTCCCTGGCGCTCAGGTGGCTAAGACTCTGAGCTCCCAATGCAGAGGGCCGGGTTCCATCCCTAGTCAGGGAGCCCCATCCCACACGCCACAACTAAGAGCTTGCATGCCGCAACTAAAGACCCTGCATGCTGCACATGAGGTCTGGCATAGTCAAATAAATAAACAGTTAAAAAAAAAAAAAGCACACAATCTAAGGCTTGGTTAGGTTGTGATTTAAAAAAGCTCTGGACAGGGAGCCAGAGAACTTGGCTTCTGGTCTAGTTTATGTAAGATCCTGGGCACATTTTTTTGCTTCTCTGGGGCCTCCATGTAAAAATGTTTGGATGTGCTAAGTGTCTTTGAAGATTTAAAGTACTAAACTGCTAAGCCCTTCCTCTTTGAGTATTGTGTTGGCATATGAGAAGTCAGAGCCAGGAAGAATCCAGAGAAAGGCCTGGGGCTTGCTGGAAATAAGCCTCCTCTTCTCAAAATTCAAGCCAATAACAGTGCCAGCAAACAAAGGGCTATAGAAAAATGAAAGTGATGATCCCACATCACAAATAATTTTCTCATCTCTGATAAATGTACATTTAGACATGTAATTGGCCTTAACGTGCACAGGGACTATTTTCCCAGGATAAATCACAGTCATCAAGAGCACCTTAGGAGTTTGGAGTTCAAATAAATAAACCCGTCATATAAGCTTTCCAGGCCAGAGACAGTTTTGAAGGTTTTAACCCACTCTCCCTGTGGAAGCATTTTCACTTCTCCAGACGCTGCCTGGGGTAAGGACTGAAGGCTGGCTCAGCCAGAATCCGGTCGACCGCCCTCTTACTGCAGCTTTCGTGATGCAGAGACTGGAAGCTTAAAACACGTCCTAGACTTTTTGTACCAAGAGCTATGGATACGAATTAGGTCTGTCAGTTAAATATACTCATGTAAGATTTAGAAAACACAGGGGAAGCTGAGGTAAGAGTCCTGACCACCTGCGACTGTGCTCCTCTCACAATCAGGTTGACGGAAGCCTTCTTCCCGAGCAGTGCTCCACAGTTCACCCCTCAGCCTGCCAGCCTCCTGGGAGGTAAGGGCAGTTTACGGCAGCTGTGAGGGCAGCAGCTCTTTGACTCCACCTTCTGTCACAGGGTGATGCTCTTGAACCCCATGTTCCGGTCATTCTCAGCAGTAATAGCTCCGCTGACAGGTCAACTCTGTATGTGCTGGAATTGTTTATTCTTACAGGCCTCGTCTGTTAACTCACTCCTCCAACCCTGACATGGATTTTTGTGAGCACCCTTTATTAAATACCTCCCTGCTTAAAACATTTAGAATTGTATCTGCTTGCACCAAACCCTGACTGATACACATCCTAGATATTATTTTGGAAAATCTACTCACTGTAGTACAAGATGCAAAGTATTATAACTTTATAGAATACTATAGCAAACAGGAGAGGGGTTTTGAAACCAGAAAAAAGAAAAGCTATACCATTTAGTAGCTATCTATCGTAAAGCAAGTTATATAACTTTTTTTGTATCTAAGTTCCTATATATTCATATATATATACACACACACACATATGTGTGTGTGTGTGTGTGTGTTTGTGTAGAGTCATGAGAATTAAATGAAGCGACAGAAGCAAAGCGTCTGTGTCCTCAGTGCCTAGCACCGAACTGTCACTCCCCTTGTAGAGCTTTCTTTCTCTCCCCTGTTGGATGTCCTTTAGTGATTGAGGTGTTTATAAAACAATATGAGGGGCAATTCCTTTTAAAGGACTTTTTAGAAAACCTTGTAGGAACACAGAGATTCGACACTGATTCACAGAGGCAAGACGAATAGGTTTAAACTCAGCTCAAGAGCAGACTTCTATTATGAGTACTACTGATTCACCCCAACTGGTGGCTCAGGGCTCAGATAACTGGCTAATTATTTCAACAAATACTTGTCAAGCCTCAACATTCCAAAACATCACCCATTAAGGTACAGTGGTAAATCAAAAGCTGCCTGAATCCCAAGAGCTTACATTCTCCTGGGAGAGATGGACACCAAATAACTCAACATATAATTTCAAGCAATGAGAAGGACTATGAAAAACAGGCATTCGTCCTTTAACTCTCTTTCCCTTACCTTCTCAGAAGTTCATCATTACTTGAGTCACCCCTTCTTTCAGCTCCCTTCCGTGAGAGGGAAGGCACAGGGAGGCGGAGTTATGCCAACAATGCTGAGATTCTTGGATAGGTGAGTAGTGTCAGGAGATGTGAAGGGACTGGAGCCTGTCACTCTTTCACGGACGCCAACAGAAAACAGAATATGCCTGTGTGTGAGACAAAGGAGCGCGTCAAAGCGGCCTCAGCACGCTGACCCAAACCCCGCGCGGTCTAAGGGGAGGGGCCAGCCGGGTGCTGCAGACACGCGGCTTTCTGTCACAACCAAGAAGGCTGAGCTGCGCTCATAGTGTCTGGTAAGCAATCCAGCTCCTTGTTTGGGAGAAGGTGTTCCTCGGTTGCTCAGTGCTGCTCGCTGCAAATCCAGCTCTGAAACTGACCCAAGTGAAGGCTGGTTTGGGCCCCACACCCTTGGTGTGCCCAGGAAGTGTGTAGAGACGCTCAGGACTCTCTGCAGGTTGCCTTCCTCAGCAGGTGGAGGGAGTACAACAGTGGGATCCTGCATGCTTTACACTTTTGTGCCATCACTAATATTTTCTAAGGTTCTAGAACTGTGTCCATGGGAGGGCAGAAGGAGAAGAGGGCGTCACTGGGTAAGATGACTGGATGGCATCACCAATGCAATGGACATGAACTTGGGCAAGCTTTGGGAGACAGTGGGGGACAGGAAGGCCTGGCGTCCTGCAATCCAGGGGTTGTGAACAGTCGGACACAATGGGGCAACTGAACAAAGGCAAAGAAATTGGTTTCTATTCCCTTACAAACTTTTTCCCCAGATGTGATGAAGACTGAAGACCTCAGACAGATTACAGAAGCAGTTGACAGAGGGAGATAGATACTTTCCAGTTACTGCCAAATGTAGCCTGAGGCTTCTGTCTGGATATACAGCCTCTCACTTCCAGAAGCTTGGTGCTAGACCTTCCTGAAACTTCACCTGGTATCTTTTCCTACTCAAGATGTCATTGAGTGTTCATTTTAACAAACCGCCACTGCAAACATATATTTACACGGGTAGTGTAAACAGGAAAAGGGCAGAACATATGTTCACAGCCCCAGGCAACAGCCTGGATAGCCATTGCGCTTGAATCCGGGGAGAAAGGGTCATTTGCGTGTCCTTCTCAGGGTCCACTCTCCTTCAGCATCAAGCCAGGGGGAGAAAATTGTAGACTTGCTCAACAAACCAATGTTGTCCAGTGATCTATGTGGACGCCACTCTCCACCTCCCACGGTGGTGAATTCAGACGTCCTCTACCCATTCAGCCCTTATGGAATCCATTTTCCCCTTTCCCAGAGAAGGCAAAGCCATCTGGGAAATGTTCTCCTAACACGTCATGTGCTATCTCTTGAGTTCTGCAGCAAAAGCTGAAAAATAGCTATTATTATCTCAATGTGATACATTAGAAAATGGTGTTTTGGAGAATTTATGTAACTCTCTCCAAGTGACAAAAGCTGTGTGTCCTGGAGAAGGAGTCAGAGAAGCCTTTATGACATGGGACCTTCCTCATGTAGGCTTCTGGAAACAGGAGAAGCTCAGTTGGTAAAGCGTCTGCCTGCAGTGCAGGAGACGCGGGTTTAATCCCTGGGTCATGAAGATCCTCTGGAGAAGGAAATGGCACCCCACTCCAGTATCCTTGCCTGGAAAATCCCATGGACAGAGGAGCCTGGTGGGCTGCAGTCCATGGGGTCGCAAAGAGTCGGGCACAACTGAGTGACTAACACACACACATTTTTAATTTTTTGTTTTCCTATGAGGTTCCAGCCTCCTGAGCCATAGAAATGTAAGCAGTATAGAGACTTATTTCCTTTCACTTTTTCTAGATACAGTCTCTCATACTATACGGGTTAGATCTATAGCTGCCTCTTTTTCTAATGATAGACTAACTGCTATAATCCAAGGGTTAATAAAACCTCTCTTATCTTCCCCAAGGCAAATATTATATCCTGGGAAAGGACCCTAGCCTGGTTTTGAAGGTGCTGGGGAGCCTGGAGGGTCATCTCTCTAGTTATTTAAATGTCAGCTAGAATGAGGCCCTGGGGCTGAAGACATCTGGACTAAGAAGGAGACCCTCTCAGGAAAGGGAGGGGGACAGCTAACCCCCTTACCTTCATAAGCAGATAAAAATGACTTTTCCCTGTCCCTTGTCTACAGAGTATCTGGCCACTTATGAAAGAAAATCTCTACTTTGTCCCAGGGTAAGGTCCAGGGCAAGCTGGGAAAGGGCAGCATGCAGCTCTTCCTCACTGTGTGGTAATAAGGAATCTCAGAACACCTCGCGTGCTCACTCGGGGTCAAATGAATAAAGACGGATATGAAAAACCCACCACTAGACAACTCAGAGGAGGGATAAGAATGCACATATTTCCAGACCACGAGATAAGTAGCTACTAAAAAATACCTGGCCATAGTTGGAGAGATAGAGAGTGTTTGAGTTTCCTTACATCGCATGAGTAGCAATTTGCCGGTGGACAAGACGGCTGAAAGACGTTCTAAACAAAAAGAATTAAGACGAGGATTTGAGGCACACCTTTGTTCGAGTTTTTATAAAACTGACCCTTTCTTCAAGGTGGTGCTTAACTTCTGTTCGTCACAAAACTGTCATATTAACTTTAACAGAATAAGACCCCTTACTGCCATCTTCTAGAAAACAGTTCTAGTGACTATACAGGTCGATAATATTAGTAGTGTGGATGGCACTTCTGGGAAATGTTGAATGTGTGGTGTGCACAGCCGCACACAGTGGGCCATTCTGCCTGGCCCATCACAGACAAGTTGCTCAACATGACTTGAGTGAAGACTGTATGCGAAAGCATGGAGATAAGCTGGATGGAAAGGCAGCTAGATACAAGACTCCTGGGCTTATATCCAAAAAACCCCAAAACACTAATTCTAAAAGAAAGATGTACCTCAGTGCGCATAGCAGCATTATTCACAATAGCCAAGGTATGGAAGTAACCTAAATGTCTACCAGCAGATGAATGGATAAAGAAGATGTCACACACACACACACACACACACACACACACACAGTGAAACAGTACTTGCCATTTGCAGCAACATGGATGGATTTGGAGGGCACTGTGCTAAGTGAAATAAGTCAGACAGAGAAAGACAATTACCGTATGACATCATTCATATGTGGAATCTAAAAAATACAACGTACTAGTGAGTAAAATAGAAAAGAGGACGCAGAGAACAAACTAATGGCTATGCGTGGGGGAGGGGGAGGTGTGAGATGAGCCCGAGGAGGCAGTGCACCACACCGAGCACACATGCAGCATTTTGAGGCAACTGTAAATGGAAAGCAACCTTTTAAAATAGCATTCATTAAAAAAAATAAACAAAGACACAGGTCAGAATGTGAAGGAACCTAGGGTCCACACCACTGTGATCAGCATCAAATGTGATGGTACTGGGAAACTCCTGATGGATTTTAGGAAATAGTATGAGAGTGAAATTTTAAAAGTTTCACAAACAGGGGATATTGGAAAAGTCATGATAGTAAGAGAAGGCAGGAGACCTGGTGAGAGACGAGGGGGCGGTGAGGGACAGCAGGGTGCCTGATAGAAAAGGATGGGGAGGAGGCTTCCTGGGCGGCTTCCTGCTGGGAGCGAGCCTCTCTGCCAGCCCTACCAGTGATCCCCATCACTGCATCTTCTTCTCTAGCATCTCGATATTTTACTTAACTCTTCTTTTTCCTGTGTCTTCAATCTCTCTCCACTTCACCCCTATGGCCTTCAGTTGCCCCAGTATATCAAAGACTTGCTTCTGCTCACCCCTACTTTTTCATATGAGTATTTTCCTCTGAGTTATAGTGGCTTAATTCCCTCTTTGGACTGAGGAAATCCTACCTTTCTAAGTAACAGTGGCTGAGCCCCTCCTAAATAACACTGCAACAGCTAACAGAGCCACGAGGGTCACAACTGAAGCTTCTAGGTTGGCTTACCACACTTTGAGAGATGCAGCCATTAATGTGACCACAGGCTAAACTGGATTCAGACAATTTATTACTTGCACAGCAAAAACAATATCAACATGGCACTATCTCTGCACATCTCTAGTTCCACTGAAGGACACTGGACTGGAGGGACCCAGTGATAGAGACAGGAGCAATGGTTGATCTGCTACTGAGAAGCCATCTCAACCATAGCCGGGCAGTTTCTAGACCTACACAGCTTAGAGCTGTATTTGCAGGAAGGTGCGATTAAATGGGATCGAAATAATCAGCTGAAATGAGGGAGATGGACGGGAAATGGTTTGATGGCAGCTCCTCACAAGAAGCTTAACTGCCCTGGCCGAGAAGGAACTGCAGGGCATTCCACCAAGATTCTGGTCAGACTCGGCTGTCTGGTCTCCGTAGAGCTACGTAACGTCAAGTGGTAGCAGAGTTGTCTCTTAGTAACTACAACCCTGACTTTTCATGCATCCAAGAAAGAATTATTATTTTCAGGAATTTAGGCCACCCATTAGATTACCTAACTAACTCTACTGATTAACTGCAGGGACTTGAACCAAACATTTTCTATTTGTCTTAGACTGCTTCAGATGAGAGTGACCAAGACTTTGACTCCTGGCAGGATAAGCAGACCAACTTGAAAGCTAAATGGCAAACAGACTCCCAACGAGAGCTAAGCCAGCTAAGCACATCTCAGTACTACTGAGACAGACCTTGCGTGCATGCTCAATCACTTCGGTCGTGTCTGACGCTCTGCGACCTTATGGACTGGCTCCTCTGTCCACGAATACTGGAGTGGGTTGCTATGCTCTCCTCCGGGGGATCTTCCTGATCCAGGGATCAAACTTGTACCTGTGTCTCCTGCATTAGCAGACAGAATCTTGACTCACTGAGTCACTTGGGAAGCCCCAGACAGACTTTAGAGAGTCACTATAATGCAGGAGATATATCGCTCCACCTGCCCTGACTTATTCATCTCAGTGCAGCAACGGTGCTGGCATGTGAATGTACTTCACTTTGATTGGTCAGGAGTGATGTGATTGACTACGGGCAGTTGCATTACACAGTTCATACTGGTTTCTGTCAGGCAAGTGTAAGTCTGACGTCCACATTGAGAAGTAGTGCCCTGCGTGCATGTGTGCCAAGTCACTTCAGTCATGCCCGACTCTGTGACTCTATGGACTGTAGCCTGCCACGCTCCTCTGTGCTTGGGATACTCCAGTCAAGAATACTGGAGTGGGTTGCCATGCCTCCCCTACTAGGGGCATAAACTGTATTAGGAGTGTTTTCTAGTTATTTATCAGGGCAAGTCAATTTTGTGTCCCTTGTGATGGTCAAACCCCTTGGTTAAACCTAAATTATTCCTGCAGAGCAGGGTGCAGTGCTTCTGAGAACAATCTGCCTATCACAGCCACCAGCCTAGCCTTTACAGTAAGAACTGCTCCAGGTAAACTGGATTCTGCCAGTAGGTTTGTAGTCCAGGAACGTTTTGTTGACATAGGGGTCAAGGTTTGATTTTTCAGTGTCCAAAGGAACATCTGTAAGTATTTGGCAGTAGGGTCAGGAGACAGTGATAGATACAACAGTCAAATTCAGAGCAGCAGCTATAGTCTCGGGAAAGTAAAGAAGATAATTTTCTCTCAGCTAGTAAACAGAGAGCACATGGGACTGAATAATCTCAGGCTGGGGCAACCTTACTAATGTCCAGAAAATTAATCTTGTTCTGTCATCGTTGGTGGAAGTCATCCATCCAAAAGGTCAACAGTCTTGAGTGTAAGATCTAAGGACCAAGGAGCTGTGTCCTAAAAGGTCTAAGGGTCTAGGATCTAGGTTAAGAATGGGTATTCAGCTGCCAAAGCATCCTGAGACACCAGGCCAGGTATTCTGCAGGTAAGCGTTGGGAGGTCAACGAGGTTCCCCCCAGTTCTCAGCTTCCTGGGGCTGCAGGCACTCCCCCCCTTCTAGCTGTGCAGCTGCCTTCCTTCCACAGCCACAGGAGCGGCACAACCCAAGTCTGCAGCACCCACTTCCCTTTTCCGTTTCTCACCAACATCATTGGTTTGAATTTATCTCTCAATGTCTTTTTCCTAGCATAGCTTGTACCATCCTAGAAGCTATCCCACCCCTGAGGTGTGGGTCTTGGCAGGAACATTTTGGAGTTGCTATCTCTTGTTCTTAATTATCTGATGCCCTCTAGTTCAAATAGATCTTACGGAGGTGTGTTAAATACTTGCTGCTTCCTGCTTATTATCTCCAGTCAGCCTACTGTTGTCATTATGAAAACCAAAACGAACCTGTGTGATATTCCGTGGAATGCCAAGATGATCAACGTTTCTGTAGGCTACAGTAAGGAGAATGGAGAAGTACGCTTGTAATAGGGAAGAAGCAATCTGGCCCACAGTTCATCTGTTCCTTTTACTTTAACCTTTGTATTCGATTGCTTTTGCTATGAGAATGATGCCCATAGCCTGAAATAAACAAGACAGTCCATTCTCAAGACTCTCATCTTTAACAGTATAATACTTTTCCATTCACACAGAAATGAAAAGTTGCAGAACAAAGAATAACATTTTCTTCTTGGGTGTTTACAAGAATATTGTGATAGTATCTACATGGACAGCTGTAAGAACAAAGGATTCTAACACCAAGAAGTCTGCTATAACCAACTGCACCTCCCCTTTTAGTATGAAAGAAGCCTGAATTCTAGAGAAAGATGGTTCTTTGGGATGATAATCCACCATCTTCTAAACCTGCTGGCTTTCTGAATAAAGTTACTGTTCCTTGTTCTAATAATTTATCTCTTGATTTATTGGCCTATTGCAGTGAGCAGTTCAAGCCTGGACTCAGTAACATGCTGCTGGCCTTGACAGGTAAAAGCCAGCTTTTGGTGGTTTTTACAAGTAAGTATAGAGAAGACAGCATTAGTCACACCAGTAGCTATACCAAGGGCCAGGTACTGTGTTGATTTGCTCCAGTAAAAATACTGCTCCTGAGGATAGCAGCCACAATTAGCATTACCTCCTGGCTAAGTTTATAATAGTCCACAGTCAATTTTCAAGATCTATTTCTGCACTGGCCAAACTGGTGAGTTAAATGAGAATAAGATCGGTATCAGCACCTGTGCTTTTTTTCAAGTCTTTTATGGTGACACTGAACAGGGAAGAACAAAGCTGACTCTATATTGGGTCTATTTCTTTTACTTTAACCTTTGTATTCTATTACTTACACTGTAGATTAATTACTTAAGGGATGTTGCCTATAGCTTAAAGTATACATAATGGCCCAATCTCAGGGAGTCCAGCCTCCCTTGACCGATCTTAAGCTAAAATACCTTTTTTAGCTCACAAGAAACATCCTGACCAGGCTCACCTGTAAAGATCTGCAGGAAAGAAGAAATTAAAACATCTCCTCCAGAGTCTGGCTAGAACTCAGAAATATTTGCAAAAACGTATCCTTCATTTTTATTCTATCTCTTCATCTCCTCCTCTTGCTCTGTCAGACTAGCATCCAAATCCAGGCAAGATAGTTCACTGGGACACTAATCCACCATTCTCTAGGTCTGCTGGCTTTCTGATAACGTCACTATTCCTTGTCCCAACACACTGTCTCTTGATTTATTGGCTTGTTGTGAAGCAAGCAGCACGAGCTTGGGCCTGGTTAACAATATTAATTGCTTTAGTGTCTTGGAAGAGAGTGAAATTTCCAGGAGCATCCACTTAGCTCTTCCTACTCAAATGGCCCTCATCCCAGGGATAAGAAAGCCAAAATGGGGATATGATCTGTTCTAGACCTCAGAAAATACTTACAGTTGGGTGGTGTGTGGATCCAGTGACCTAGTGACCAGCTGTGAGC
This sequence comes from Procapra przewalskii, assembly GCA_006410515.1. Lineage (NCBI taxonomy): Eukaryota > Metazoa > Chordata > Mammalia > Artiodactyla > Bovidae > Procapra > Procapra przewalskii. The sequence continues at coordinate 10,894,870 of SJYF01000608.1, read as the reverse complement.
TGGACATGAGCGAAGCCTCCACCTATCAACTGACCAAGACAAACTCCAGCTTTAGTGATGGTGTGTGTCCCCAGGAATTAGCATCAGTTCAGATCCAAGATCCAGAAACCCTCAGAAGATCTATCTCCTTTTTTCCATTGTACAACCACTCTAGTATATGGCCACACATTTTGGGGGGACAAGGTTGAGGGATCATTTACAACATGTACTGCGGCAGTGAAAGTGAAGTCCCGTCCGACTCTTTGCGACCCCCTTGGACTACAGCCCACCAGGCTCCTCCATCCATGTGATTTTCCAGGCAAGGATACTGGAGTGTGTTGCTATTTCCTTCTCCAGGAGATTTTCCCGACCCAGGGACTGAACCCAGTCTCCCGCATCGTAGGCAGACCCTTTACCGTCTGAGCCACCGTAGCAATGGTGCTACCCCTTCAATCAAGGGGTTCTGGGTCTGTGAATTGATACAGGTCTAAAAACTGAGAGAATCCACTGTGGTGAATCAGGTTGGATTTTGGCCACCTGCTTTAGAGCTTTTCTTGTTAATAAATATCAAGTAGTATTCTCTTAGGGGGTTTCCCTGAGGACTCAGGTGGTAAAGAATTCAAATGTGCAATGCAGAAGGATCAATCCCTGGATTGGAAAGGTCCCCCTGGAGGAGGGTATGGCAACCCACTCCAGTATTCTTGCCTGGGAAATCCCATGAACAGAGGAGCCTGGTGGGCTACAATTGATGGGGTTGCAGAGTTGGACACCACTGAAGCAACTGAGCACACATAGCGTTCTATTAGGTTGCCTTTCTTTTTCCAAGGGCCTCTCTGTGGGCAAAGGCATTCTGATTGCCTGCACACACCTGCTGCCCTTTCATAAGGCAGATGTAGTCCCATCATCGGTATAGTCTGTGCTAATTTGGGGTTTTGTTGTCCCCATCATTATCAACGAGTCCATTATTATCAGTGAGCCGTTATTAACAGTGGCATCATTGACAGTCATACATGGCCTACAGAGGGAAACATCCACAGTTTTCAGAGATGCATGTCTCCCTCTCACGAATGCATTTCTCAAGTCTTCAGTGAGGGGAGTGTCTTCAGGGCCTTTGGGGGATGGGTATGCAGATTACATGCGGTAAGTCTAGGGTAACACTTCCCTCAGCTTTGGATTCCCCACTGCACATTATGCCAGGGAAGCTCGGCATTTCAACCTCACAGACTTCAGGCAACCAATGAGTCTAAGTTTCCATCAATCAACCAAGTAAAGCACCAGAACATCTTTAGCTACATGAGTAAACACATAAAATAAAAAGCATATCAATGAACTTGGCTCAGCACACTATTCCATTCCATCATCCATGGTCTAACACCTCAGAATCCATACAAACCCATGTTCTCCAGGCTCCTGCCTATATATTAGGAAAGTCTTGTCATTCCTTCGCATGCAAGCTACTTCTTCCTCCATCACAGCGTGCGCCTATATCCCCAGGAACTTGCTGTAAATTGATTTTAGTTGTGACAGCACTGGTAGGAGAAGGTGATTACCATGGTTTTTGAGGAGAATGTGAATTTCCTCTCAAGGCATCTGCCCCAGGTGAATTTTAAAGCCTACCCCTGAAGAGGAAGACTACCTCTTCAGAAACTGGAGGGCAACCTACTTCCGCTAGTGAGAGGGGCTCAGAGTGACGTGCGGGTGCAAGATTGTCCATTTTCTCTGGGTCTAACACACTCCAAGTTTGGGGATCCTGTTATTTAATAGCACTCTAACTTTTACATGAGAAACTTAGCACACCTGTGAATTCGACAGAAGTTGTAATGCAGTAACGTGAAAACGAAAACGTGTTTGATTTCCAGCAATATCGCTTTGCCACTACAATCAATGAGCTTCCTTTAGAATTGGACGAAATCTCTCTGGTTCTCTTATCGTAATTTGGAACTGTGCTTATTATTTCTCTTTTTAAGCATTCAAAGGAACTGAAAAGAATACATCTTACACCACAGTCCCTACAGCTACCTCACAGCCATAACAGTCCAGTGTAACAGCCACTTGGGGCCCCAAGGCACTTGGAAGTCCATCATATTCAGCCACAGGTGGCTGGTTAATTGAGAAGCCCCCAGCACCACAAAGTCCCAGCCTCTTAATTCTGTCAAGGAACTCAGCACCCAACTCAAGCTCAAGTGTCCAATCAAACTGAACTCTCTCTTGGGACTACAAAAAAAGCTGAATAAAAAGAATCACTAACTACCACAGGGTTTGGGACTAATGAGAGATTCGCTGCTACGATGAGTGAAGATATAGAAACAGCCGCTGTACGGAGTCAGTCTCATAAACAAACCTGGGGTTAGGAAACAGAGTTGTTAAAGAGCTCCCCTGTCCTTCCCGGGGCTAAGGCCCAGACCTGGCTGGAGAGGCAGGGCCTGGCCCACTGAAGGGCAGAGACAGCACCGTGGTGGCATCCCTCGAGAAAAACCCGCCCTCTGGAGCTTGCCACGAATCTTGCCTCCAGGGTGCTCAGCAAGTTATCCAGGAGGTCGAGCCTGTTTTTAGCCTCTCTACTACGGAAATGGGTGGAAGGCATCACTGACTCTACAGACACGAGTTTGAGTCAACTCTGGGAGCTGGTGATGGAGAGGGAGGCCTGGCGAGCTGCAGTCCATGGGGTCGCGGAGTCGGACACAGTGCGCGACCGAACTGACTTAACTGCAGAAACAAGAGTTGCTGAAGGGCGCGCAAACTGCTGGGCCCTGAGCAAGACAGGAGCGCGGCACGGGGAGAGCCAGCTAGGCTGCCCGCGCCTGCCGGCCCATTACCGAGACCGGCAGGAAACGCAATTCTTCCCCGGACGTCTCTTCAGCCTCCCCCGCGGACAAGGCTTCCGCCTCTGCCGGTCCCTCCACGGGGCCCAGAGCCATTCCCGGTGCAGCCAAAAAGGGTGAGCTGGGCTGAGGCGCAGCGGAGGCAGCGCCGGCAGGCCGCTCTCCCTCCGTCTGTGGCCTGGGGTCTCTACCTGTCGGGGCTCCTGCCCTCGGGTTTGACCAGAAGGAGGCAAGGGCGAGTCTGAGCACAGCGCGCAGCCCCTTTCTCCGCACGAGTTTCTGCCCACGGCCCCTCAGGCCTGGGCCTCGAGGTCAGGAGACCCGGGCGACGGAAGGGAGGCGGGGAGAGCGCGCGGCGAGGCCGGGGCCTCGGCGTCGGTCCTCCCGCGCGGCCGCCCTCCCGCCGCGGCGCTCCCGAGG
>SJYF01000608.1:10869162-10890391 GCA_006410515.1 Procapra przewalskii | reverse complement strand
CCATCTTCAGTCTTTTATTTAAAGTTACTAAAAATAAGCGAACGGAACAATCGGTTTCTATTTGGGAAGCTACCGCGCCGCCTGTGTGATTTGTTTCAAGTTATTTGCCAATGATCTGTAAGGTCTAGAAATTTTAGTAAAACTGGGTAGTGTGTAGTATCCCCTGCAATGAATGGACCTGAAGAACCCCAAACCCCGACAAGCTGATACATCAGCTATTTAACAGCAGAGAATCGTAGGACGTGAACAAGTTGGCGTTTTTTGTTTTGTTTTTTATCTTTTGTGTGACAGTGTAAATAACCAAAGAATATTTTTGCCTTTTGTCCCGGTGATACACTGGGACAAAAAGCTTAAATTTAATGAATTTAGGCTAATTTTACCTGATTTATTATGAAAGTGAAGACCATGTGACACCGTTGTGAATGGTGCCATCAGTACAGTGCAGTCAGAATGCTTTGCAGATGAAAGCTATTAATAATCTGATTGTAAACAGATGTATCAAAGAATTTAAAAGCTTTTGCTTTTCTTATTGAAAATGCAAGTTGTGTGCCTGATGCACAGTGAGGCCAAACAACACTAAAACATTGGGCTTTGGAACAGAGGCAGGTTTATTGAGGGTCATACAAGGAAATGGGTGGCTCATGTCTTAAGAGCCCCAAATTTACTCAAAGCTTTCAGGAAAGCCCTTTTAAAGCAAAGGGTGAGGGAGGGGCATGGTTAGTTGTTGCAGACTCCTTGGTGTCAAACCCTTTACTCTTGAAGTCAAGTCATGGTAAGGTAAGGATGTTCCTGTAAATCTCTATGTAATGAATATTATTCTCTGTCCTGACAAAAAAAGGGCGAGATCCCAAGGCACAACTTTCCCCACCGAGGTGTAGGTCCCGGCTAAGAGGTGGCAGTCTCAGCTGAGGCTCCCTCAGGGCTAGGGCCCCAGACCCTGCCCCAGCCATCGCTGAGGAGCCTGGCCCGGAACCCATATGGCCCGCAGGCTCTGGCTGGAGGGCCCAGGGGCCCAGGGGCCCAGGGGCCCAGGCTATGTCCGCGCAGATGGCTGCTGCCATCAGGTCGCAGAGGCAGGGATGGAGGAGAGGGTCACTGCCGCCTCCAGGCCTGGGCCAAGGGTTGCTGTGCTGGGCTTAGTCGCTCAGTCATGTCCAACACTCAGACCCACTGGGCTGTAGCCTGCCAGGCTCCTGTGTCCGTGGGGATTCACCAGGCAGGAACCCTGGAACACTGGTTGCCAGGCCCTCCTCCAGGGGATCTTCCCGACCCAGGGATTAGACCCAGGGCTCCTGCATTGCAGGCGGATTCTTGACTGCCAGAGCCATCAGGGAAGCCCAAGAATACGAAAGCGGGTAGCCTGTCCCATCTGCAGGGAAACTGCCCCACCCAGGAACCGAACCGGGGTCTCCTGCACTGCAGGTTGGTTCTTTGCCAGCCGAGCTGCTCCGGAAGCCCTGGGCCAAGGCTAGCTGTGACTTTGGGGAGGGCTCTGGAGCCCGGCAGGACACGGCTCTCAGCTTGTTCCCTGGGACCCGCAGCTCATCCACTTGCCCAAGGCCAGAGAACAGGCTGGAGGGGTCGGGGGAGGTCAGGATCCGCCTCTTGCCTCACTCCCCACCTGATGACCTCCACCGCACAACTATAGGCTGAAACCCCCATTGACCGTTGGTTGCCAGTGGGCGGGGCCCACTGCGGTGCCAACCAATGGCTGAGCAGGACCACTGACGTGACGTGAAGTGAAGTCGCTCAGTCGTGTCCGACTTTTTGCGACCCCGTGGACTGTAGCCCACCAGGCTCCTCCGTCCATGGGATTCACCAGGCAAGAGTACTGGAGTGGGTTACCATTTCCTTCTCCAGGGGATCTTCCCTACCCAGGGATTGAACCCGGGTCTCATGCATCGGAGGCAGACGCTTTAACCTCTGAGCCACCAGGGAATCCCCTTATTGACCGTCGTTTGCCAGTGGGCGGTGCTAACCAATGGCTGAGCAGGACCTGTTACCTGGCAATGGCGTAGTGATGCGCAGCCTGGCTCTGTTCTGAGGGCTGCAGTCCCCTTGCTCTCTACACTTTTAGGTAGTATTAATAGAGAAAATACGGTGGGATGAGCACTATGGGGTATTGTTAAATAGTTTGTCCAGTGCTTGTTGATGAGATTGGATAAAATAGTTTTAAAAAAGTGGGGGGAGGGGTGACACCCTGGGGTTTTATAAAATATGTATAATTTGGGGGCTTAACTTGCTGTGATTTTTGTCCCAGTAGTCCCACTTTCAGAATTTTCTCCATTACAGGAAAAACCATGACAACTGATCTTACTCAGAATGTTATCTTGAGTAATATCCTTTGGATTTGACTTGATGATCACTTGGAAATGATTTATGCAAACATCTGAGGTTGGGTTCTCTGGCAACCTTGACATTTGACTATTTCTAAAGAATAGTGAGTGACTCATTTGATCTCTGGAAAGTCTTAGGTAAAGTTAATTCCAATATTTTAGCATCCAGCCCTAGTTCTCATCAAGGGACTGAAGTTCTGCTTAGAACATAAAGCATTTAATGGAAAGTGACAGTAACTGCCGGAAGAGAAGGCCTTCTGTGTATTTTGTTTTAGGACACGACTAAGTGACTTCACTTTCACTTTCATGCATTGGAGGAGGAAACGGCAGCCCACTCCAGTGTTCTTGCCTGGAGAATCCCAGAGACAGTGGAGCCTGGTGGACTGCCATCTATGGGGTCGCACAGAGTCGGACACGATTGAAGTGACTTAGCAGCAGCAAGGGGAGAGGGTTTGGAAAGTGGAACCTTTTTATACTTATGGTTGTCTTTCTGAGATTTTTATACTGGATTTTCAGTGCAAAAGACACCTTTGCTGATTTGGTTTTGAAGAGCCACTGAATCCCCAGGCAGATGGACTGGATAAATATTCTCATACCCTTTATGTCTGACGCTAGCCGATGTGTTTTAGTCTTGATGAACTGCTTTCACCCAGTCACCACCTAGTAGGTGAGGAAACTCAGGCATGAAGAGAGAAACTTGCCCAAAGTCACACAGCTAAGAGCTGAGATTTCAGCAGGCAGCCTTTGGAGTCTAAGCTCTCAGCCACTATGCTGTACTGCCCCTAGTGATCCTTTGCCAACCGTTTAGGCCCCAGCTTCCTTGTAGAAAAAAAAGAGCATGTTGCTCTGTGGCTTCTTAGCATATGACTTTTTTTTTAAAGGAATTTTTAATATGAAGCCCTAATGAATGTGCTTCTTTTTTTTCTTTGATGCTTTTAAAAAACTTGTCAGTTTTGAAATAATTATGGGGTCACATGCAAGTATAAGTAATAATACAAAGAGATAACATGTATCCTTTAACAGCTTCCCCCAGTGGTAACATCTTCCCAAACTGTAGGGTAACATCCTGGATATGGGTATCTTGATGTAATGAAGATACAGAATATTCCCATTGCCATGAGTACCCCTTACATTGCCCTTTTATAGCCACGACCACTTCCTTCCTATCGCTTCCCCTTCTCGCCGCTGGCAACTGCTCACCTGTTCCTCAGTTTGAATAATTCTGTCGTTTCGAGAATGACAGGTGAGGCTGCATAGTGTGCAGCCTTTGGGGACTGGCTTTTTCTGCTCAGTGTAAATCTCTGGAGAGGCATCCAGGTGGTTACAAGTGTGTTCCTTATTATTTTTCGTTGATGTTGTTATCTTTTCATTTTAATTTTGTTCCTTATTATTAGTGAGTATTCCATAGACAGAGCATAGTTTGTTTAACCATTCACCTAGTTGAAAGACATCTGGATTGTTTCCAGTTTGGGATATTTTGGATAAAGCTGCTGTGGACATTACAAACATTCACATGCAGTTTTTGTGTGAACACATGTCCTGATTTCTCTGTGAAAAATGCCCAGAAACACAGTTGCTGGCTCATGTGGTATAGGCGTAGCGTCTCCCAGGTGGTTCAGTGGTTAAGAACCCGCCTGCAGCGCAGGAGCTGCATCTTCTGTCCCCGGCTCGGGAGGATCCCCTGGAGGAGAAACGGCACCCTCTCCAGTGTTCTGGCCTGGAGCATCCCCATGGACGGAGGAGCCTGGCGGGCGGCAGTCCACGGGGTCGCAAAGAGCTGGGCCTGACTGAGCACGCACACACACGGCACGCGTGAACACACACGCGGGCAACAGGCACACCTCACAGATGCCGTGGCTCCAGTTCTAGCCCCTGAGTGTGCTCCTTCTTAGCAAGCGTTTGATGCTGGAGGTTTGCGCCTCTCCTGCAGTACCTTCCAGCGCACTTGAGAGCCAGATGTTCTAGTGGAGACCATCATGCAGCATGGCATCCCAGCATTTGAGTCGATTCTTGTTTTTTTCACTCCTGCTGACGCCTGTGTAAAGCTTAATCTGATGAGAACGCCACACAGTGAAACTGGGCGGCACTGGACTGTGTTTCCTTACGAGTCTGGGCACTGAGTTCTTTAAGGGAGTCAGTCAGTCACTGTAAACCACTTTTGGTGTCTAGTGAAATGGTTTTTCTAGAAAGGGGTTGATTTGCTCTGAATTGTCCATGTTAGTTTCTTCCAGTTAACATGGTCCATCATGTAAACAAGATATGTTTTAAAACTGTCTTCAGTTGAGAACAGTCTGTTTGCTCTCGTTCTTTCTCCCTCCCCCCACAGGTCTGTGTTTCCCACGGCCTGGCCAGACTCGGGTGGAAGTAAGCCCAACTCTGGGTGCTCCACTTTTTCCACCCTGCATATAATCCTTAGAAGGCTTTCCTCTCTGTTTCTTGGAGGAATTCCTTTGAAGCCTTGAGGCAACAGTGGCTTTTGTGTGTCTATTTCAGGGTTAATAAATCTCAGCTAGAAAAATTAATAAAAATTCCACTCTGAATGAGAGGTTGACCAGGGCCTAATGCCCTGAATGTGCTTTGAGGTAATGTAAGAATCAAGCAAATGGAAAGGAGAGACACTGGTAAGGTCTTCCCGAAATCCTTCATCACTTTCCACCAGCAGATTACACACGTTGCTTACTATCTACATTGTGTTTAAGCAGATGGCGTAGTAATGTCTTATATTTGGATCTGGAGAATTAATGACTCAGGTTGTGTATAACAAATTATCGATCTTTAGTATAGCTTATGATATAGGGACTAATTTCACCTCTTGAAAGTTCAGAGATTGAGATTGATGGCAAATGTAAAATTGAAGTTCAGATTTTATCTTTGTGCTCAGATGACGTTTGTCAAGTGACCGGGTGTGAATGTCTTTAAGTGCCTGGTAGAAAAGCACGGGTAGACGGAGGCTTTTCTGCCCTTTTTGTCTTCTTGTCGTTGACTATGAAAATACAAGACGCCTATAAAAATGTGCTGGAACACTTTGCATCTCTCCTGTTTTCTTGAGTTAACATAGTATATGTTTAATAAAAGTTGACCTTAGTTACCCACTTGTTTTTTCGTGTTTTTAAAATCGGTGACTCTTAAGAGTAATAAATAGAAAAATATGACCTTTTCTGCTTCTCCACACTTCAGTGCACTCCATTTATAGATTGTAGCACTTGTTGCAGGGGTTTGTGCAGGTGTGTGTCAGAGAGTTTGTTTCATTTCTTGAGGTCTGCCGTTGAGATCTGTGACTTCTGAGAAGTGATGGAACTTTGACCATGGTGGCGTCCAGGGATTTCAGAGAAATGAGTAAAACAACAGGAACGCCCTGAAGAGAGCTGGTTTCCTCTTCCTCCTCCTGAGGCCAGCAGTCCTTCTGCACGCCTCGTACCTGTGTGTTTCACTAAGGCTCAAGGGGCTTCCTAGAGACAGACACTCAGGATTGCACCTGGTTTGAAGGTTCAAATTTATTAATTTTTAAGTTGAATTCAATGTTTTATTTCCAGATCAGCACTGCTATTAGGACTTAACCAAATACTTTTGCTTGGCAGATGTTGCAATCCTGTTTATCTAAAGGAGATTTTCTCTGTAATTCATTAATTAGCATTAAGGGATATCTGGGCTGTGGATAAAACACATTAAAATTACCACTTTTACTGGTTTTTAAATCAGCTATTGCTGTTGGTGATAGCTGTTACAAGTTTGGCTTTTTTTTTTTGGCAGACTGGACTAAGTGTTGAGATTTCCTAAAAGGAGTAGTTGAGTAGCTGCAGCTGATGCCCTGCTTCGCTCTGAGTTTTCCCTTGTTCCCGCGTTTCCATGGCGGTCTTTAAGAATACAAGAGGATATTCAACAACTGGGATGCAATCTCCAGCTGCTGGATTGGGCCTTTGGTCCTGGCAGCATCGTCTCTTACAGTGAATGGAGAGCTCAGGAGAGGAGGAGGAACTCTGAAGGGCACACTTTGCTCCTGTTCATAGTTGTGATTAGTAAGCTGATCAGGAGGGGAGGTAGACCATTTTAGCTGAAATGGTTTCTGTTTGAGCAATAGGTGTTAATAGCAAAACTGCTATTTTTAAGGTCGAAACCATGTTTAGGTTCAAACAGGTTTGAGGGTCGATTGTAGTGAAATGGAATTTAGACCTACTGCTTGGGTATTGCTAAATTTGCTTTATTATAGGGAAGAATTAAATAATTTGAATTGAGTAAATTCAGTCTCTTGAGGTTACAATGTAGTTTTTCTGTGAGACAGTGTATTTAAGTTTAAGGTAATGTTATTTTTACTTTTATGCCGACTGGTGCATAGTTGGTAGCCGGTAAATATTTTATGTTAAATTTGTAAATTTAACTATTTCTAAAGAAGGATCCCCCCGGCGCTCCCTGGTTTAGACCTGTGCGCGCTCCTCCTCTGGCGCCTCGCTGCCTTTGCTGGTGGCGTCTGGGGCTACGGTCTGCAGGGTGGGGAGCTGTCCCAGGATCCATACGCACCCTAGGATGTGTAGCAGCATCCCTGGTCTTTATCCCGGGATGCCAGAAATGCCTTTGTCCGACGACTGGGAGCTACCAAAACTGTCTCCAGATATTGCTAAATGGCCTCCTGAGGAAAAATCAACCCTTTGAAGACCTCTTTGACTTCACTCTTGCCAAAGACATGTTCTTTATGCTGATCGCACTATGTTGGAATTTTGCATTTTAGGAAAAAGTGATTAAAAGGCTCAATTCTTCTTTATTTTTTAATTAGAGTTGATCTACAACATTATGCTAGTTTCTGGGGAATAGCAAAGTCTATGTAGTTATACATATGTGTGTGTGTGCTTTTACGGATTCTCTTCCATTTCAGTTTATTGCAGGATATCGAGTACAGTTCCCCGGGCTAGGTACTAGGACTCTGGTGTTTATCCATTCGCTGTGTATAGTTTGCGTCTGCTGGTCCTAGTCCGGCCCTGCCCCCGCCCCGTGGAAGCCGCAGGTCTTCTCTGGGTCTGTGAGTCCGTTTCTGTCTCACGGTGAGTTTACGTGTGCCGTGCTTTAGATCGCACGGCTGTGTGATATCATACCGTGTTTGCTTTCTTTTAGTAGTATGATAATCTCTGGGTCTGTCCATGTAGCTTCATATGGCGTTATCTCATTCTGCTTTTTTATTTCTGAGTCACACTCCGTTATGTGTGTGTGTGTGTGTGTGTGTGTGTGTGTATGCCACGTTGTCTCTGTTCATCTGTAGAGGGACATTGAGATTCCCCTCTGTCTTAGCCATTGTGAATAGTGCTGCTGTGAGCAGAGGGGGCTGCCATGGCGGCTCAGTGGTAAAGCGTCTGCCTGCACTGCAGGAGGCCCAGGTTGGATCCCTGGGTCAGGAAGGTCCCCTGGAGAAGGGAATGGCAACCCACTCCAGAGTTCTTGCTTGGAGAATCCCATGCACAGAGGAGCCTGGCAGGCTACCGTCCATGGGGTTGCAAAGAGTTGGACACAACTGAGCAGCTAACTTGGTATGAAGATAGGAGTACATGTATCTTTTCGAATTATAGTTTTGTCTGAAGATATACCCAGGAATGGGATTTCAGGATCACATGGCAACTCTGTTTTTAGTTGTTTGAGAACCTTCCTCCTGTTCTCCATTGGAGATGCACCAGTTTTCATTTCCAACAGCAATGTAGGAGGGTTCCCTTCTTTTCATACTCTGTCCAGCGTTTGTTTGTAGACTTTCACTGATGGCCGTTTTGGCCCGTGGGAGGTGGTGCCTCTTGTAGTTTTGATTAACATTCCTCTAGTGTTAGAGATGCTGAGCATCTCGCCTCGTGTGCCTGTTGGCCGTCTGTGGGTCTTCTTTGAAGAAGTGTCTATTTAGGTCTTCTTCTTATTTTTTGACTGTGTTTTTTTGTTGTATGAACTATCTGTATATTTTTGAAAGTCAAGCCCTGTCGGTCTCATTATTTGCAAATAATTTCTCCCAGTCTGTAGGTTGTCTTTTTGTGTACAGTTTTCTATGTTGTGCAAAAGCTTGTTAGTCTGCGTAGGTCCCCTGGTGTGCTTTTGCTTGCATTTCTACCGCCTTGGGAAACTAAGAGAGCACTGGTGCAGTTCCTGTCCAGTGTGTGTTGCCTGTGTTCTCTTCTGGGAGTTTTATGGTGTCATGTTGCATATTTAAATCAAAAGGCTTAGTTCTAATACTCAGGGATAACTAGCTTTTTTTTGTTTTTCATGACTGAAATGTGTCCTTTAACTAGATGCCCAAAATTCACTTACATTTTTAGGATTCCTCATTACAATATGTTACAGAAAATACAAGAGTAGATTATGTTCATATGGAAGTTAAAAACGGAATATTATTATAATGAAACAAAATTGGGTGAGCTTTTTATTCTGAGAAAAGCATTTGATCAAATGATAGTAAATAAGCCATCTTTTCGTTTATGCAAACTTAGTTAAAGGTTTAGACGTATTCCCCTTGCCTTTTAGCACAGGAAGATCAGATATGTTGGTTAGTAATAAGATAGTATGAAAGGCATATGCAAACATAATTTGAGAGATCTGAAGCTTTCTCAGGCAAGCTATTTGCTTTCTTCAGAGTATTACTTGTGTTATTTCTTCTAATTCTGATGACTTTGGTTACTGCATTTTTTATTCCTTCTTGAGATCAGAAAAAGCTGGGAAGGAAACTAGAAAGTCGCTGATGGAGACTTCCTTCCTGTTTCTTTCGTTTTGTCCTAACTAGGCCTTTTAAAGAAGAGGGTGGAGACTGGTGGGACAAGAGTGCCGAACGCTCCGGGCAAGTGCTCTCCTTCCATCCACTCTTTGAGGCCTCTGGGCTGAACTCTGAAGTCGGGTAACTCAGCAGGGTCGGGCCTGCTGCCCGCTGTTGCAGGACCACAAGGGGAAACTGGAGCTTACATTTTTAAATGGTTAACTGGTTCACGGCATGGTCACGCTTGTTCCTCCGTGAATCGATCGTCTCTGGCTGTTTTTGTGTTACAAGGGCAGAGATGAGTAGTTGGGACAAAAGCAGCGTGGCCCACAAAGCCCAAGTTACGGTTTGGCCCTTTGCAGAAGTTCGCCAACCCCAGCTTTGCAGAAGTTCGCCAACCCCAGCTTTAAACTGCATTTCTCTGTTATTAACATTGGAAGCAAACAGTGTGGTTAGATCTGTTGAAGCAGACGTGGGCTAATTAAAATCAAACAAAATTCTTGTAAGCTGGTTATTAGGTTAGCATTACTCAAACTTAGTTTGTGTTTGAGCGTATCGTTTAAAACTCCTGTTGTCTGCATGTCTCATAGATTTTTTCAGATGTCCTTGGGGAACTTCTGTGTTATAGCACTGATATGCTTGACATGTTTAATTTGTTTCTCTTCTCCCATCTAAAGATTTCTTACTCTGGGACTGCTCTGGGATGGTGGGTTCTGGGGCATGAACTATGCAAAATTGATCCATAGTCTTGAGATGCAAACTGTGACTTTGTTGCATTTTAGATTTGTTGTAATTCACAGGTGGGCTGAATCCTGAATCTGATCTGACTGCTTGGATTGCGCAAGTCCAGGTATCTTCTTCATAAGCCAGAGATCCAGGCCAGAACCTGCAGTCATCTCTGGGACCCCGAGGACTGGTCAGCTTGGAGGCGAAGAACTGACTTCCAGGGCATTGGCAGGGCCCCGTGCTAGTCTGTTTATCCAGGAGTGATTAATTCCCATTAGTTTCGACCCTTCCTCATGCTTCTTAAAGATTATGTGTGGTTTTTATCATTCTTGTGGCACAGGCCACTCTCCCGTTTGCATCCTCAGAGACTTTGCTGTCACCATTAGAATGCAGTACATTTCACATGGACAGAACGGGTGAAATGCACCTCACTGAGTGATGCAACTTCAAAGGTTTTTCTCTCATTTTAAAATATATTCATTTTTCATATGTAAATAGATTTCCACACTGGCTTCCTTTGCATGTCGTCGCCTTCAGAAGTCTAGAGAAATGAAATGCCTTTTGGAGAGTCAGAGCAGGTCTCAAGTGAGGCCTGATCCTACCAGTGAACCTCACTGTCCTGAATCAGAGGTCTGGAGAGCCAGGGGACCTGCCGATGGTCGTTTTCTTCTAAATACATGTTTTGTCCAGGTCTGCTGGTGTTCAGTTTTGTGGTGGGAGGCGGGGAGCTCTTCCTCCCAGAGTGAATCTGTGCTTTGGGCTGATGGTGTACTTTGCAGCGTCTGCCCTCTTCCTGCCGCAGGTGTGGAGGACCATGGACTCTACCCTTGGAGCATTAGAGGATGGAGGCCTGACAGTGTGAATCATTCTCAGAATTCTTTTCTGCATAAAATAATCCTGAACGTGCATTTTTTAAAATCCAGTGAGGTAGTCATTCTCTTAGCAGTCATCAGAATCCTAGAAAAGTCATATGAAAGCTTCACGGAAGTTTTGGAGCTGGGCAGGCCCTTCCAGGGGTGGTAATTTAGTGTTTGATTTTTCAGGTAAGGACGCAGATGTGTGAACTGGACCGCAGCGGTCTTTTTTGGTCTGCGCCCCGTTCCTTGCCACGGCCTTCTTGGGGCGTGCCTGCCGTCCCGTAACTCAGGGAGCTTCCTGCTGCGCCGTCGCCAGCATGGTCAGCTGGGCGCTGTGTGCTGGGTCCTGTGCAGACCGTGGCCGACACACCAGATGCGTGCCTTGCCTTGGCAGAGCTTCTTGGTTGTGGAGACACAGCTGCCATTTGTGAGATAGCTAGAGACAGTCGAGCATTTAGTCATTCTTTAAAAGAGTTAATTTTGAGAAGTTAGAAGACTTCCTGGCACATAGCAAGTGCTCGGTAGATGCTGGCTGTTACTGATGAGCAGCTTTAAACGGTACCTGCCAGGGGCCAGGCACTGTTATAGGTTCTGGGCACATAGGACCTAAGAGTGAAACAAGAGTCCCAGGTCTTAATTTGTATTTTTAGTACAAGGGCAAGGGCCTTAGAATTTAGAACTAAGTTCATGTAGTGGCCTAGCGCAAACTGATCATAAGACACAGGGAGGGCTAGGCTTTCCTGATCGGGTAGGACTTTGACGGGAGAAAGAGCATTCCTGTGTGAAGCATGACACCCCAAAGGCTTGGAGTCCCAGTGGAGCCTGGGCGCGTGAGAAGGGGTGAGGGATTGGTTTCATTTATGACCTTTAAACTTGTAGAGTGGCTGGGGAAATCACGGTCGTCTGGGACCTGCTTGTGGATTGCCCTGCGAGCCAGTGCGGGGAATTATGGGGACGAGCCATTCGGAATTGTGGAGTGTGTCAGGAAGCTGCTTGAGAGAACCAGTGTTGGAGAATTAATTTCATAGAAAATTTTAGACCTGGAAGGGAGCTAAGAGAGTATTCAGGCTGAATTATTCTGGTAACAGTGTGTAGGAAGACTCAGAAGCAGGAAGGCAGCTGAGAACCTGTTTGAGGTAATACAGACATAAGGCAGTAAATCCCTGTAGCAGTATTGAATTGGCTGGAATCAAGAGGCAGAGGGGAGATGTGGAGACGTTTTGTGAAAAGAAGCATTCGGCTTCCTCACAGATTTGACGAAGGGTAAGGATAGGTGGCTTGAGTTAGAACAAATTCTCCCACCTTTGTCCTTTGGGGCGTTTGGAGGCTGCTCGCTGTACTGTTTGCAAGAAGGGGTCGCGGGAAGGATGAGCTGGTTTGGGAAGCCAAGTTCAGCTTGGTTTGTGATGAGGTGGTTGTGCGTGGAAATAGCCTAGTGTGCTGGCTTGCCAGAGGGAGAGGAGGGGCCGGAGACGCGGGTGAGGAGCCTCCACGGCGGCTGGGGCGTGCACTTGGGACTTGGCTTTGTGAACGGAGAGCTGTGCGCCAAGCAACGTTCCTTACAGCCAGAACCCACGCGTCTTAGGTTGAGAGTACTGTGTAGCAGATGTTAATAAAAGGCAGCAGCTTGTATTCAGATTTTCAGAAACCAGCTTATTGATGAGCATATCTTAGAACAGATAATGCTGTCATAAAGAAGGATTTCAAAGAAGCATTTTGGTAGGAAATGAAAAAAGACCCATCTCATCTTTGGCCCAAATTCTGGTCTGGAATTATTTCTTCTAGGTTATAAGAACGAAAATAGATTATGTGTGCAGGTTTGTATTGGAGGATGGAGGAGGGAGAGGGAGAGAGAGAGGAGATTAAAGGGCCTCACAGCTCAAGGTCGGTCTGAAGATCTCAGACGTCTGTGAACACCCCCAACTACCTCTTGTTCATAGTAAAGGAGAGCCTCTCCCATCTGACTGGTGACTGGCCCCCACACCACTCTCACCGCAAACTGAAGAACTGTTTTGGTCCTCAGGGCAAATCTTGAAAATTTTTAGGGCCAAATGATAGCACTCGAAATACAAGATACTTCTTGTGACTTTCAGGGGAGATTAAACTAGTAATTGTTAAAAAAAGAGAAGGACCTGAGCAACGCCATCTCTAGCTCTTTGGTAGCCGACAGCATGGTATTTAGCAGGCCGCTGTGTTGTGTTTCTGCGTGTGAAATGCCGCACGCCTCACCATCACACTTGCTGTGCCCACGCGGGCATCATGCCCCTCTGCACCCTGTGGAGCAGCTGGTTCAGACCCTTTTCTAAAGACAGTTCTGTTGCTGGGGTACAGTTGGCAGACAGCGTCGTGTTGGTCTCCGCCGTGCGGCTAAGTGATTCAGGTGCACGTGTGTAATGCTTGCACATTGCTTCTCACGCTTTCCCGTGGTGGCTTGTGCGATGTCACTCTCACTTTTCCCTTTCTTGCACTGGAGAAGGAAATGGCCACCCAGCCCAGTGTTCTTGCCTGGAGAATTCCAGGGATGGCAGAGCCTGGTGGGCTGCCGTCTTTGGGGTTGCACAGAGTCGGACACAACTGAAGCGACTTAGCAGCAGCATCAGCAGCAGGAAAGGATTGGTAAACTTTAGAATATTTGATGCTTGTAAATAAAAGTAAGGGAATTCAGAATTTATAATAATTAAGATGGGGCTTGTCTGAACACCTGACTCTGGTGAGTGAGGAATAGAGGGGCTTATTCAGGAAATGGTTAGTATAAATGAGACTGAAGGTAGGCTGATTACGTGCCTGCAACAGTCCTGCCTTCAGGAGGGTCCCCTGAACAATTTCTATGGGAAAGACTGTCTGAGATCTGACAGTTGCCTTTATGTTAATAGGCTAATGCTGTTTAGGTTGATTTGCTTTTTCCATTATTGCCGGTTACTCTCTTTTTACATTAAAATCGTGTTTCTCAAGACGACTTGTGTAAAATTATGTCGATAGAACTTTTATTAGGAGAACCTAAAATATAATATATGCCTTTCTTTCATGGAAAATGAGTTTAGGTAGTATAAATAGATCATGCATAATAACTCTGTGTACAGAGACAGGCATATGTCAAAAAATATGAGACAGATTAACAACATAGACCAGAAGTCTTTGATGAGATAAATATATGACGTATAACCCTGGTTCTCTGGGAATTTTTGCATCCTGAAAGTGTGTCTCATGAACTTTTATGCAGGTTCTTGGGTGGGATACAATGTTGACATATTATTTCAGAGTGCTATATTTAAGAACAGAAATTCCATTAAAATATGAAATGTTTTAGAAGAAAAATCAGTGTGTTTATTTTTTGAATGTTGCAAAATATAAGGAAAAGTAATGTTCCTTAGAACAGTTTGCAAAGTGTGAAATTAAAGAAAGAATTCTATTAGTCAACACCTAATTTGCTAGTGTCAATTGTAGTTATTAAATGTATTTGAAAGTAATAAAATTGCACTGTATGAAAATATTTTACAGCTGAAACATTTTGTGCTGTCTACAAGTCCTCGTTCTCATCATCATTGTTAAACAGAGGCCCGTTTTGCAGGGCTTCACTCTGTGGCGCCTGTGTGCCAGTAGGTTGCCCCACCAGCAGGTGGCTTCCGAGGAGCTGCGCTGGGTCGGTGCGGGGGGCGCGGCCGGGCTCTGGCCTCAGTGAGCGCTGGGCGCGCACAACGGGGCAGGCGAGCCGGCGGGGGCTGCTGGTGCTCTCATCATCATTATTAAACAGAGGCCCGTCTTGCAGAGCTTCACTCTGTGCGGCGCCTGTGTGCCTGTGGGCTGCCCCACCGGGGAGCTGCGCTGGGTTGGTGCGCGGGGCGCGGCCGGGCTCTGGCCTCAGTGAGCACTGGGCACGCACAGCGGGGCAGGCGAGCCGGCGGGGGCTGCTGGCAGCTGCAGTGCTGGCTGCGCTTCGGGACGTGGGCAGGATGCGGCCACGAGGCCGGGCCTGCTGGGTTCTGGGTCTGGGTTGGACCGTTTGCGGGGGTTCCAGCAGCTGCAGGGGGGTTGTCCTCGTGCGGCCGTGGCTCTTGCGGGCGCCCTGCAGGAAGTAAGGGTGGACGTGGAGTCCCAGCTCGCCCCTTCAGAGCGACTTGGCCCTCCGCCACACTGCCTTTGTGACTGTTGCGCCTCGGCAGGCGCGTGACCGACGAGGGATGGTTTCCTGGCCGAGAGTGCCTTGGCCCCTGTGCTTGGACAGGGTAGGTATGTAATTGAGTGTTCTTGGAGTTCACATCATGAGGGCATTTATTTCCTTGGATGGACAAGTAGAAGCACAAAGACAGTGCCTTGGAAGAGCTTCAGGCATGATAAGCTCCAGGGTTGGGAAATCATTCAGAGGTCATTAGTAACTGGTTTGTGGCGTGTTGATAGAGTTACATAGATGACTGTGGCCACAGCTTTAGTTCACAGGCTTCCTGGCCTCAGCAGTGCACATCTTAAGGGGTGAGCGGTCACTTGGGTGACTTATCATTCAATCAAACCAAAACGCTTCCTGTTAAGAGCCCAAGATGTGACTAAATAGGAGGCTTCTCTGAATGGTGGGACAGCAGCTGGCTGGCGGGGCTGTGGTGGGGCCGGTGGCGCCCCGGCTGGCAGCGCGGACTAGCTTCACCAAATCGCTGCTCCTATAGCTTTAACGCAGTGGCTCTTAGCTGGGGATGTGTGAGAACTGCCTGGGGAGCCCTTTAAAAAATGATACAAGGCAGATCTGTGCACTCTCTCGGGGTGACCCCATTTGTCCCCACTGCTTCATATCCGCACTGGTACTGACCACTCAGGTCTACCCGTTCTCCTGCCGTTCGGACCTGCCTGCCTGTGTGGCGCGCCGGCGAGCTGTCTGATGGCCCCAGGCCGGAGCCCTTGCCCCTTCCGGCCCCTCCCCAGCGCGTCCTGCTTTCTCAGGATGCCCCCCACCCTCTCAGTTCCCCAGCTGCCTGAGCAAAACTCGGGGGCCCTGTTCTCGCTTTCCTGGTGCCCCCCCCGCCGCGGCTCGTCTGTCCTGGCAGAGCCTCTCGCAGTCCTCCACCTTGGCCACCTTGGTGCTGTCGCCCTGGCATTTACCTGGCAAGCTGCAGCCACCTCTTACTCCCCTGCTGCGCTCCAGTTCCAGAGGAGCTTTCAGATGCTTTTTGTTCTTTGATCCCAAAGCGTCCACGGTGATGACATGGGTGTTTCTTTCCTGGTAAAATATGTTTAACCATGTCTTTTCCCGCCTCCTTTATGTAAAGATAATATATAATCTTGTTAGGTCACAGCACCCCTGGGGAAGTAGCGGATAAAGTCACATGGTCTAACCTTCCTTGCTCCATGGTACGAGCTCTCAGCTCCTCAGGCTCGCAGCCCCCCAACCCCTTCTGCGTGCATTTGGACAGACTTCCGTTCACTGCAAGGGTAAGGGTGCTGGCTGAGCTCTCTGCTATCTGTCTTGTTGTTGAGTTACTCAGTCATGTCCGACTCTTTGCAACACCATGGACTGCAGCATGCCAGGCCTCCCTGTCCATCACCCACTCCCCGAGTTTACTCAGACCTCACATCCATTGAGTCAGTGATGCCGTCCAACCATCTCATCCTCTGCATCTCCTTCTCCTCCTGCCCCCAATCCCTCCCAGCATCAGGGTCTTTTCAAATGAGTCAGCTCTTCGCATCAGGTGGCCAGAGTATTGGAGTTTCAGCTTCAACATCAGTCCCTCCAATGAACACCCAGGACTGATCTCCTTTAGGATGGACTGCTTGTATCTCCTTGCAGTCCAAGGGACTCTCAAGAGCCTTCTTGAGCACCACAGTTCAAAAGCATGAATTCTTTGGTCCTCAGCCTTCTTTATAGTCCATCTCTCATATCTGTACATGACTACTGGAAAAACCATAGCTTTGACTATATGAAAGCTTTGACTATACAGACTTTTGTAGGCAAAGTAATGTCTCTGCTTTTTAATTTGCTATCTAAGTTTGTCATTGCTTTTCTTCCAAGGACTAAGCGTCTTTTAATTTCATGGCTGCAGTCACCATCTGCAGTGATTTTGGAGCCCCAAAAAATAAAGTCTGTCACTGTTTCCACTGTTTCCCCATCTATTTTCCATGAAGTGATGGAACCGGATGCCATGATCTTAGTTTTCTGAATATTGAGCTTTAAGCCAGCTTTTTCACTCTCCTCTTTCACTTTCATTAAGAAGCTCTTTAGTTCTTCTTCACTTTCTGCCATAAGGGTGGTGTCATCTGCATATCTGAGGTTATTGATATTTCTCCTAGCAATCTTGATTCTAGCTTGTGCTTCCTCCAGCCCAGTGTTTCTCATGATGTACTCTGCATAGAAGTTAAATAAGCAGGGTGACAATATACAGCCTTGACAGACTCCTTTTCCTATTTGGAGCCAGTCTGTTGTTCCATGTCCAGTTCTAACTGTTGCTGCTTGACCTGCATACAGGTTTCTTAGGAGGCAGATATGGCTCTGGTATTCCCATCTCTTTAAGAGTTTTCCACATTTTTTTTGTGATCCTCACAGTCAAAGGCTTTCGTGTAGTCAATGAAGGTGTATTAGTTTCCTAATAAATCACAATAAACAGTGGGTGGCTTATACAAGAAAAAATGTATTATCCTATAGTTCTTCAGGTCAGAAGTTTGAAATAGGTCTTCCTTGACTAAAATCAAGTTGTTGGCAGGGCTGCCTCTTTCTGGAGGCTTCACAAGAGAGCATTTCCTCACCTCTCAGCCTCTGGAGTCTGCAAGTCCACTGGCTCTGAGGTCCCTGTGCAGCTCAGCATCACTCAGACTTCCTGTTCTGTGTCTCCTCTGCTTCTCATGCATCTGGCCCCTTCTTTTCCATTATATGTGATTATTTTTGGACTTCTGAATATTCTAGGACAGTCTCCCCATCTCAGAAATCTTCCGTTAATCACATCAGCCAAGTCCTTTTCGCCATGTAAAGTAAGAGACTCACAGATGTCAGGGGTTAGGGCATGGACATCTTTGAGGGCCATTGTGGTGCCACACCAGGCGCTGTCTAACCTGGTTTGTGTGTGAAAGCTGACTTAACACTCGTAAGTGTCCTATAAGTTAGTTCTTACCTGTGATCCCTGCTTTACAGATGAGGAGACTTAAGCAGAGGAGTTACGTAATTTACCCGAGGTTATAGAGCCATTTATAGTGGAACCAGAATTCGAATTTGGCTTGGCTTTATTTTTATCCTGCTTTATCTTCCAGCTTTATTGAGAAATAATTGAGATACAGCACATAAGCTTAAGGTGCCCAAGTGGTCAGTGGTTACATGCACAGTGAGATAGCGTTAGCTGGCATATCTGTCGCCTCACACACTCACCGTTTCTCTTTTGTGGTGAGAAAACATACATCCCCAGTAGCTTTAACTGTGGCCATCGTGCTCTACATGAGATCCCCAGAGTGTGCCCAGCCAGCACCTGGTGGTTTACGCCCTCTAATCAGCACCTGCCCATTCTCTCCTCTGCCAGGCCCCGCGGGCCTGCCACTCTGTTCTGCGTTTCTGTGATCTTTGAGCTTCCAAGTACCGTGTGCAGCTCCTGGCCGGCTCCCCTAGCGCCGCGCCCTCGGGGCTCGGCTGTGTTGCCGGCAGAGGCGCTCCTCCTGCCTCCCGGCTGCGGGTGTGCGCACCACGCTCTGCGCCTGGGCTGCGGGTGTGCGCACCACGCTCTGCGCCTGGGCTGCGGGTGTGCGCACCACGCTCTGCGCCTGCTGAGCTCGCGGGTGGCCCTGTCGCCCGGCGGCTGGTGCGCAGGGGACGCAGGCGCCTCCTGGGGCCCCGGGGCCTCTCCTCCCTGTGCGCGCCGGAAGTGGCGCCGTTGGCCCTGCAGCGGCGCCGTTGGCCCTGCAGCGGCTCCGTCTGCTGTTTGCAGGGAACGCGCGCAGCTTCCGTAGTGACGGCGGTGACGGTAGTGACGGTAGTGACGGTGGTGACGGCAGTGACGGTGGAGCTCGCGTGCCCACGGAGAGCGCATGCGCAGAGGCTCTCTTTGCCCTGCACCCTCACCAGCGCTTGTTGCCGCCTGTCGTTTTGATGGCAACATTTTCCCCGTTGTGAGGTGATGCTGTCGTTTTGACGTGTGTTTCCCTGACGATGACTGGGGCTGAGCACCTTTTTATGTACTTCTTGGCCATCCATATGTCATCTTTGGAAAAATCTGTTCCTCTGCCCAATTTTTAATCAGATTTTTCTTTGAGCTACTGAATCGCATGAGTTCTTCTTATTTTGGATATCTACCCCACACTAGATGTATGTGTGCAGGTGTTTTATTTTTATTCCACAGGTGCCTTTTCGTTTTGTTGTTTGCTGCTTTTGCTCTGCAGAAACTTCTAGTGTGATGTAGTCCAGTTTATTGGTTTTGCTTTTGCTGCTTGTGCTTTCGGGGTCATATCCAAAGATTGCTGCCCGGATCACTGGCAGACGTTTTCCTTGTGTTTTCTTCTAGGGGTTGTGTAGTTGCAGTTCTTATGTCTGAGTCCACTACAGTGGTACAATTTGGATTCTAATTAAGTTATTCTGCTTGTGGTTTTTCATTATTCTCAACATTACTTATGGAAGAGAATGTCTTTTCCCCATTGACTATTTTTGCTGCTCTTATTAAATATTAGTTGACCATATATGGGAGGATTTATTTCTGAGCGTCTGATCCTGTCCCATTGCCTGTGGGTCACTTTTTATGCCACTACCATACTGTTTTGATTGCTGTAACTTTTTAGTATAGCTTGAAGTCAGGAAATGTGAGCTTTATTCTTTCTCAAGATTGCGTTGGCTTTTTGAGGTCTTTTATCATTCTATACAGATTGCAAGATTGTTCTATTTCTGTCAAAAATGCCTTTGGAATTTTGATAGAGATTGCATTCAATTTTGATAGGGGTGGCATTGGGTAATATGGACATTCTAATAACAATTGCTCTTTTAACTTATGAACAAGGAAGATTTTTCCATTTGTTTCTGCTGCTGCTGCTGCTGAGTTGCTTCAGTCGCGTCTGACTCTGTGCGACACCATAGGCGGCAGCCCACCAGGCTCCTCCGCCCCTGGGATTCTCCAGGCAAGAACACTGGAGTGGGTTGCCATTTCCTTCTCCAATGCATGAAAGTGAAAAGTGAAAGGGAAGTCGCTCAGTCGTGCACACTCCTAGTGACCCCATGGACTGCGGCCTACCATGCTCCTCCGTCCATGGGACTTTCCAGGCAAGAGCACTGGAGTGGGCGCCACTGCCTTCTCCCATTTCTGCTCTAATATCTGTTAATTCCTTCTGCTAGTGTTGGCTTGGTTTATTTCTGTTTGTAAAGTTAAGTTGTGTGAGATCTTTCTTTTTCTTAATGTGGGCATTTATCACTATAAATTTCCCTTTTAGGCTTGCTTTCTGCAGCCTTTCCTGGGTTTTGTATGCTGTGTTTCCATTTTCATTTGTGTAAAGGTGTTTTTAGATTTCCCTGTGGCTTGTTCTTTGGCCCACCAGTTATTCAGAAGTGTGTTGTATAATTTCCACATATTTTTGAACAGTCCACCATTCTCCCAGCTGGTTGATTTCTGGTCAGTCTCTAGCTAGAGCCCACTCTGGTGGGAAAGGACCCGTGATGTGCTTTCAGTCTCCGTGCATTTGCTGACCTGCTCTGTGGCCGGTCGCCATCCGTGCTGAGAGTGCTCCTTGTCTGCTCAGAAAGCATGTGTGTCCTGCTGCTCCTGGATGGAATGCTTTATCTGTGTCTGTTAGATCTGTTTGTTCTAAAGGATGGCTCAAGACCAATGTTTCCTTGTTGATTTCCTGTCTGGATGATCTATCAGTTGTTGAAAGTGGGGTTTTAAAGTCCTGTCAAGTTTAGTACACTTAAGTTACTCAGTCGTGTCCGACTCTTTGCAGCCCCAAGGCCTGCAGCACGCCAGGCTGCCCTGTGCATCACCAACTCCCAGAGCTTACTCAGACTTGCGTCCATCACGTCACTGATCCCATCCAACCATCTCAACCTCTGTCGTCCCCTTCTCCTCCTGCCCTCAATGTTTCTCAGCATCGGGGTCTTTTCCAGTGAGTCAGCTCTTCGCATCAGGTGGCCAAAGTATTGGAGCTTCAGCTTCATCATCAGTCCTTCCAATGACTATTCAGGACTGATCTCCTTTAGAATGGACTGGTGGGATCTCCTTTCTTTCCAACGGACTCTCAAGAGTCTTCTCCAACACCACAGTTCAAAAGCATCAATTCTTTGACGCTCAGCTTTCTTTATGGTCCAACACACAGATCCATATGTTACTACTGGAAAAACCATAGCTTTGACTAGATGGATCTTTGTTGGCAAAGTAATTAATGTCTCTACTTTTTAATATGCTGTCTAGGTTGATCATAGCTTTCCTTCCAAGGACCAAGCGTCTTTTAATTTCATGGCTGTAGTGACCATCTGCAGTGATTTTGGAGCCCCAAAAGATAAAGTGTCTCACTGCTTCCATTGTTTCCCCATCTATCTGCCATGAAGTGATGGGACCAGATGCCATGATCTTAAGTTTTTCTCAATGTTGAGCTTTAAGCCAGCTTTTTCAATGTCCTCTTTCACTTTCATCAAGAGGCTTTTTAGTTCTTCTTCCCTTTCTGCC
>SJYF01000608.1:10812392-10826163 GCA_006410515.1 Procapra przewalskii | reverse complement strand
TGATGACTACTTTAGAGAGAAGACCCAGTATATTTTTAATAATATGGTTGTCAAGTTGAAAGAAGACCCCCGGAGAAAATTTATATGGTCTGAGATCTCTTACCTTTCGAAGTGGTGGGAAACTATAGATGTTCAGAAGAAGGATGCTGTTAAAAGGTTTGTTGTTTAAAATTATTGCTTTTTGAAATTAGGTAATATTAAATACAGTAATTTTGCAATGAAACGTGTCGGCTTTTCAGAAGGTGAAAGTTCTTAGCTTTATAAATGAAGCTTAAAATAGTTCTCTGTGTCCTTGTATTACTTTGGTTCTGGTTCATCTCTGAAAAAGTGACCTGAAACTTGTCCATTGAAATTCTTATGCTCCAGCTTTGTCCTTGCAATGGAATTACCACGTCAAAGGGGCTTACTGTTTTACAGGTTTTTTTTGGAGCATATAAATCAGAGTGATCCCTCTAAGGGTGGTTCCCAGTGTGTTCTTCATTTAGAAATGTACCAATTTCTCTGCATGTTCGCAGATGAGATTTTCTGCATATTTGCAATGTAATTTTCAATGTAAGTACTTGAAAATTTGCATTTTTGATTAGTGATAGTGTTATGTGTTTTCTCATATATGCAGGCAGAACTTTCTGTGAACTGCTTGATGATGTACTTTCCTTACTGATTTCTAAGAGTATTTATGCACACATATGAACCCTTATTTTTTCTGAAGCTTTAAATTTCTTCTTAATCCTTGGTGTTTGACAGATAGACTTCAAAAGTCTTTATGCAGTCTAATGTACTAATCTGCTTCCTTGATAGTGGCTTTTCTGTCACACCCACGTCTTAGCAGCCTAGGAGCAGGTCTTTCCCCACCCCTCGTGTTTTTACTGCTCCCTTTTGTAACCCTCCGGTTTATTCTTTACTGTGGTGTGTGACCGACGGGGCTTTGCTCTCCTGGCCGCTCCTCCCGCCGCCCGCCCGGCTTCCGGGAGTTTGAGGTCTGTCTTAGCATAAACTGCTTTCTCACTTGCTTAGTGTCAGATGTGCCCACTTGCTGCATCACCCTGTGTTCAGTACCTTGCGGGTGATCACTGGTAATCTCTGCAGTAAGCCTGTGCCATGAGTCCAGTGAGTGTCCTGATTGTCCAGATGGGGCCACCCAGCTGGACATGCCACACTGCTTACTGTCCAGGCCAGCTTCAGCCCCATAAGCTGTGCCCTTACACATTCATTCTTTCCACTAACTTGAAGTGCCATCTTTATTGAATTTAAATAAGCATTGATTTCTGGGCTTCCTGACTTCTTTCATAGACTTTTCCGTGTAACTGTATTTGTTGCAAGCTTATGAGGTGTTTCATTAACAGACAGTTTAAATCTTCCCTTATTTTTCTTTATTGAAAAGTTCTTTTAATGAGTGACTGCTTAATTTTCCCAGAGAGCTTTGGGATTAATTTTTCCTACTCTATCCCCCAAAAAAGAAGGGGAAGATTTTGAGAGGTATTGACCTAAATGTTTAAAGGTATTTTTGGGAGGATTGGCTTTCCATTATTAGCTATCAATCAGACATTTTTTCTCCCTGATAGCATCCTTAAAATGCTTACAAGAGTGGTCGGAAGATGTCAGGAGTGAGGGCTGTGGGCTCTGAGAGGCCTGCACGCGCCAGGAGTCCCTGCGGCGCCCAGAGGCCGGGCTCTTCTTCGCTTCCAGTGTGTGGCCGTGGGAGACGGTTGTTAGCACAGTCTCCAGTCAGTCACGGCAGCTGGGGTTCCAAGGCGCTGCATGAGATGTAGCGACTTTTTAAGTTGAAACATTAGCAGCTGATTTAGCTTAACATGCACACATACACATACTTAGTTAAAATCAATCTATCCGCTGGTTTGCAACTTTTCAAAAATTAAGAAGTGCCCTGTAATGCTCTATGGAATTGGTGCTTGTCAGATGTGTCATTTTTTTTAAAACAAAATTTAAAGACAAATTTTTCTGTCTGTCTAGGTCTTATGTTGCTCCTTGAATATAAATAATGCTTTATAGCTTCTTAAATTATCATTTTATAGCGTCTTACTTAGATTGTGCAGATTTTAAGATTTTATTCCATCTGTAGGTTCTTTTTCCTTACTATTTGGTGGGACCTGATTATTTTTTTTATCTTGATTAGATTGGCTGAAGCTCTTACTAGGTTCATTGGTTTTGTACTCCCACTTGTTTCCTAAAAAAACTTTTTTGTGTTTCACTGCTACTCACTCTTGACTTTTCTGTTTTTATTTAATTCCTTCTGCCTGTTTTCTAGTTAATGCTAAATGGCCAAGTTGACTTACGTGAACAAGAAATATTTCTCTCTGTGTTTGCCTTTCAGCACTGCTCTTAACTAGCATTCACATTTTTATGTGTTATTTTGTTAATATGATATTTTTTACTAACTGTATTATTGTTTTCTTTTACCATATATCTGGGTATATATACCTTATTGTTAAATTTTTCATCTGTCAATTCAAATACTTTTCATCTTACCTGTTTTGCTCTTACTAATTAGTTTTTATTTCATTTCCTTATAATCCAGTTATCTAGTTGCCTCTGGTCTCTCTTTGGCATATGCTTTTAGTTTTTTTGTTATATTTATTGCATTTTATGCAGTTTTTTCAAGGTTTTTCTTCCCACTTTCCATTCGGTTGTCGGTCATGTAGAGCCTATTCTTTTCTGACTTCAAATGCGTGGTTTTAACTATGCTTTTTAATTACCTTTTAGCTCTGGATTCTTTATATAGTTGCTTGTGTGTCCACATGTTTTCTCTTCTTTTTTTTAAACCCGTCCCCATGAGGAATAGCGTGTGCTCACACCTAGAATCTGTTTGGAAACAGTGTGCCTTGCACCACGTCCCTTCCTTCTCTGACCGACACTGCCGCCGTCGCATTGCCCTGGTTTCCGTTTAGGAGGCGGTCTCCAGACACAGAGGCCACACCTTCCATTTTCCTGCCCCAGGTCAGACAGGTCCGCTGTCACCTGAGCGCAGCTGGTCAGTCTACTCTTTCCCAGGGCTTTCAGTCCTTGGACAGTGCCGCAGAGGTTGGCAGGTGAAAGGAAGGGAACGGATGGAGGGAAGCTTGGGGCCGCCCCTTGTAGCTTGGGTTGTTCGCAAGAGGCTTCCTGCCCTGGGGCAGCCCCTGTGTGCCTGTGGCATGCCTCCTCAGTGTTTCCAGGCCTCTGTTTAGCCTGGGCTTGTAGCTTGCCCTCAGTCCTGGGTGCCCACGACAGCCCCCAGCACATTTCCTGTTCAGAGTCAGGCAGTGCTGCTGTGGGCAAGGGAGCTGGCTGGTGTGCCGCTGTGCTCAGCCACTCCTTATGAGCCGTAAACTGCCGCCCACCAGGCTCCCGTCTCTCTGTTTCCTCAAACTCATGCCCACTGAGTCAGTGACGCGATCAGACCATCACGCCCTGTGGCACTCTGCTCTCCTCACAGTTTCCCAGCATCAGAGTCTTTTCCAAAGATTTGGCTTTTTGAATTAGGTGACCAAAGTATTGGAGCTTCAGCTTCAGAACCAGTCCTTTCAGTGAATATTCAGGGTTGATTTCCTTTAGGATTGACCGGTTTCATCTCCTTGCAGTCCAAGGGACTCTCTCAAGAGTCCTCTCCAGCACCACAGCATCAATTCTTCGGCGCTCAGCCTTCTTCACAGTCCAACTCTCACATCCATACATGACCACTGGAAAACCATAGCCTTGACTAGATGGACCTTAGTCGGCAAAGTGATGTTTCTGCTTTTTAATACACTGTTGAGATTTGTCATAGCTATTTTTCCAAGAAGCAAGCATCTTTTAATTTTGTGGCTGCACTCACCATCTGCAGTGATTTTAGTGTCCAAGAAAATGAAATCTGACACTTTTTCCACATTTTCTGCATCTGTTTGCCAAGAAGTGATGGGACCGGATGCCATTATCTTTGATTTTTGAACGTTGAGTTTTAAGCCAGCTGTTGCACTCTCCTCTTTCACCTTCATCAAGAGGCTCTTTAGCTCTTCACTGTCTGCCATAAGGGTGGTGCCGTCTGCATACCTGAGGTTAGGGTATTTCTCCTGGCAATCTTGATTCCAGCTTGTGCTCCCTTGTGCACCAGCGTTTGCACTTGATGCACTTACTCTGCATATTAAGTTCAACAAGCGGGGTGACAGCACTCAGCATTGACGCACTCCTTTCCCAATTTTGAACTAGTCCGTTGTTTTGTGTCCATTTCTAACTGTTGCTTCTTGACCTTTATACAGGTTTCTCAGGAGGCAGGTCAGGCGGTCTGGTATTCCCATCTTGTTAAGAGTTTTCCACAGTTTGTGGAGATCCACACAGTCAAAGGCTTTATCATAGTCAATGAAGCAGAAGCAGATGTTTTAGCTGATACATTTCTCCTCAGATCCTTTGTTGGAGAGCAGAGTTCCAGAAAGAAAAGAAAAGACACGGAGGCCTGCTCCCCTTGCCTTAGATTCTGGGCTCACGCTAAGGGGCGCTGCTGATGGGCGTGTTCTGACAGCTAGTGTAGTGGGTGTGCAATGGCTTGTTTTTCCCTTTTTGAAGATGAATCTATGGATTAAATGTCTGTAGCTAAATTTGCAAGCTAGCTGTTGCAGAGAAGAACCTGTTAATTCTAGCAGAGTTCTCTGTGAGCTTTATTGTCCCTGAAGAATACCAACTGATTCTGGGAATTTAACAGAAGCATAGCTCAAGTGATCTTCATAATACATGCTAGCAACGACTTGTTTGATTCTTCCCCCTGTGGTAGCAGTATTCAGCTCTATAAGCTTTTTAAAATGAAAGTCTGGTTAACTAGAAGGAGATTCACGCAGACATCTACCTTCTTTACTTTATGGGGCTCAGTTCAATCAAGCACAGTCACAGTTCCTA
Organism: Procapra przewalskii; assembly: GCA_006410515.1. Lineage (NCBI taxonomy): Eukaryota > Metazoa > Chordata > Mammalia > Artiodactyla > Bovidae > Procapra > Procapra przewalskii. Next base: position 10,821,300 of record SJYF01000608.1, on the reverse strand, counting down.
CTTGTAACACATGTACAGTGGATTTCAGAGAAACTGCCTTGTTATAATCGGCCCATTTTCTGTCTACTTTTGTTTTGAAAATAACTGGTATGTTAATGTTCTTTTCACTTTCTAAACTTCATATCTGAATATTTTTAGCTAAATTCAGTTTAAACACTTTGTGATGTCTATAATGCGCTGAAACACGGGCCCTTATTCACGCAGCTGAGACGCTAGTCCTAGCGTTTGCTTTGCCTGCCACTCAGCACGTTATGTATTCACTTTCTTTCCCTCTGGGCTCTGAGATAGTGAAAGGGTTTTTACGCAGCATTTGCTTCTGCTGTTCAAGTGAGAAGCCCATTGAACTGTTGGAACCCAGAGCAGTGTATGTGCTTGCCAGTATCGTGACCAGCTTCTCTGTGTGGACCTCTGATATGAAATAAGGCTCCAAATGTATGTGTCAGATATTGTCTTGACCACGTTTCTGGATTGCATTGCTTTGCCAAGCCTGCAGTCTTTCATCTTTCTACCATTTCCTTACATCTTTTCTCCCTAGGTTTATAGTTAAGGAAACCTTCTACCCTGTCCTAATAACTAGCTCTGCTTATTGAAATCAGAGAAATGTTTGAGGTTGCTTTCTTAAATAATACAACTGCAAACATACTGCAAACTTACATACATTCTTTATCTTGAGTTCACTTGGAAAAATAACCTTTAAAGCTCTTACACTAGCTAATTTATTATACATTTTATACAGGTCAAATTTTATGGTATTTAACCAAAGGCTGCTATAAAACTTGCAGAGCAGTGAGAAGTTACAGAGTGTCTTGTGATCATCAGAGTCAATTGCAGGTTTGGATCGAATTTAGAGCCTAAAGATACATAGCCTTTCGTCAAAGGAGTCAAGGCAGTGCCAGGTGTCTCCGGAGACTTGGGTGCCAGCAGTGAAGCAGAGGTGCCCGTTCATTTCAGGAAGTGCCTGCTCCCTCCCGGCTCCCCCCGCCCCCTCTCAACCAGCTCCTCGCCTGGCTTCAGCTGCAGCAGATACGGCAGCAGCCTGGAGCGCTCGCTGGTGGGCTGCTCTGTCCGTGGGGGCTTTTCAGTCCTAGGGGATTGCTTTGCAGCGCTAACGCCGACCGCTCCATTCGCCTTGTTTTGTCTTCTGTGGCCCAGAGCTCTTCTCCTGGCCCTAGGCGTGTGTGGCTGAACAGAGCTTTCTCCTCCCCTTGGGGACTCCCTCCTCTGCCCCTTCCTACACATTCCAGCTCTCACCTGTGGGCGGCGGCCGCTTCTCTTCAGTCTGTGGGCGATGCCACAGCGCTGTTTTAATTTCCAAGTGTGCAGGCTGCTTCCAGATCTAACGTTGCAACCTCACTTTCTCTTCTTCCCTAGTCGAGGGCAGGAGTGACAGCTAACACTTACTGAGTGGTTGCTCTACGCAGTGTGGAAGGCGCATTCTCAGCAGCCCTATGTGCTCGTTCAGCTGGTCCTGTATCATTCCTGTGTGCTAAGATCCTGCACTATCCTCATTCTCCTGCTGAGGAAACCAGGGCAGAGGGGGTCAGGAGTGTGCCTCGGGTCCCACCATATGAGCCTGCTGTGTCTCTTCTTGGCTTCAGATGCCTCAGTGACATCCAGCGTCCGAAGGCCCAGCGCGGCCCCTCCGCTGGGCACGCCCTTGCGCTGGCCAGGTTCCGCTCGCCTGTCTGCCCTTCCCTCCGTCACTTCTCCCCTCATACCCCATTCTAAGCCCCGCTGAACCACGTGGATGTCCTCAGTCACAGTTATTCTCTCCTTCTTAGGAATTTGCTCATGAGTTTAGCTGAGAATTTTTTTTTCCTTTTGTGCATTGGATAATCTCAATGCTGTTTATTCTTTAAGACTCAACTGAAATATTACCTTTCCTCCGAAGCCTTCCCTTATTTTCTCCATCATCCATTCAGCAAGTATTTACTGTGCTAGATTCCAGGGATACAAGAAAGGAATTAGATTAACCTGGTCCCAGCCCTCAGGGCAGGGAGAGAAAGGCAATGTAATTAACACAGTATCGCAATAAAATCTTTCCTTCTATGAAAACAAGGGGGTCTTGGAAAGCTTCCTGAAGCAAGTGATACTCAGGTTGAAACTGGAAAGGCTCTTAGAATAGCCAGTAGCAGAGGGTGGGGAAACGATTCAGGTTATGGGAGGAGAATTGTGATTGTGGGACAGTCAGACGCCTGAAAGAAGTCTATTAGGCTGCAACAGAGCAGGGGAGGGTGTGTGTGCAGGGGCTGAGCAAAGTGTAGTCCTCGGGGAGATGCAAATTAAAACTGCTTCAAGGTGCTATCCAGAACCCCCGAAGGGGCTGCAGCCAAAAGGACTGGTTGCGCCAAGGCTTGGGAAGGACCTGCGGCGGTGACTGTAACTCGCCTACACTGCGAGTGGGAATATAAAATGGGAAATCCTCTTTCTGAAAGGCCGCCTGAGTTTTCCAAAGTTCTTGTTTCCATAGAAGGAACTGCTCATTGTGATGCAGTTTTCATTCCATTGTCTTCCCTCCCTGCCCTGAGGGCTGGGACCCGGTGAGTCTAATTCCTGGGGGCTCCCTCCTAGGAATTCATCGGAGGAAAATGAAAACATGTTCACAAAAAAGACTTACATAGACATTTTCATAGCAGAATAAAGACTTCAGACTGGAAACAATTCAAGTATCCATCAACAGAATAATGAATTAAAATTTTGTGCCATATTTTAACAATGCATTACCACTCAGCAATGAAAAATAATGGCATTGAAATATACAGAAATATGGATGAATCTAACAAACATGTTAGCAAAAGAATCCTGACAGCAAAGCATGCTGTATGACTGTTTTATGAAGTCTCAGACCAGCTAAACTAATCTATTGGGACATAAATCACAAGGTAAGAATGTCTTTTTCTAGTTGTTAGTGTTGGGGGGAATTGATTGGAAACAGGCAGAAGGGACATCTCTGAATAGCTTATGTCTTATTTTGGTAGTAACAGGGGTACAGTTTTGGGCAGTAACGGGTATAAACAGTTGTCAAAATACATCAGACTGAGCATGTGTATATTATGTGTTGCTCTGTGTTGATCAGCCATAACATAATGATATATGTCCATGTGTTGACATAGAAAGATGTTTATGGTATATAGTATTAAGTAAAATGAACTGGTTAAAAACTATGTCTTCCATAACCCTGTATGTCTTTATAGAAGGACATTAGGAGTGAATTTTTCAATTTTATTCAGCCTTATGTATTTTCTGATTTATTTGAATGAAAATTTTATTGTTTTTATTTTTAAAAATGAGAAAATGAAATACTATTTATTATACAATGAAATATTTAAAGTATATCTCATTGAAATTTTACAGAAACTAACCATCTAATATGATAAATATTCTTAAATGAAGTTTCATGACTGTTTTATGCTACAGTTTTGTTTGTTTCTAGTGCTTAAAGGAAATCAGGGTAGTATGTGGCATTTGTAGTTTAGAAAAACGTGTAATTCATATTTTAATGTGAGTCTGAACATATAAAGGGTACACAGTGAAAGGTAAGGTGCTGACTACACCTGCTTCTTTGTCAGCTAACTCGTCACAGGAGGCAGCTGTTGTGATCAGACATATATAATTTATAGAGAAATAGGAAAAGATATGTTCCTGTACTTGTGTGCAGAGACACATTCGTGCGTGTTATGCGGCTGATAGCATGCCACGCACATGCGCTCTGTTCTGAGTGCGCTTTTTAAACTGTAGTATAATGCCTGCACCCTAACATTCATCACTCTAATGTCGCTGTGTGACATTCGCTGGCACTACGTGCATTCACCTGGTTCCGCAGCGCACCCATCGCCCACCTCCAGAACTTCCGCCTCTCCCTGGACTGGATCGCCGCGCCTGGCGCTTAGCACCTCCCCGTCCCCTTCACACTGGCCCGCAGGCGCCGTTCTGCCTCTGTCTCTGCCAGCCGCCCCCTGTGCGTGGGATCACGCAGTGCTCCTCTTCCTGTGTCTGCCTGACTGCACTTACCTTAATGTGTGTGAGGCTCTTCCATGTGGAAGTGTGTGTCCACCGCCTCCTTTTCCAGGGCTGAATAGTATTCCATTGCATGAATGTGCTGTGTTTTGCTTATTCATTAATCCGTCAGTGGACATTTGGATTGTTTCTACCCTTGGGCTGTTGCAAAAATGCTGCTATGAACGTGAGTATGTAAAGACCAGTTTGAGTCCTCGCTTTCAGTTCTTCTGCGTGCATACCCAGAAGTGGGATTGCTGGATCCCATGACAGTGCTGCTTAATTTCTCACAGAGCTCCCAGACTGTTTTCCATCCGAGCTGCGTCGCTTCACTTTGCCGCGAGTAGTACTTGCGGTTTCCAACTTCTCTGCGTTTCTTACCAACACCTGTTTCCTGTTTTTCTTCTCTTTCTTCCTTTCTTTTTTATGATCGCCATCCTAATGAGTTTTGTACCATGCTTTTTAAACTTACTGTATCGCAGAGAATCTTTCAGGAAACTTTCTTTTTCAAAGACTGTATAAAAGTCTTTGTTACGGGTGGACCTTAGTTTAACGTCTCCTGATTAACGGCCCTGCGTTTCCTTTCCCCGTCTCTTGTGAATGCACGGAGCGTATCTTTATCTTTAGTGGATATAGTCGACCCTTGATAATCCTCAGAGGGTTGGTTGCAGAGCCTGCCCCGATACCAGAGTCCTTTCATGAAATTGAGTATATTTGCATTTAACCTATACACATTTCTCCTGCATACTTGAAACCATCTCCAGATAACTTATAATATTTAATACAATGTAAATGTTATGTTAATCAGTTCAGTTCAGTTCAGTCGCTCAGTCGTGTCTGACTCTTTGGGACCCTGTGAACCACAGCACACCAGGCCTCCCTGTCCATCACCAACTCCCGGAGTTCACTCAGATTCACGTCCATCGAGTCCGTGATGCCATCTCATCCTCGGTCGTCCCCTTCTCCTCCTGCCCCCAATCCCTCCCAGCATCAGAGTCTTTTCCAATGAGTCAGCTCTCCCCATGAGGCGGCCAAAGTACTGGAGTTTCAGCTTCAGCATCATTCCTTCCAATGAACACCCAGGACTGATCTCCTTTAGGATGGACTGCTTGGATCTCCTTGCAGTCCAAGGGACTCTCAAGAGTCTTCTCCAACACCACAGTTCAAAAGCCTCAATTCTTTGGGGCTCAGCCTTCTTCACAGTCCAACTCTCACATCCATACATGATCACTGGAAAAAACCAAAGCCTTGATTAGATGGATCTTTCTTGGCAAAGTAATGTCTCTGCTTTTGAATATGCTATCTAGGTTGGTCATAACTTTCCTTCCAAGGAGTAAGCGTCTTTTAATTTCATGGCTGCAGTCACCATCTGCAGTGAATTTGGAGTCCAGAAAAATAAAGTCTGACACTATTCCACTGTTTCCCCATCTATTTGCCATGAAGTGTTAATAGTTGTCAGTATAATGTCAGTGCTATGTAAATAGTTGCTAGTGTGTGACAAATTCAATTTTTGCTTTTGGGACTTTTTGGAAACCTTTTCTTTTTAAAATTTTCCTTCAGAAGTTGGTTCAATTTGTGGACACAGAACCTGCGGATATGTAGGGCTGACTGTACAGTGCTTTTGTTTGTTTTTATCTATTTTCTGACTTCATTTTAATGAGCATAGATAAAAGTATATATGCATTTTAAAATTTGATAGTTATTGCTAGTCTTAAGTAACAATACCTTTTTCTAAACATCCTTGACATCAATAGTGTGTTGTACAACTTTTTGATCTCACTGAAGTTTTAATTTGCATTTCCTCATGAGTGCCATTAAGCTTCCTTTCACTTTTAGCAGCTTGTCATTTCTGAAACACCTGCTTCATATCTTCTGTTTGCGTTTCTTTGGGGTCGTTGGCAGTCTTTTCTCATAGGAACACCGAGATTTAAATGGTCAGCAAAACAGGTCTGATCCCTGTCTTCTTGAGCCTGTAGTCTACTGGGGGACAAAGACCATGAACATGAAACTGTGTTCTTAAATTTTGTGAAAAGTGCCTTGAAGAAAACTTTTGGGTTTTATGCAAGATAACAGTTTAGGCGGGGTTTGAGTGGAGTGTGTTGGCCAGAGAGGGCTCCTAATGGATGCATCATGTGCCGGTGAGGCGGGTATTGGGAGAGGGTCCTCCAACAGAGAGAGCAGAGACTGCAGACTCAGAGACAGGACACGGCTGGAGTGACGTGAGGAGGAAATGAGGACAGTGACTCGCTGGCCGTTTGTCCCTCTGTGTCCTCTGAGGATGGGCAGCCTCAGAACTCAGAATACGGTGAGTCTCCCGAATTATTATCTGAGGAGTTTTAAGACAAAACTTATTTTTACTCTCCTATTAGATACTCCTCATGAAAGGCATATGAATCGGATAATCTGATCAGCAAATGTTTTTAAATTATTAATTGATTCATTGGGAGCCTCCATCTTTTTGAATTTTCCCTTTAACTAGTTTTTATTTAAGAATGAATCCCTGTGTATCATCACGTGTGATTTCATATTTCCCTGGATGTATGGTTACGGTTGCCGCCCGTCTTGTCATGTGAGATTGATTTGTGATTCTTTGATGCCGGCAGAACGATGCATTGTTTGCTACTAAGTTATCTGTCACAGTTTCCACGTTAGGGGAAGAAAGCTCTGTGCGTCTGTCCTTCTGTGTGTGACCAGGGTCTGGATGTGTGCTGTGTCTGCACAGGGGGAGAGGGACCCTCAGAGGGGAGGGCTGGCCGCTTCCTCTGCTTGGCGAGCACATTCACTCTTCACAGCGCAGTGAGCTGTGACGGAGATGCTCAGCTTCATTTTGATCAGTATCTTCTACAGCTTTTTATATCAAGCTTTCAAGCAGAGAAACTGTAGAAACATAGAAGAGCATAGTGGCCCACAGATCAGCTATTTCAAAGCATGAAGTAAGGGTGTTGGTGGGAAAGCTAGTGCCTGGCCTCCCATTTTCCGGGCTTGCTGCATGTACATACGCCTTTCTCTCCCTCTCTTTCCTTGTCTTTTCATTTGTTTCTAGATCTGCTTATTAGGAAATGTTAGGAAGGGCATTCATGCCAAACATTCACCAGAAACCAGAGACTGCCTTGGCAGAAATTAGACAATGAGACCCTGTGAGGTGCGCACGGCATTTTCGATTTTGCATTTCCTTTTTTTTTTTTTTTTCCCCAAAGTGATAGTAGTGGGTGTTATTGGGGAATCAGAGCTGGTGGTTCTGTTCACAGTCTTCTTCATCCTTAAAGTTTTACCATTAGAACAGTAGGCTTTGCGCTCCCAAAAGCAGTGGAAGCAGTATGCTTGTTTGCTTGTTTTTCCAAATGTACCTTTTATTGGAGCACGGTTGATTAAGTGATGTGTTAGTTCCAGGCATATAGCAAAGTGATTCAGTTATGCACGTGTCTGTGTGTGACTACGTCTACGCGTTTTCAGATTCTTTTCCCTTGAAGGTTATGGTGAGATGCATGTTCCCCTGTGCCGAACACGAGGTCCTTGTTGCTGTACTGCTCTGACAGTTGCGGGGAAGTGGCTCAGTTTGTGCTTGTTGAGTGCTAAGTGAATGGAAATATCACCTGGGAAGACCTGTATTTGCTCTAAGTAGCTTCTTCTCTGTTTTCCGTTTCTTGATTTTAAAAAATTATGAAAGTGTCAAAGGTACAGCTTGCAGTCCGTCTTAACTTTATTTTGTTCTGTAACAATGGCAGTTTTAAATATGGTGCTTTTTGTAGGATAGCATGGCCTTTCTGCTACTGCCTAGAAAGATTTTTCCTAATTAGTTCCTGGAGCGTTATTTCTGCAAGACTGTCAGGACTCTGGTTTATCCCCGTCACCGCACGATGCTAGTAGCTGCTGCGCTTCGTTGGGCCAGTGTTCCCGTGTCTGTGTGGACCGCCTTGCCCTGCCGTCCCGTGTCTGTGTGGACCGCCTTGTTCTGTCACCCCCACATGCTTCTGGGGTGCTTGTTGCGTGTGCCCCAGGAGTCGGGTGTGCTGGCACATTTGCACTGCCTCAACTTTTACGTGTGCATAGGTCTTTTTCTTTAACTGGTCAAGGGGCAGTTTTGTCTAACACAGCGAGTATATCACATTAAGCCTGACCTTCCTGCCTGTAAGACTGTCTGATTTTTAATCCGGTTTTCAGCTTCCATGTGTAGGGACCAGAGAGGGAACTAGTATTCACTCACCTGGTTATCTGGCCGGGTGTCCCCTGACGGCCACATTGCTTTCTGTCTTAAATCATGCTGTCTGTCCTCTCCCATTCTGTTCTATGGGTTAGAGAAACTGTGCTAAGAAAAGCTAACACCTGTGTTCTTCCTGGCTTGCTGTTGCGACACGACTTAGGCCTCTTGTGACCGCCTCGTGTAGTTTTGTTAAAAATCTGTCTGAGCCACTGCCCATTCAGCTCGCCGTCTTCCGTGACAGAGCATCTTGGCTCTCTTATGAGCTTGTTTCAAATCACTCTGAAGATTCGAAAAACCAACTGTAATCCATGCTTCCCCAGTAATTTAATAGCTATTTTAATAATATAAATATTTGTAAAATTTATTTCTCAACTTTGTATTCTGACCCACTGATGTGTCTGTCTCTAAGTTGCAGTGATATGGCAGCTTTTTAAGCTGTAAAAATGCCTTTTACCAAGCAGAGGCGCGGGTTGCTCTTCATTCCCCTTTCCTAGGTTGTTTCAGATATAGTCACAGGTTTATTTTTCTCCTTAACATTTCTTATTGCCTCAGTTTCCTCTTACTTTTTCCTTCTACCTGCTCCTTAACTCTCCTTTGACTGTTTTCTCCAAGTTTCCTGTCCTTTTCTCTTTCCTCTTTGCCTCGTCTCTTCAAGGTGTAATCTGTATTTTGGCCTTTTCCCCTAAACTCAGATTTCTTTTTCGTAAGTTT
>SJYF01000608.1:10786309-10800449 GCA_006410515.1 Procapra przewalskii | reverse complement strand
AAGAATTGATGCTTTTGAACTGTGGTGTTGGAGAAGACTCTTGAGAGTCCCTTGGACTGCAAGGAGATCCAACCAGTCCATTCTGAAGGAGATCCGTCTTGGGTGTTCTTTGGAGGGAATGATGCTCAAGCTGAAACTCCAGTACTTTGGCCACCTGATGCGAAGAGCTGGTTCATTTGAAAAGACCCTGATGCTGGGAAAAATGAAGGCATGAGGAGAAGGGGACGACAGAGGATGAGATGGCTGGATGGCATCACTGACTCGATGGACATGAGTCTGAATGAACTCCGGGAGTTGGTGATGGACACGGAGGCCTGGCGTGCTGCGATTCATGGGGTCGCGAAGAGTCGGACACAACTGAGCGACTGAACTGATGCCACCACGAAAAAACCAAAGTACTAAATAGGTTCAAGTTTTCTTTGTAATTTTTTGGAGGTAAACCCCATATGTGAAATGGGCAAGCTTTATATGTCAGCTTCTTTGAGTTTTGCCGTGTACTGTTGGCTCTCTGACAGTTCAGCTTTCCCCTCTCAGTCTCCTTTGCTGGCCTCATCTTCAGGGTTCTGCAGCGTTCTCTCTGTTTTCTTCTCTGTTATTCTTTGTGAACACCTTGCATGGTAATCTTTACAGCTATAATCAGGATCAAGATTAACTCATTTGTGTAATCCTAGGCCAATGTAATCCTTTCTTAGCCTTCAGTATATGGAAAGTGCTAAATAGATGTTTGCGTGAAAAAAAAGTGCAGTTAGAAAATTACTTATGTTTATGTATATGTAGCATATAGAAGCCTTCTTTGAGAATCCTGAATAAAAAAATATTTTCATACTTCCCAATGAATAATCTTATTTCATTCCTTCTAACCTGTGCATTTATTATTTTGGTTTTTTATGTTATCCTCTGTGAAATTGAGGTGTATCTTTAGTCCTTTACCAGAATTGGTGTGAGTCAGGTGTGAAAAATTTTATTGATTCCTTCTTGATAGCGAGTGCCAGCATCAGAATGTCTTAAGATTTATGGTGTCATAACAGCACAGTTCTTTTGGCCAGCTCTGCTGTTGTGTGATATGACGATTTGGCATTGTTGTGCGGTATAAGAGAGCCTAAAATCCCTGAATGCTGGGATTGGAGAGTACAGCTGGAATGACTTAGATTAGTTTTCTGTGTTGTACGAGAGCAAGCTGCAGGCTTATGCAGCTCCACAGAAAAACAGGACTGTTAGCTCCTAGAGGGCAGCGGCTTCGCCCCGTGTGTCTCTAGGGCTCCCCTGGCTGCGGCGGCTTTCCAGCATCTGTCAGATGGCGGCGTGCTCACGTTAGCTGCAGCCGATTCATGCCCAGTGGGAGTCCCCTGCCGGGAGGACAGCCGGCACAGGACCCTCCTCCCGGGGGCTCTTGCAGGGAGTCTCACTAAGTGTGCTCTGGGCAGCCCTTTATCTTGGAATCCAGGAGACCAGGGATCTCGGGTGGGTCTGAATGTGTTATGACTTCTTTTTTATTTTTTAATTAAAAAAATAACACTTATTCTCTTTATCAACAGGAGTGAAACCTCGGTCTGGTTGGGCTATCGACCCGTTTGGACATTCACCAACAATGGCTTATCTTTTAAAACGTGCTGGATTTTCTCACATGCTTATTCAGAGAGTTCATTATGCAGTAAAAAAACATTTTGCATTGCATAAAACACTGGAGTTTTTTTGGAGACAAAATTGGGGTACGTAGAGTTAGATGAAAGTGGAAGATCTTATTTGACCTAGATATTATTTCAGAGGGGTTATGACCTCTTGCTGTTACGTGTTTTATTCAACATATCAGTCTTGAGAATCAGGTTGCTTAAAGATATACATAATTAATTTTTCAATATAATTGTGTCAGGAGTCCTTTAAGCATTGGTAAAAATATTTATCTATAGAACATGGTAGATTATTTTAAGCCTAAAGGAAGTAAACAAAATAAGAAATTAATCTTTTGCAAGTAATGCTTTCATTTGATTCTATTTTACAATGTACCCATTTTACCACAAAGTTGATTGCATTAGAACGGATATTTATTTAGTTGCTAAGTCGCGTCGACTTTTTTGCGACCCCATGGACTGTAGCCCTTTGGATTCCTCTGTCCGTGGAATTTTCCAGGCAAGAGTCCTGGAGTGCACTGCCATTTCCTTCTCCAGGGGATCTTCCCGACCCAGGGATGGAGCCCGGGCTCTGCCGCGTCTGCTGCGCAGCCGGCTGCCCCTTTACCACCGAGTCCCTGGGGAATCCCCCAGTGCTCCTCCCTCCTGCCCTCCTGTCTGTGTAGCTGGTTGCCTTTTAAGACCTCCCTCCTGCCCTCCTGGGACAGCTGTCCTGCTGCCCGTGTCGCCGTTTCCCCACTGTCTTGGCACCCTGGGGGGTCCGCGGATGTGCGCCTCCAGCTCTGTGCCGGAGGAGGGGTGACAAGATGGGGACCTGCGGAGGCCTCTGCCTGCCCCGGTCCCGGGCCGCTGTCTGCTTGCGTGTGTTCATTTAGTGAGCCCTTATTACGGGGCATGCGCTGTGTGACGTGCTTTATAGTCACCCTCTCCCTGAACCTGTGAAATCATTGCTAAGTTAGGTTCCGTTATTATAGGCCCTTTTAAATGTGAAAAGTGGAGGCCATTTGCCTGAACTCACACAGGTGACAGGTACGAAGCCTCGATCTGTGCCCAGCTCTGTGCTCTTCCAAGGCCTAGGCCCCCTGGCCTCTAGCATCTGCTGCCAGCTGTATCAAGTTGTCAGTAAAATTTCATCTGAAAAACGGATTTCATTATTAAGACTGTTTAGCCATTACTGCATTACATCATACTTGTTCTCTGTGTAATCTAGACCCTCACTAAGTGTTTCAGTAGCATCGTTTGTAAATTTAGACAGTATCTTTCTCATGGGCACTGTTGTTTTTTCAAAAGGAAACAAATTAACTGTATAACTTATTATCCTGGAAAACTAAACCTGTAGGGCAGACAGGAGCCTCTGAGGGATTGCATCCTACATAATTTTATCAGATGCTTAGGAGCATATTTATTTTTGTAGAAAAAGGATGATTTATTTGAGGAAGCCCTACTTAAATTATTGCTTACATTCAAATTGCTTGCAAATATCAGTTGGCATAAAATTAATACTTTTATGCACCTAATACTATGCTAAAAAGAAACATAGAAAGCATCGTTGCCTGTGAAATCATAGTCTTAGTTCGGTAGAAGGCTGGCGCCACCGGAGGCAGCAGGTAAAGCGCAGTGTGCGAGTGAGCTGCTAGCAGTGCGGTGGCCTCCCCGGGGCCTGGGGCGCGCCGCTCCGAAATGGTGCTTTGGAACTGAGGTGGGCTTCGTCTGTTCTGGTTGTTAATGAAGCAGTTGTTTTCAAATTTTTTAAATGTGTATGGTGCTCGCTTGTTTTTTCTTGCTGTCTGTCTTATAAAAGCAATACATTGCTGAGAATTGGAGATCTGTACGTAGAGACGAAGAGGCATTTACAGGTCAGAATTAAAAAACAAAAAATAGCCGTTTTTAACTCTTATTAAAGCCCTCCAGTCTTACTGTGTGGGAGGCTTCTTACCTCTCAAGGGCAGTGATGCCAACACACACTGGCATTGAGGTTTCAGTTAAAAACAGTTCTGTGTCGGGAACCAGTACTCGTTTTCTGTGTCTTTTTTGTTGGCTTTGTCTTGATTCTTCTCTTTGCTTTTGAAAATTATTGTCACTTTTCCTCTGCCTCCAAGGACAGCAGTCAGACTGGCCCTTCAGTGGCAAGGGGCCCTCTACAGACTCTGTTGAGCGCACTCATTTCTCGTCACTGCAGGACAAGTGTGTCCCCAGCATTGGCACGGGCTCTTCCCTCTCCTCCTCCTGTTCTCCAGTTCCCCGCTGAGCTGCTTCTCGTCTTCACACGCGGCCTCTGCAGCCTCTGGTCCCTCTCAGTGCCCCTGCTCCCGCGGCAGGCGCGGATGGGGCAGGCGCTGGCAGCCAGGGGCGGCCCTAACTGTGGATGAGCTGGCTGTAGCTTCTGCTCATTTATACCCTTCCAGGTCAGCAGATGCTGTTTTAGGACGGGGCCTTTCTGTTTCAGTTAGGTTTAGACAGAAGATGTGGGTAGACACTGAGACACGTGTGTCGTCCACCAAATGCTGCTTGGGTGTGTGTATTAGTATTTAGAGGGGTTGTTGCTTTAGGATGGAGCTTGCACTGTGTATGTGTAAAGCAGTGGCGTTTTGAAAGTTTGGGGATGAAATCTGTAAATTTACACAGGTCTGTATGTTGCTCTCTGTTGTAGATCTGGGATCTGTCACAGACATTTTTTGCCATATGATGCCCTTCTACAGCTACGACATCCCCCACACTTGTGGACCTGATCCTAAGATATGCTGCCAGTTTGATTTTAAACGGCTTCCTGGAGGCAGATACGGTTGTCCCTGGGGAGTCCCCCCAGAAACAATATATTCTGGAAATCTCCAGAACAGGTATGAAAATGTGCATTTTATAAGTCAACATCTTGGACAAGTAAGCATTTATATGAATGGGCTTTGGTAGCCAATATTATCCTTACTCAGGGCATTCATTCAAACGAGATTTAAAGCAGCTGAAAAATGCCAGAGCCTTGCCTGTTTGCCTTCTGTGTAATGACTGAACGGAAAGTGGACAGGAGTAGATCAGGGTACGGTGGATAACCTGTTACACACCGTTTCTGTGATCTCCTCTGCCTTTATTATAAAAGCCTCCTGCTGTGTTTGATTGATTTCATATATTGTCGATAATAAAACTTATGGTCTCTATGGTATAAATTGGTAAGAAAAGCAACCCAATTGCAAAAACACGTTTATTGAAATGGATCACATAAAGAACGTAATTATCTGTTCCCTTAATAACAATCTCAGTAATAGTGAACGCTACCTAGCTCTGATGAATACATATCTTTGCATCGTTCTGAAGTTTTTGACTTACTGAAAACCTTAATTAGGAATATTTATTCTCAAAAAATTTTAACTAAAAATCAAGAAATGAATTACTTGTTTTTTCTTAGAAGAAAACTGTCCTAAAGATGGAAGCATCTCATTAAACCAAGCTACCTATACTTCTAATTCTGGTGCTTTTAAAAGTTTAATTTCCTCACTGTAAAATTAATGGTATGTAATACACTAAAATAAAACACTGTTTTGTAATATAAGACAACTCTCAACTCTGCTAGAAAAATAATGTAGCCTTTTAAATAAAGTAAGATTGTTGCTCTGTGCTCAGTAAAATCTGTTCTAAAAAGTGTGGGTGGGGTGAAGGCAGGGTCTGGGTCTGCTTGCACTGGCCGGGTCCTTGCGGCGTCAAAGAGAACGCTGCAGCGCGGGCCTCGCGCGGTGGCAGACGCAGGAGCACCTCTGCATGGAGGCTTCTTGAAGTCATGGATCCGTTACGTGTATCAGAATCTGGCTTTTACAGTTGTTTTGGAAAAAAGTATCCCAATATTTGGGATCTGTTTGGTTTCTTTTTTCGGTCTTGGAGTGGTGAACAACCTGAACAGCCTGTTAGGGTCAGGCTACTTAGACAGAAGAGGATGATTCAGTACATTATGTCGCAAAGGTGCAGTGGAAAGGGGATGCTGGTGGGCTGGTCAGGGTTGGGGAATCCTTGCCTGCCTTCTCGGGAGATCAGCTGTTTGCTGCTAAGTGGGGTTTGCATGCCTCCTCTTAGTCCAGTGGTCAGGGGCACCGGGAGACTTCTTGCAGGCTAGCTCGGGGAATCCCCATGTACCCATAGATGGTGCGAGGCCCCTCTTTTTCTTTCGTGGGTGCTGCAGAAAGTGCCTGAGAGCCATCCTGCACAATCCTGTTGATGGTCATGGAGCCCTTCAAAGACTACTGGCCCCCCTCCCCAACCCCCCTCAGAACACGCCTTGTGTTCAGGCAGTTCCAGTGATTCTGAAAGGGGCTTCCAGGCACCAGGGACACACAGATGAATGAATCTGTATAATGCTTACATAGGTTTGTTGTTGTTTAGCAAGCTTGGTTTTAGGTCTAGTACCATATAATTTCGGCTTCTCTGGGGGCTCAGATGGTAAAGAATCTGCCTGCAATGCAGGAGACTGGAGTTCAGTCCTTAGGTCAGGAAGATCCCCTGGAGAAGGGAATGGCTAACTACTCCAGTATTCTTGCCTGGAGAATGCCATGGACAGAGGAGCCTGGTGGGCTACCATCCACGGGGTCACACAGAGCTGGACACGGCTGAGCGGCCGAGGCTGCCTCACCATGTTTCACGTGTGGCAGTGGTCTGCCAGTCGGGCGATTTGATGTTTGTTGCCATCAGGCTGCCCTTTGCTGCCTGGTGGAGCAAGTGCAGAGCCATCGCAGCCGCACGTCCTTCCCCGTGACGTGGACGGATGTGCTCGCCGTGAGCTTGCCGTGTGTGCAGCGAGCGGCCACGGCCCCCAGCTGGGCAGTGTGGCCCTTGGCTCTTCCGGCACTGACCCTTGCTGAGCAGCAGCCTGGGAGCTGGGATGGGCGCTGTGCAGAAGGGGCACTTCCTCAGAGGCTGTGCCTGCTTTCCTCCTCTGTATCTCACAAATGCGTGTGCAACGCATGGCGCGTCTAGAGTGAGCCTCGGGACGCGCTTCTGTGCCCATTGTCTGGAGGGTCTAGTTGGATGCTCATGTATACTTCATCTTATATCTGTGATTTATGTACGCATTTTTCCTCTTATTTCTTTAGATCTTAGACATGTTCCTATGTGATTAATCTCATTGTATGTGTGCTTTTTAATTATAAGTAATAATTTAAAATTGTTTTTTGGGGAAATATGGAATATTAGTAAATTACTAGTAAAAATTAAGTTCTATATTGAATGGTAATCTCAGGAAACTAAATATTATATGTTAAGTAAGAATATTATGGTTATATTTTACTCACCAAGTTATTAAATTTTTGCTAATTTAATATTTGCAGAACAGTTTCAGAGACCATCAATATAAAAAGAGCATATGAGCTTCTAAATTTAGTTCAGTGTTATTTATAGTTTCTGTAAAATGCCTCTTTTCATCATTGATGTTCTTTGAGGTTTCTTCATAAATTTCTATATCGTGAATCAGAATCTGCTTGTGGATGACCCTTGCAGTGAAACTGGACACCGAATGAAAGAGCATGCTAGCCATCTGTCACTGTTACAAGCTTTGGCTCTAGGAACACGGAGAGCTCCTCAGGGTCGTCTGCTTGTTCAGTTCCACTTGTAGAAGCTCTTCCTCTTACCTTGTGTTCCCAGACTTTCTCAAACGGGGCCCCCGTTCAGCGTCTCCCAGAAGGTTTTCTAGGGAGTATAAGTATGTGAAATACAGAAGCTCGTCAGCACACTGGAGTTAGCTGCCCTGAGTCAAGGGTTAGGGCCAAGAGAGAGAGAAACCAGGATAGCTCGCGCAATTGCTTAGCTGTATCTGTTGATCAGTATGGAGGACACTGTGACAGATACTCAGGTGATTGATGGAAGAAGTTGAGTGAGTTGGTTTTCTTCCTTTAGGAAAGGAAGACGGTTCTATAATTGGCTTCATTCAAAATAACTTTATGTTTAACTAGGCAGTTTTGTCTATTTTTTTTAATTAGGCAATTTTAGATTAAGTTAGAGAAAGGGATATTAAGTCAAAGGAAGCTTCAGAGTTCATGTAGATGAGAAATCTGTCTTCTTGGACTGAATTATTTTATGGCACAGGCTCTCTGGCCTCAGTCTCTGTGGCTGACCTTTGGGAGGGCACTGATGCCCTCAGGAATTTATGCCAAAGCTGCCATGTGCCTTTATTTCTCTAAGGATATTCCATGGAAAAGCTATGGGGTTTTTCCCTCTGATAAGAATTTATCAATATTTTAGAGGGACAGTAAAAATTAGTGTGCTCGTTTACAACACTCTGCCTCGTGAATGATGCTAAACTAGAGCCCAGGCAGAATGCACGCCGCTCTGTCTGACTGCGGCTCACTTTGTCGTGAGTGGCCCCACGGTGTCAGCAGGCTTCTGTCTCTTTTGCAGGGCCGAGATGCTTCTGGACCAGTACCGAAAGAAGTCAAAGCTCTTCCGCACCGCGGTGGTCCTGGCCCCGCTCGGGGATGATTTCCGCTACACTGAACGCACTGAATGGGACCATCAGTTCAAGAATTACCAGCTGCTTTTCGATTATATGAATTCTCATTCTCAGTATAATGTTAAGGTAGGAGAAATACTTCATCATGATGCTGTTTGAAGGGGAACCTTCGTTAGTAAAGGAGGCTGAAACACAACAGCCTTAGTTTATTTGTCCCGCATCCTAGTATTTCTTAGAATACATAGTTCTTCTGTAAAAGTATAATTCATGAAGGGGAACATTATCTTACATTACAGTTCCATGTCTAAAGTTATCCCTTTCTTACCACTCACTGAGGATTAAGAGACGCTGCTCTCTGTGACTGAAGACACGCGCCTCCTAAGTTGTGACGCTCGTTTTCCGTGACGTCCTGCTTTCCTGCTAGCGCTGAAAGTTTGCTGTTTCTCTCAGTCGCTTCCTGTGATTTAGCAGCGTGACTGGCAGATGCAGACGCACATGTCAAGAATTTTGCAAACAAATGTCTTGTATCCAGAGACTGCACTCGCATTTTTCTTAGATGAGAAGTCTTCTAAAATTAATCATTCGTCTGTCATTCTTGCTCTTTTTCTCCCCCTCTGGAAAATTTAAAATGCACCCTAAAGTTTCGAGAATAGCATGAATTCCTCCCCCCACCGCTGCTTCCCGATATCCGTGATCCAGTACAGCACTCAGCAGCTCAAGGTCACCCTTGTTTCCACTGTGCTCCATTGTCATCTCACTCCTCTAGAATTTTGGAGCAGATCTCAGATGGCACGTATTTTTGTCTATAACCATTTCATTATGTATCTAAATGATAAGGACACTGTGGAAAAATATGATCGTAATACCATTATCACATCTGAAAGATTAGCAGTAATATCATATATCCAGACACATTCCAATTCTACTCATCTCATAAAAACATTTTAACAGACGGGTTGCATGAGTGAGGACTCGAGCAAGAGTCGCGTGGACCCTCTGTGAGAAGCTAATTGCCCAGCAGTGTATTATGCTCACACGCAGAGCTGTTAGTGAAACACTGTGCGGATCCAGTGGAGGGAAGCGGGATCACCCGTGGGAAACGGACCCAAGCTTATGAAGGAGAGCCACACGATACTGAACAGGCGAGTGAGCGTGAAGAAAGCATCACAGGGACTCGAGATACTTAGCTCGAATCTCAGCCGAGGCATGAGCCGTGAGCACCGGACCTGCGTGTGCGTCGCCTCTGCTTCCCTCCAAGAGAAGGCGCGCAGGGACGGTGGTCAGAGGGCGCGCGCATGTCTCGAATCCACCTTCTTGGGGAGTGGATCTGAGGTCTGCAGAAGGAGCCGCTGCATGACTCTGAAGAGTTTCATCCTGTCTTTAACATTTCACCTGTTTCCTCCTTTGCCCACTAGAAAAATCTAATTTGAAAAGTTAATGTATCACATGCATAGGAGTGCACAGACCATTAAGTACACAGAGAATATTTTCAAGTTTTAAAACACCCATGTAATATGAAAAAGGATATATGTATACACATATATATATATATGTATGTATGTATGTATGTATGTACGTACGTATAACTGAGTCACTTTGCTGTATAGCAGAGAGTGGCATAACATTGTAAACCAGATATACCTCATTTGAAAGAGGAAAAAAACGCCACATAACCACTGTCCAGTATGTAGAGCGTCTCTAGCCTCCCAAATTGTTACCAGTTCCTGCAAGAGTGACCATCGCTTGCATTTGTATTTTTAATTGATGTTCGTCTATTTTTAATTGGAGGATAATTGCTTTCCAGTTTCACATGGGTTTCTGCCTTGTATCACGTGAATTAGCCATGGGAGTGTCTGTCCCCTTCTCGCTGAGCCTCCCTCCTGCCTCCCACCCTGTCCCACTCTTCTAGGTGGTATCTTTGTGATTTGTGTTGCCTGCTTTTAAATTTTATGAGAAGGGACTCTTAAATACGTGTTATTTTGCGTCTCACCTTTTTTCTGCTGCACATTATATTTTTGAAATTCATCCACTGTTATGTGTTGCTTGTGACACGTATCGTGCGATATTGATGAGCATCCCACCACTTACCCATTCTGTTGCTGATGGACACGTGGATTGTTTTCAGCTTAGGTTTATTACAGGTAACACTGCATTGCCTGTTTCATGCAGTGAATGTGCATGAGTCCATGGGGGTATAAAACAGAATGGAGTTTTGGGGTTATTGGGTATGCACATGTCCAACTTCAGCAGATATTGTCAAAGAAAATTCCAGAGTAGGTCCGCTGGATGTTGCACCCTAGGATAGTCTGAACGATTCCGCTTCTTTACTCAGACTCGTATTGTCAGAACTCTTTTTTCCCTTTATGATGGATGTGATGATTTTATTTTGTGTGTCTAGTAGTTGATGAGGCTGAATCTCTTCTCATAAGTCTATTGCCATTTGGGTACCCTCTCTTGAGCAGTGCTAAGTCTTTTGATGATTATTTTATTAAATTGGTTCTCTGTCTTTTTCCTAACCACTTACATTTCTCTCATGTATTTTGGATCGAGTCTTTTTGAGATAACAGCCATGCAGATGCCATCTCCCACTGTGCAGCCTGTGCTTCCTCTCTCTCGGTGCCATTGTTTGAGGAACAGAAACTGCTCGCTGTGACGGGCTCTTATGCTTAGTGCTTGTCATGTTCTGCCTAAGAAGCTTTTGTTTACCCGTGGTCACGAGAATGCTTCTTACAAAGCTGTACTCTGGAAGTTCTCTTGTTCTCCCTTCAACATTTAGGTCTATAGTACGTATGGAATCAGTCAGTTCAGTCGCTCAGTCGTATCCGACTCTTTGCGACCCCATGAACCGCAGCCCGCCAGGCCTCCCTGTCCATCACCAACTCCCAGAGCTTACTCAAACTCATGTCCACCCAGTCCGTGATGCCATCCAACCATCTCACCCTCTGTCATCCCCTTCTCTTCCTGCCCTCAGTCTTTCCCAGCATCAGGGTCTTTTCCAATGAGTCAGCTCTTTGCATGAGGTGGCCAAAGTATTAGAGTTTTAGCTTCAACATCAGTCCATTCAATGAATATTCAGGGTTGATCTCCTTTAGGATGGACTGGTTGGATCTCCTTGCAGTCCAAGGGACTCTCAAGTGTCTTCTCCAACACCACAGTTCAGAAGCATCAATTCTTTGGCGCTCAGCTTTCTTTATAGTCCACCTCTCACATTCATACATGACTATTGGAAAAACCATAGCCTTGACAAGACGGACCTTTGTTGACAAAGTAATGTCTCTGCATTTTAATACTGTTTGGAATAGATTGTAGTATATTGTCTGAGGGGAGGGATCGAGATACTTTTTGGCCATATGAATATCAAGCACCATTTATTGAAAAGGCCATAGTCTGCCCATTCCTATGCAGTGTCATCCCTATTAGTAATCATGAACGGAGATGAATTTGTGTGTGGGTCTGTGTCTAGACTTTCTACTCACTTTTTTCTGTTTGACTAGTTTCATCCTTTCAGCTTCATAGGAGATCTTACTATCTGATAGTGTGTCTTCTCCTCAGCACTCTGCCTTCCTTACGGTCCAGCCCTCACTTCCACACATTGACTATTGGAAAACCCGTGGCTTTGAGTATATGGACATGGGTCAGCAGAGTGTTACCTCTGCTGTTTAATATGCTGTCTAGGTTTGTCATAGTTTTTCTTCCGAGGAGCAAGTGTCTTTTAATTTCATGGCTGCAGTCACTGTCTGCAGTGACTTTGGAGCCCAAGAAAATAAAGTCTTTTACCGTTCCGTTTTTTCCTCTTCTGTTTACCTTGAAGATGGGACTGGATGCCAGGACCTTCACTTTTTGAATGTTGAGTTTTAAGGCAGCTTTTTCACTCTCCTCTTTCACCTTCGTCCAGAGGCTCTTTAGTTGACCTTCACTTTCTGCTGTAAGGGTGGTATCATCTGCATATCTGAGGTTATTGATTTCCTTTATTTCAAGAATTTTTGTCCTTCAAATCCTGGCTGCTTTGAGGGCCCTTAGATATCTTTAAACATTTTTTTCTGTGTATTAAAACTTGTCTAGTTGTATCTGTTCTCTGTGAGATGTTTAAAGTTGCTTAATCAAGCTGAAAGTGTAAGCTTATTTTCTTCTAATGAAAGGACAAACAAAAAGAAGCAGTTGGATGTAGGTGACTGAGAAACTGACATTGGACTAGTCTAGTCAGCCAGTTTGCCGCTGATGATGACTTATTCAGCGTGCTATGTAGCCTGCCCTTTTATGTTGTCCTGGTAGAGGAGTTTAATATTACATTTAAGATTAAGGTTATGTCTAAGATTATTTGTTGCTTTTTAGTGTAAAACATTTAAATATTTTTGTTTGGTTATTTTTTGGTATCCCAGATACTTTATTTGAGCTACCAAGAGACTATAGAAAAATTTACTTTAAATTATTATTTTTTTGAAACTACTCTAGCATTGCTTGAGGATTATATTTCAGTCCTTTCAGTTTGTGAGAAAGCTCATCAGGTCACTTAACAACAACTTTGCTCTGGGATTTTGCCAAGAAGAAAATATTTTCATTCTGGGTAGTACCAAAAATTAACTGAAATATTTTTAAAAGGATGTACTCTCTTTTTGAACTTTCTAGCATGTCACAGATCCCTAAAATTTGAAACTGAAAGTGAGTTTTGTTATCTAATAGGAATCCTTTATTACATAGATGAGGAAGTGAAAGTGAAAGTCCCTCAGTTGAGTTTGGTTCTTTGTGACCCCATGGACTATACAATCCACAGAATTCTCCAGGCCAGAATACTGGAGTGGGTGACCTTTCCCTTCACCAGGGGATCTTCCCAACCCAGGGATCAAACCAAGATCTCCTGCACTGCAGGCAGGTTCTTTACCAGCTGAGCTACCAGGGAAGCCCAAGAATACTGGAGTGGGTAGCCTGTCCCTTCTCCATGGGATCTTCCCGACCCAGGAATCAAACCAGGGTCTCCTGCACTGCAGGCAGATTCTTTACCAGCTGAGCCACCATATGGATGAGGAAAGTGAGACTCAGAAACGTCTAGAGGAATGAAGACGCTGCCACTGTTAGCGTGCGCACTTCTCTGGCCTCATCTGTGCCTGTTGGTCTGCAGTTAATGCTGTGTCCTTGTGTTTGTGACCCTCATTTCCTGTATGTTCACATATAATCTACTTCCCAGCAAGTGTATTCTGCTTCCTAGTAATGAGATGAGGGAGTAACACTTAATATTAAATAAACTAAAATATATTGAGAGATTGATTTGCTATTAACTCTCTAAATTTGGTTATAATTTTATTGAAATATGGTTGATCCATTTCACTGTTTATGGTTAAGGTCTATATTAATAGCATCAAGGTTTGACTTACCTGTACTGTGGGATGATCACCACGGTAAGTTTGGTTGGCAGCCATCATCTTGTATCGAAACAATAAAAAAAGAAGAAAACATCTTTCCCTTGCGATGAGAGCTGTTAGGATCTGTCCTCCACGGTCTCATCCGTTTCACTCGGCAGTGTTCACTGTAGACGCCATGTGGTATATTTTACAATCCTGCTGCTTACTGCTCTTATAACTGGAAGTTGGTACCTTTCGGCCACCTTTGGCCAGTTTCCTTCCCTGCCCCCTACCTCTACTCTCCTTTTCTGAGCTGTTCATTTTTGTTATATTTCACATGTAAGTGAGGTCATATAGGATTTTTCCTTCTCTTTATCTACTTGGCATAATGCCCTCTCGTAAAGTGCTTTGCTTTAACAGTTATTTAATTCTCTGAGCATTTTCTGGCAAGCACATAATTATTCCTATTATATTTTAAGAGACAGGCACAAATAGATTAGCTTGCCCAAGAAAAACTGCATTTGGTGAAGCCAAGACTAGAGTGGATGATATAGTTTAAGGCTGCTTTTCTTGGTGGTGCTGGTGAACGTGCTTGCAGGGCAGGAATAGAGAGAAAGGCGTGGAGAATGGGCCCGTGGACCAGCGCGGGAAGGAGAGGGTGGGGCAGCTTGAGAGGCGCGTCGACACGAGCGCATCGCTGTGTGCGGAGCCGACAGCTGCTGGGGAGCCGCTGTCGACAGGCAGCCCAGCACAGC
>SJYF01000608.1:10775045-10785318 GCA_006410515.1 Procapra przewalskii | reverse complement strand
TTTTTTTTTTTTTTTTAATGACCTGCTGTTCTTAAAGTCTCTCTTTTCTTCTTTGTAAGAATACAGACCAGGGAGAGTGGAGGCCAGAGGAGAATATGTGCCTATGTGCCTATGATGTGTGGAAATACTTAATAGCTAACAAAGCTGTTCTTCCAGACTGCTGGAACATGTACTTAAAATACACGCCTCTTAAAAAAAAAAAAAATACATGCCTCTTATTTTTGCTGTTTCCCCTACTTGCCATTCATCTCTGATTATGCCGTAGCCCGGTCCTTGCATGCTTGGAGACTCCAGGAATACATGAGTTTCCAGACCCACACGCTTGCAGCCGATTAACGCTTCTAACTGCTCCCATGTGCCCGTTCTCTTAGTTTGGGGACTTGGTGTAAGTAAGTGACAGTCATGGAGTGCTTTTCCCCGCGTTTCCGTAAATATGAGCTGTATGTTTGTCCTCATTTGGAAGCATGCCTTAAGTATTTATTAGGAACTTTCCTTTCAGCACTAAACGTAATTTTAAGGTACAGATGAATGTGTGAATAAATGAAATGTACCTTTTTTTCCCCCACTAGATACAGTTTGGGACTTTATCAGATTATTTTGATGCACTAGAAAAAGAAGCTTCAGCCAACAGTAAGAATAACCAACCAGTGTTCCCTGTTGTAAGTGGAGACTTTTTCACTTACGCTGACCGAGATGATCATTACTGGAGTGGCTACTTTACATCCAGACCCTTTTACAAACGCATGGATAGGATATTGGAATCCCATTTAAGGTACGTTGACCTTTAGAGAGCTACATTTATTGTTTCACTTCTTTTATGGCATCATAACCTGTCTGTAGAGTTTTGCATGGTATACAGCATTCATGTTGTATGTGTTAGGATGTGTTTAATGTAACTGTGAAATTTTAATGCAGTCAGAGCTATATCTTTGGAAATAATCAGATTTTCACAGGGGTTTTGCTCTTGAAGGGAAAACAGTTTCTGTGGCCAGGCTTTCTGGGGGTTGGCCTCAGTATTTCCTGTTTTCCGAGCGACCCCCTGCGTTGCCTGCGCAGTGTCGTAGCTTTCAGCGACGTCGCCGTGAGCCTGCAGGCCGGAGCCCGGTCAGCCATGGTACCGAGCGGGAGCAGCAGCCGGGCTCTCGGCACTGGGGCAGGCCTCAAAGTCCATCCTCTGAGACCGCTGCATTCATATTTGGAGTCCCCAGTAGCAGCTCTTATTTTAAAACACATTTCTATAGATGCGGTTTTCTGCTTAAAGAAGAAAATTAAGAGATGGGAACTGATGGAGGCAAAATGATTGCTTGAAAAGATAAGCTGATATGGAGAAGACAGAGAGAGTCAGTAGGAAAACAGGAAAGCACTCTCTACAGCCGCATCATCCAGTCCTTCCGATGACTAGCCAGTGCCCTTTCTGTAGTGAGAAAGGCTCAGTTCTCTGCTCTTTGTCTAGCGAAATCAGGAATTTCTTTCAGTGTTGCACTTTGGTATAGTGGTGTGTGTGTTTATTAGTTTTACTGTTTCTGTGATTCTAACAGTAACTTATTAAAAACAACCCTAACCTTTGACTGTTTGAGGGGATAGTCATTAATGTGCCAGATGTATGTATATTATTATATTTATAACAAAAAAGTATTTATATATTATAGAGATTTCTGCATCCTTAACCAACAGAATATTAGTTATCTGATACGTTATTCTAAACTATCTATAAGAACAGAGCAAGGTACTAAATAATGCAGAAATTCTTTGGGCCACTGTATAATTTTTAACTGTCAGGTATTTTTTGGTGGCAAAAAGTTATGAGTATTGGTTCAATCTTATTTTATTGAACTTATTTAAGGTGCTACTTGAATATGTTACTACTGGTAATATATTTTGAAAATTCTCCTGCTTTAAAATAAAACAATAAACCATACAGTAATTTGAATTTCAGAATGTAATTAATTTATTTGAAACTAAGTTTATTGTGTGAAAAATTATATTTGATCCTCAACTCATTTGTAAAAATAGGTGTATAAATTAGAAAAGTAGAAAAAAGAAAATTTTCTTAAAATCCACTTGTTTAATATTTTGGAATATTTCTATGTATATGTACTCTTCAGTGCGTTTACTCTGGATATGTCTGCCTACATACATACAGTCTTCTTAATTCCAAGAGAGGGATTCTCAGGCTGTCAAGAAGGCTTATAATTTTAAAAAGTGGATATTAAATTTTTATCTGTTTTTAAGAAGTAGAGATTATGTAGTGTCTTCAAAAATTCAAAGGA
The DNA here is from genome assembly GCA_006410515.1 of Procapra przewalskii. NCBI lineage: Eukaryota > Metazoa > Chordata > Mammalia > Artiodactyla > Bovidae > Procapra > Procapra przewalskii. Next base: position 10,783,048 of record SJYF01000608.1, on the reverse strand, counting down.
CCTTTTAAAAAGAGCAGTTTGAATCTCTTCTTTTTTCCTGATATCTTGCTACATTTTCATGCTGCCTTGATTTTTCTCCCCATCATCCTAATGTTTGTCGTAAGGATCCTTCTTATATTTTTTACTCCATCAAGCTGTGTCTCTTTTGAAAGAACCTTTCAGAAACCTATCCTGAACCATATCCTCGGATGGAAAAATTTAAAGGTGAAAGGTATAAACGCCCATATTCTTGCTCAAAACTCTTCTTAAGCTAAAGTGTTTTGATTCTGTTTAAAATGAGTGAGGAACGCCAGTGTATGACGTGCCGCCCTTCAGGTTATATTGCTCGATTCTCGGTAGCTGGCGTGCGTCGTCTTCCAGCTGTGGCCTGGCTCCTGCCCCTGAGCCGTCAGGCCGCCTCCCCCTTCCTCTCCTCTGCTGTTAGTCTCACGCTCACGGGGCCACACGTTCTCCCACCGTCTCCTCCACTGTGCGTGAGAGCCAGGGGCCTTCTGGTGAAGTGCGTGGCATATGTCTGCCCTGGAGATGGAGGGACAGAGACACTTAGCTAGTTCCTGCTGCTTTCGTGCGTTACGTGGAAACGGACATGTCTTGCTGCCAACGGATGCTCACTTCTTCCCCTTGCATCACTGAGACATGGTGTTCTTTGATGCTTAAGAGTTTAGATGTATTAGGTGTATACCTTGGTGGTTTTATAGAAATGTTTACTGTCAATGTTTGTCTTATAAATTGATCATACTGAAATCATGGATTTCTTTTTTGTTTTTTTTTAAGTTTGGGAATGTATCATTGATACCTCTTTTACGTAATAAATTAAAATGTTTGTTTTGAAATAAAAATTAATGACTGTTTTATGCACTTAGGGCTGCTGAAATCCTTTACCATTTCGCCCTGAAACAAGCTAAGCAGTACAAGATAAGTAAATTTCTTTCACCGTCCCATTATGTGATGCTGACAGAAGCAAGACGGAACGTGGGACTGTTCCAGCACCACGACGCCATCACAGGGACTGCGAAAGACTGGGTGGTCGTGGACTATGGCACCAGGTAATGTAATTACTGAAAAGCGAACTTACAGTCTTTTAAAATTGGGGGTCATAAGCGTTTATCTTTTGATGAATGTTTTTTATTGTAATACTGAATTTTTATTGAAGGAAAGCACACTAAATCAAACCAATTTCAAAGATACATATGTCATGCCAAGAAAACATTTTCAGTTATGCTGACAACCCAAAATACTTATCTTTGATGAAGTTTTAAATAATCACATCTCTTGTAAGTGTTGCTATAGAAAAACCATCAGTAGCCACAACCATCATTTTTTAAAGAAATCTCTTGACAAAAAGTTCTGGCTGTCCCAGCTCTGCCTGGTAGAGCCTTTCTGAAAATGGAGTAGTGAAACATTGTTACAAGACTGACCCCACTTTTCCCCAAGCAGAGTGTGGCAACTGAGGCTGCCTTCTTGCCCAAGGGCTTGGTATCAGGTAATCACAGCTATCGTCCAGGGCCGTGCAGAGCTCCATTCCATCATGCAGCTATTTAATTCCGTCCTGTCATGCCCATTTGTTCTCGGATACCTCATTTTTTAACAGGGGCGCTGGCAAAAAGCACTGCGTTTAGGAGAGTAGCCAGGAAGCAGAAGAATGGAGAAGCCTGCCATGTATAGGTGGTGTAAAGAATTGGGGCGTGAGGGGTGGTCTGCATATTGATGGCAAAGCTATCCTCAGCTCTTAGCTGGTCTGTCAGGTGAGTGAGGGAGTAGAAGCCCATTATTGTCATGTTGCAGATCAGAAACAATGATGGCTGGCTTTGGCTCAGAATAGCGGGGCATTTTGTAAACTGTGCTTCCCAATAAACTTGACCTTTTGTAAGAGTGAGATTTCCATCATCATACGAGAGTTGAGGCTGTCATTCGTTAGGATCGGTGCAGGTGAGATTCTGACATTGGAGGCGGAGTTTTGCCTATTGTTTCACCGTAGTTTAGATTAGTATTTCTTCCAGATTGCTCTTTGATAATATTTTAAAATCATTAAAAATCTGATTTTCTTAGATTTAAAAAGTGAATCTCTTTTTATAGGTGTCCTCATAGGTAGAAAACGTACATAACACATAAAGCCATTCTTAAAAGACTGACCCACAGCTGACGCTACTGATTGTCATGGTGTTAACTAAGTTTGTAGTTATGGTATTTTGACTGCCTTTCAGGAAAATTGGTAACAAATATTCTGAGGTTCCATTATTTCCCTTGAGTCTTAAAAAAATATATTCACGGTAGGACCTTAAATGTCCCCTCGGTTTTCTTATGGCAGATATATCTGGCATTGGTCTCAGTTTAAGCTGAACTTAAAGTGGGAGATACTTACTGGATTATAATGATGTTATTGCTCCCACAGAAAGTGGTTTTGAAAGTAAGGTCATCTAAAAGAAAAAACAAGAAAGTAAGGTCAGACTCTCCATTTTTCTTTTCATCTGTTCCTGTTTTCTTGGTTTCTCACTTGGAAAAGTGAGGCTGCTGGGAGTCAGACCAGAGCAGAGCTCCTGGGGGCCACGGGCAGCCCCCCTGCTCCACGGGCTGCTCTCCCTGGCTGCCTCGCTGAAAGGGGTGAGCTGCAGGTCATGGGGCTTCTGTACAGAGGATTTTCTGTCTCGTGACCTCTCCAGAAAGCCTGCCATTAGTTCCTCCGTGCATTTGGTGTTGCTTTTAACTTAGAAAGCATTCCAGTAGAAAATTGCATCCTAGAGAAAAAAGACGCAGTGATTCTCGTTGTGCTTGACGTGTGTAAATCTGCTTTGTCAGCCCTTCATGCGCCATTGAAGAGCCATAAACAGTTACGAGCCATTAGCACACACGTTTTTCAATAGGAAACCTCAAAACAGAAGTTAGAGGGTTATAACTAAAGGAGCAGCTAGTATAGGGTGATTTCTTGTTCTTGGATTGTTGACTCCTGTTTACTCAGATGTTGGCGGAGACGGGCTGTGAACCAGCGTGTGCGTTAGGAGCCGGCTTCGGCTGCTGGTGACGGTGCCTGGAGATGGAAGGCGTCCCGCCTCCACGGTCCAGGCTGCGCAGGTGTGACGGCGCCGCGGGGCCGCAGAGCTGCAGGCTGGAGCCCTCTCTCCTGCCCCCTCGGGCGAGGCTTCAGCCTTGCTCTCAGCAGTGGACTGAGCGCTTACGTGCTTGAAGACTGGAGAGCGCGTGTACGTCATGGCATATGCGGAGGTTAATTCTAATTATGGCATAAGGATCGTGGCACCAAAAATGAATCAGACGAGGCAGTGTTTTGCTGGATGTTCAGCGTAAAAGTGAATCCTGGGACTGTGTGAAGAAGGGGTGGCAGTGAGGTCAGTTACAGAGAGATTAAGAATTCTGCCAACGGCTAAACTGTAATAAAGGTAGGTAGGAGAAAAGACTGAACAGAGGGTGAGAATGAGGCTCCCAAAGTGTAGTCTGAACTATTGAGTGGCAGTCGTAACGGCTCTTTAAACAGCAGCAATGGTGACAGACTAACAACTGACTCCTCAGTGATGTTTGCTAAACTTGTTTCGTAGTATGATAAAGGTTTATTAGGAAATGAGAGGAAATTTTAATCCCACATTGATGAAATGTCGAAATGTATAAAAATTTGTTTTTCCCAATTTTCCCCAAACTTACTTACTGGGTTTAGCTTTATTTGTTTTTAGCAAAATGGCTTTATGCGTCTTGAGAAAGTAGTTGAGAAATGCACTCTTGAGTGCTCGTCTCCTGGGAAGCCTGCACGTGTGCCTTCGGGACGCAGGCGCCGATTCAGGCACTTCCTCAGCTTGCTTAGGGCCCTGCAGAGCGCTGGCGGGGGCAGGCTGCAGCAGGCGCGGACGACGGCTGTCGCGCTGGCTCCAGGGGACCCGTGCGGGCAGCCGTGCAGAGGATGAGCGCGCACTTAGGCTGCAGGAGCTGTGTTCATAGCTGGATTGTGTGCATTCATGTGTACAGTCTTAGTCTTACGAGAACACTTACTATCATTTAGTAAAATTTTTGAATAGAAATGAGAAATTTAGCTGGATGATTGAACTCCAATCCATAAGATTTTAATACTTTGGTTATAGATTTACTATGTAAATGGACTTAATTAATAACTCACTGATTATGATCACTTACTTCTTTGAGGTTATCTCATTCTTGCTGAAGATCAACAAAAATCTTTCAACACACAGATCCAGAATCGCTTTCTGTGGGAAATAATCTAATCCCTCTGTAAACATCTGAGGGTTGACTGAAAGAATGACTGTAAAAGTTTCTCTACCAGTTTCTCCATTATGAGTTTACTTAGGGATACCTGCTCTCTAAATCTTTAAAGAAATAAGATGGGACTTTGGGGGGAGAAAAAAACAGGCAAGTTGTTTTTTCCCTATATATAGTGCTTCACCAATAGCTGGTAATGTTCCAAGATTATATTTTAGATCTGAACTTGAATCAGTCGATTCGTAAGCATCTCTTTTGGTCCTCAGACAGAAACGCAGTTTGAATACAGTTAAGAATTTCAGTGACAAAGAAATAGAACAAGGACAAAGACAATTTTGTTACCTGGATCTGAGAGAAACTTTTTTCTAATTCTTTTGAACAAGAACATGAAACTAAATTCAACAAAATATCTATTCGAATTCTTCAGGAATCTAGATTCTTTGAAGTGTGTATACTGACTGAATTTTCTTGTGAATGAGAGTTAATCTCATGACTTCTTTTGTTGTTATTTCAGTGCTTGTTAAAGCTTTTTCTAAAGTGAAACGTCAGCTCGTTGCTGTTGGTAGAATGCTTTAGAGCTAGTGGGGTCAACGTGCTGGCTATTGTTAGTATTTAGTATGATATTCATGGAGAATATAAGTAGTGCGGATAAGTCTATGTGTTTCAACTGTGTCCAGAAAGTGTGCTATTTAAATGAATCCTTACCAGTGATACCTTCTGGTTCTTTTTTCCCTAAGCACTTCATTCAGAGTAGGGATTCATCAGAGATTTATGATAGGTTTTAGTTTGAGTACAGGATGAAGATGATGGTGGTTTGGCCATAAATAAAACGACTGGAAATACTGTCTACAGATGAGTTGATGTACAGTGTGTTAATTTCTACTGCGTAGCAGTGATTCAGCTATGGACGTATTTCTTAACTTTCTTTCCGTTATGGCGTATCACAGGATAGGGTATATATTTCCCTGTGCTATGCAGTAGGACCTTGTTGTTTATCTATTCTGTGTAATAGTTTGCGTCTACTAATGCCAGACTCCCAATACGCCCCTCCCCTCTCCCTTGGCAACAAGTCTGATCGCTATGAAAATATTGTACACTGATGTTTGAATCACTTTTCAGATGAGTAAAATTTTTGGTTCACAGACTCTTTCATTCACTGATGAATTTAAAGAAGATAATTGGACACTCTGCTCTGCTGCTTATTTTGAAGGACAAACGCTTATATGACTCCTACTCTTCGGATACCTTCCTAGAAATGGTTAGTTAATATCTTCTATTTTCATAATAAAAATGAGTGAGTCTTTTCTTCTTGGATTGGGAAAGGGAGTGAGAAGCTTAATAAGAAGAGACATTGAAATATAATTATTTCTTTGTAAATTATTTGAAATAATTTGTATCGCTTTTTATAAATTACCTGTGTTCTTTCCTGTAAGTGTGTCTCTATTTGATTTATGGTGTGTATTTTCGCACAAAATCTAAGCATGAAAAATAAAATAATGAACTTATTTCAAGGTGTACAAAACATTCAGACTTCTAGAACACTTGAGATGATATTGTAAGGTAACTAGACGTTATACTCGTTATTTTCCTTGGCTTTAATGAACAGCTCCTTGATGCATGAACTGCCGTAAAGCCTGAGCCTGTTCTTGCCGCGTTTCCACTTGAATGGGCCTAGATTTTCTTCTGGTTTTAGGAGGAGTCCAAGCAGTGCTCTGGGCAGTGCTGTGACAGAAGAGCCGGGCAGTGAGTGAGGGGCTAAGCGATTAGCTGGTAGCCTCACCTCTGCACCTTGCGGGGCAGAGGAAGTGGCTCCCCCTCTGAGAGCCCTCCCTCCTCTGTGAAGCTGGGCTCTGGGTGCCGTAGCTCGCTAGGCTCGGATGAGTTAGGGACAGAGACCGTGCCCCGAGAGGAGCAGCTTGGTGTCTGCAGCAAGGACGGGCGGCTCAGAATTGCTTCTACTGCAGCCCTCTCCACACTTCTGCTTAGCGACTCGGATATTTAGAAACTGCTTCTTCTTTATCAATCTTATGTTTCTAAAGATATGAAGCATGTGACACAAAAGTGACATAGTAAAACTTTCTGCAGAATTGTCTCTAGAAATGTGATTTGTTTGGTTACTAATTACAACTACCCATCATGGACTCTAGTCCCTGTAACATATGCTGTGCTTAAAATCTAAATACATAATACATATTCATAGACACAAGGTTTGTTTACTTTGAACTTGGATGGACTTTATGTAGCTGGGAAGAGGGTTGTTTTTTCTTTTCTACTGTGCCCTTTTTATGTTTTCTTCAAGGTATTATTACACAGCTAATTTTGAAACTTGTTTTAAAAGTAAAATAAAAACTTCTGTTCATTTTTCTAGGATTTGAAACAAAGAACGCAAAGTTCTCTGCCACAAAAAAATGTAATAAGTCTGAGTGCAGAGCCAAGGTAAATAGCATTATTTCTCATAAACTTTGACCACTTCTGTGACTTGACTTTTTGGATTTTCGTGGTTTTACTCTGGCCAGCATGTTTTTTAAGGCAGTGTTTCGTGTAATCAGCTTATTAATTTAAAACACCTGCTTTGAAGAATGGATTCTTCTCCCATGGCTGTCTCATGCATGTGTGTGTGCACTAAGCTGCTTCAGGCATGACCAACTTTCTGCGACCCCATAAACTGCAGCCCGCAGGGCTCCTCTGTCTGTGAGATTCCCCAGGAAAGAGTCCTGGAGTGGGTTGCCATGCCCTGCTCCAGGGGTCCTCCCCACCGGGGTGGAGCCTAAGTCTCCTGCATTGCAGGTGAACCTTTGCCCTGGAACCACCGCGGAAGCCTTGGCGGGGTCATGTTGAGTGCTGATAGCTAACGCGGCGCTGGCTGGAACGTGGACAGCCACATAGCTGTGTGAGGCTAGTTGTTAATAGAGACTTAATGTGGGATGGTAAATATGTAGCTTTATTATAAAAATCACCTACACTTAAATAATGTTGATTAGTTTTTAGAGTATATTCTTTCTTAATTAACTTTCTATTTACTTACCTTATTTTCATTAATCTCTGATCATGTATTTTAAAATGGATGAAGATATGTCATTACTATTAGAAGATAAGTGTTCCTACTGTATATTGTTTACTAGATAACTATCATTATGCTTATAAAACTGCCTCATTTTCACAGTGTAGATTTATCTTTAAATGGGAAAGGTGCTCAGTCAACCTAAAAATGGGACATTTAATTTAGATTTACAAAAAAATATTTAATGTTTTTATTGAGAATTATTTAACCAAGTTATCTATTTTTAAGTGACCCCAAGTATCAGTCAGTCAGTACCCAGATACACAATATCAGTTCAGTTCAGTTGCTCAGTTGTGTCTGAGTCTATGAGCTGCAGCATGCCAGACCTCCCTGTCCATCACCAACTCCAAGAATTTACTCAAACTCATGTCCATTGAGTCGGTGATGCCATCCAACCATCTGCTCCTGCCTTCAGTCTTTCCCAGCATCAGGGTCTTTTCAAATGAGTCAGCTCTTCACATCAGGTGGCCAAAGTATTGGAGTTTCAGCTTCAACATCAGTCCTTCCAATGAAGATTCAGGACTGATTTCCTTTAGGATGGACTGGTTGGATCTCGTTGCAGTCCAAGGGACTCTCAAGAGTCTTCTCCAGCACTACAGTTCAAAAGCATCAGTTCTTCGGTGTTCAGCTTTCTTCACAGTCCAACTCTCACATCCATACATGACCACTGGAAAAACCATGGGCGTGACTAGACGGACCTTTGTTGGCAAAGTAATGTCTCTGC
>SJYF01000608.1:10744071-10767419 GCA_006410515.1 Procapra przewalskii | reverse complement strand
AAGGCTGGGCGCTGAAGAATTGATGCTTTTGAACTGTGGTGTTGGAGAAGACTCTTGAGAGTCCCTTGGACTGCAAGGAGATCCAACCAGTCCATTCTGAAGGAGATCAGCCCTAGGATCTCTCTGGAACGAATGATGCTAAAGCTGAAACTCCAGTACTTTGGCCACCTCATGTGAAGAGTTGACTCATTGGAAAAGACTCTGATGCTGGGAGGGATCGGTGGCAGGAGGAGAAGGGGACGACCGAGGATGAGATGGCTGGATGGCATCACGGACTCGATGAACGTGAGTTTGAGTGAACTCCAAGAGATGGTGATGGACAGGGAGGCCTGGCGTGCTGCGATTCATGGGTCGAGAAGAGTCAGACACGACTGAGCGACTGAACTGATGAATTAAGTGTAAAGTTTCTTCAGTCATAAAGTTGAGTGCTTTGGAAATTTTCAATAACAGTAAGTCACCCATAAATACCGACAAGTTGCCTACAAAAGATTTGGGAAGAGACTGTAACGATGTGGAAGTGCTCTGTGCTCAGATTGCCTAATGGTTTTGAGTATTTAAATTCCTGGTCTTCTTTAGAAAAACTAGGCTAGGAACCACAAGCAATCCGCCGTATGAATGGTTACGCAGAAGATACGGCACAGAGCGGAGTTAGTGGCCCCATAGTCAAAGCAGGGGCTTTGCTTTCGCCTCAGTGGACTGGGGCATGGTGCATATTTGTATGTTTTATGAGGAATTCTTTTATGGTGAAGCTCTGCAGAGTGATGGCTGATGGAAGGTGTCCTTAAAGATATACCTATGGCTGATTCATGTTGACACAAAACAGCAAAGTTCCGTAAAGCCATTATCCTTCGATTAGAAATAAATAATTTTTTTTTAGATGTTCTACTTTAATGTTTACTTTCCAGTCAGGTTTAACCGTTTCAGTTAGCAGAGCTGTCGCCAGCCTTAATCACATCGATGGTTTCACTGTGCCTGTAGTTTACAGCCAATTTGGGGACTGAATCTGCCAGAAGGGCAGTAGGCAGGCACACACAGGGGACCTGGCGATAGAGCATTGACCTGGCCAGGGCCCACTCGGGGAGCGCGCCGTTGGTGCCGTGGGCCAGGAGAACGCCTGCCGTTGTTTGCTGAAGGAAGAAGCCCTGTGTGCTTTCAGAGCAGCAGAGCTGGCGAGAAGACCCGCTGCTGCAGACAGAGGCCCCTGGGCAGCGGCCCTTCGGGAGTGTCCGGCCGCATCTGTGCCTGTGAGCTTATCTTCCCGCATTCTTTTCTCTGTTACTGCATCTTCTTTACATTCTTCAGGCCTCAATAACAAACTGATCATTTCCTTTTTTTCTGGTTTTCCATCTCTTGCTAAGATGTTAGCTTCATGAGTGCAGGGAACTTTTATTTTTGAATCCCCTGGCAAATAAGAGGTGATGAACAAATACTGTGAAATAACTAACTCTAGACACGAGAGGGCCTTGCGCCAGCGCTGCAGTGACGCCCACGAGGCACCTTTCTCACACGCAGGATCTGGGTGGGTGTCTGTTTCTATGAGGAGGAGTGAACGGGAAATTATCGTGGGAGAGCTTGTGAAGAAACTCTGCAGAATTCTGAAAACTGGGGTAACATGAAGACTGAGAAGAACAATTTATCTTAAAATAGTTTATTACAGAGACCAGGGGGGAAAAGAATTAAACTCTTTGTAATTCTCAGTTCGAGTCATAATCTGTAATGAAAAAGTAACAGTGGAAGACAAAAATGGCAAGATGCTGTAGAAAGGGGGGCCGGGGGTGTGAGATAAGGAAAGACTGTTAGGATGGCAGGATCAGAATCTTCATTCGTGACATTTAAGAGTGAAGCTGACATGGTGAAAGAGTGTATCAGTGACATGAAAAAAACGAGATGCTCTTCAAGAATGCAGGGCAAAGGAGGACAGTGATAGGTATGAAGGACAAGAGTTCAGCAAAAGAATCATGGGTTTTCTGTAGGAAAAATGTTAGCAGATGCAGTAATCAAAGATACAATGAAAAGTGTTCTGAGCTGTGGAGGCCTTGCTTTGTAGATGAAAAGGGCCAAGTTCTTGGTAATATAAATGAGAGGAGAGTCACCCCTAGTGCATCTTGGTAACTTATTTCAATCAAAAGGAAAAGGACATTTTGTAGAAGTACCCAGGCAGAAAGACACATACTGTGTAATATGGCACAAAAGCTAGACTGACTTAGGTTTCTACTCTATGACAAGTCTGTGGAGTTTTGAAATCATTTTTTACTCAAAGTTATCTTTCATATGTGAAAGTAACAAAGAGGCATTTTCAAATATGAAAACATTTATAAAGCATACCACAGATATTCTTTTCTTCTTTTAAAAAGGAAATTTTAAAAATGTTCCGCTAAACTTAACTCACCTGACTGATAAGTGCATCAAAATTAAGAAGGCATTGGAAATAATTAGATATATTGTAAATTTAAAGCGTCTGCCTCCAATGTGGAGACCCGGGTTCGATCCCTGGGTCGGGAAGATCCCCTGGAGAAGGAAATGGCAATTCACTCCAGTATTCTTGCCTGGAGAATCCCATGGACGGAGAAGCCTAGTAGGTTACAGTCCACGGGGTCGCAAAGAGTCGGACACGACTGAGTGACTTCACCTCACCTCACCTCATTGTAAATTTGATCACTAAACTGAATTAGAATTTCCCACCTAGTTTTGGCAGAATTTTTATAATGTGAAGGCAGTTTTCTAATAATAGTATTGAGCTATAGTTTTGAATTATGTCAACGTCTGAAAGAGGCAGAGAAGCAGAGCATGTAGAGATCTTAGAAAATAGTTATGTTGCCTTGGGAAGATTTAAAAGTCAGAAGTTAGTGTGAGAGTGGTATTTCCTCCCCATTGCCGTCACTTATTGTCACTGCCCCACTGCCTCTGAAAAAAAATACACAGCTCTGCTGAGACGTCCCTGGAGGCCTGGACCTCCACGCCCGCAGGCCTCGCGGGCAGCTCCACCGGGACGGCCGGTCCCGCCTCTGCCTCGGTGTTGAAATGGATTCCTCCCTGCCTGAACTTGCTGTATGGTCCCGAGCGCTGTGATAGAATTTTCGCGTCCGCATCCAGTTCCCCAGGCCGGAAACCTGGGCCTCAGCTTGAGACAGGTCATGTGCTCTGGTTTCCATTTCGTGTCCCCTTCACTCTGTCTGTTTGCACAAGGAGTCATGGGCTTACTCTGGTTATTTTTGTCTCTCCTCTTTCACTTTCACCTTGGATCCAGACAAACACGGTGTCTTCTTGTGTTTATTAACACGGTATCTTCTTGTGTTGTTTATTAAATGTATCTCAATTTTGTCTATATTTATTCAGTGCCAGCTCTTTCTCCCTTGGGTGTGTCCCTGCTGCATACATTTGTTTGAGGAATTAAGTAAGATTATGTATATGAACTTAATTATATGGGATCTAGCGCTTAGTAGGCACTCAGCAAGTGTTAGCAATGATGTTGTAACTCTCCTGCTCAAAACCCCTTTTTTTGCATTGCCCTAAAGAATTCCCAGAGTCTTTAACTTGGCTTTTCTGTGTGCATTTTGACTTCTCTTGTATCATCTTCCATATGATACTCTAGCCTACACCATGAACTCTAACCTTTCAAAAGCTATCAGGTTTTTTTTGACTTGCTGTGTTCTGTCTTACTTACAGGTCTTTGCTCCTTGGAAAAAAAACGAAAAGCCCTTTCCACCTTGCCCCACACCCGCACACCTGGCTTGATTCGTTCCTGGCTGTCTTTGAGAACTCAGCTTTGGGCTCCATCCTCTGGGGCCTTTCCTGATGCCCTTGAGTCGGGGCTGTGTTTCGCTCTGCGCACTCTCACAGGAGCATGTCTTACTCACTGTTGCTTTTCTCGCTACATGTGTGATGTGGTGAGACTTGCTGTCCGCCTCCTGAAGTCAGAGGCTGCGTCTGGCTCATCATCCTAAACAGGGCGCCTCGTGGTCTCGGGAAAGGCGCTTAGTGGCGTGTGCCAGGAGCGTTTGGACCGGACAGTGTGCTGGGAGAAGTCCACCCCGCAGAAATAGTCATGTATAGATGTGAAGGGAATGTTGAAGATTTCAGTGTGCAGCAGCACTGACTGTCAGTGAATTTCTCAGGTGTTCTATGCTGGCACTTCCCTGATGGCTCAGATAGTAAGAATCTGCCTGGAATACAGGAGACCTAGGTTCGATCCCTGGGTTGGGAAGATCCCCAAGAGCAGGGAGTGGCAACCCGCTGCAGCATTCTTGCCTGGAGAATTTCATAGACTACAGTCCACGGGGTCACGAAGAGTCGGACATGAAAGCGACTAACGCTTTCACTTTTCTACTTTTATTTCTGTGTTCATAAAGTTCTATATGAGGTTTTACAAAGATGCCAAACTTGCTTTTATTTTTTTAATAAAAGCAGAATGGGATTGGTAAATCCTGAGATTTTTGTTTTATGTTTTTATGAAATCTCTCTTCCGAGTCCCATGGAGGAAAGGAAGATGACTTGTTTGAATGGAAGAAGTTGTGATTAGTTGTGTCAAATAAGGGAAAAGTGCTTGGCTTGTAGGACATGTTTGCTGAATTGAAAACTAGAAATTGAAATGGAGGAGGTGGCAGCTGAGGAAGGAGTTATGTGGAATGTTTGATAGGCAGTTAAGGGCTTGTTTAAAAAATAAACAACCCTTTAAGGAAAAGCATGTCTATAGTGATGAATCTTTATGGGGAATTTTCTACTTTAGGAGAATTCTCTCTTGCATTCAATGTCACTTTAAGTTTTTGGTACTAGCTGGTTTCCCTGTGTTACCCAGTATTATTTCTTATGTGTTTAATGAATCACTTTGGGTTGCATCCAACTGGCTACAACAAAAATTGAAGGCAGGTAAATTTTTCTTGTGTACAAGTTTCAGCGTGGGTAGTCCAGGTCTTGTGATGCATCTCATGGGGTCATTAAAGAATCGGGCATTCTTTTTTTACTTTTCAGCTCTCTGCCATCCTGAGCCTGTAGCTGTTGTTCTTAGGGTCTTAAGATTGTTGCTGCTTTTCCAGACGTTGCATCTGTGTTCCAGCCAGGAATGGGGAGGAGCGAAGGATGAAAGTTACGCCAGTTGAGCCTGCTGATCTTTATGAAATTGGTGACATAATAAATTTCTGGGCTTCCTGGGTGGCACAGTGGCAAAGAATCCACCTGTCACTGCAGGAGACCAAGAGACAGGTTTGATCCCTGGGTTGGGAAGATCCCTTGGAGGAGGGCATGGCAGCCTGCTCCAGTATTCTGCCTGGAGAATTCCATAGACAGGAGCCTGTTGGGGAACAGTCCATGGGGTCACAAAGAGTTGAACATGACTGAACCACTGAGCATGTGTGTGTACACGGGCATGCACGCGCGCGCGCACACACACACACACACACACAGAATAACTTTCTAGGAAGCTCCACCCTTGTGGCTCAGCTGGTAAAGAATCCACCCGCAATGCAGGAGACCCAGGTTTGATCCCTGGGTTGGAAGGATCCTCTGGAGAAGGGAAAGGCTACCCACTCCAGTATTCTGGCCTGGAGAATTCCATGGACTGTACAGTCCATGGGATCACAAAGAGTCAGACACGACTGATTGACTTTCAGTTTCACTACTTATTGAATTCCAATTAGATTTTTTGTTGGCCAGAACTATATCACGTGGCCTACCCCAAGCGTGGGAGATCAAATGTTTTGATCTTTTTTTAAAGCTAGGATTGTTGTCATCCCAAGTAAAATTGGGTTTCTTCTGGCAAAGTAGAAAATGAGGATGACTGTGGAGTAACCGACTGGCAGTGTCTGCTCACTGAGCTTATTAACAGGCCACAGGGCAGCCACCATGTTCTCTGATCATTGGCTTACCCTTTCCTTCTCCCTTCAGCTCAGAGAGGATTTGTGTTTTGTGTATTATAGAAACAGACCTGTGCTGAATACATCAGGCCTGGGTATTAAAAGCATCTTAAAAATATGTCCCCAAGACTGCCCTAGCAGTCAGACAGAAAAATCCTATCAGGGACTTCCCTGGTGTTTCAGTGGTTAAGAGTCTGCCTTCCGAGGCAGGGGACACGGGTCAGCCCCTGGTGGTGGGCCGAGACCCACGTGTGGGGCAGCTGAGTCCCTGCACCTCAGCTGGAGCTCACGTGCTTAGGAGTCCAGGAGCTGCATCTCAGACCAGACACAGCCAGCAGTGAACATTAGGAAGGGAGAAGTCACAGCAATCACAGCTATTAAAGAAGCGGAGTTTTCTGTTTATTCCAAAACCGAAACGTCATTGAATATGACACAGTTCCACATTGGGAAAGAGCAGAAGGGGTGTCTCACAGCAGCAGGCGTGCGTCCTGTTGGGGCCTGGGGGTTCCACGTGTGGAGGACACGGAGCTCTTCATCACGTGTGTAGGACACGGAGCTCTTCATTCTGTGTGCAGGACACGGAGCTCTTCATCACGTGTGTAGGACACGGAGGTCTTCATCCCGTGTGCAGGACACGGAGCTCTTCATCACCTGTGGAGGACACAGTGCTCTTCCTCAGCCGCCGTCCCTCCGTGGCCTGCGTAGGCCGTGCTGAAGCACGCGTGTTCCGTGGGTCAGTCGGGTGGCCATTCCGTGCCAGATTCGGTTCGTGTAGCACTGTGTGGGATGGGTGCCTCTTCCCCCCCTCTGTTTCTCATTGGTTCTTTCTTGCTCAGAATCTGGACAGAATCGACAAGCAGTATGTAACTCACAGTACGGTGTAGCCTGTAAAAACGAGTCCTTAAGCCTTTACCTGAAACCTTCAGGGCTGGATGTTTATATGTCGACTCAGAATCTCTAAACTTGTAGGAACCTGATAGGAATACACATATGGCGTACTGTATAATACTTCAGAGTCTGCGGCAAAACTCACCAAATACTTTAAAAATTCTGAATATTCAGATTGAAAGGAATAAGTAATTATATATAGCTTCATGTCAGTTCAGTTTAAGTTTTGCCACCAAAAGAACTTTGAAAAATCTTGCAAAACTGTAGATGAGTGGTTTGAAGAGGGATGAAATTGTTTGACATAATTAGTGAGTTTCCCCCAAAAGGCATAGAAGCCGCCATGGTTCACAACTCCAGCTGGCGTCAGATTGTTACCAAGATGCCAGAAGGCCTCGGCTCGTCTCGGTCTGGCTTTGTCCCTTTCAAAGATCTCTTGGAAAGTGTCTGCCTCTCAGGAAGTCTTTGCAGTTTGAGCAGTGCTCTCCACATCGCTGTATCCTGTCTCCTGATCACAGACATAGTTGGCTGCTGACTTTTCAGAAAAAGTATTTCTTATTCCATTCTTGTACTTCCTGAAGTAATAATTTTTATAACTCTTGCATTAACCAGTTTGAAGTTTATGATGGAACGATTTAAATAATATAATTATCGATTATATATGCATTTTTGCTGTCCTTTATAAGTCTGCAGACAGTGTTTGTCAGTAGGCTACTCCCAGTCTCACATGTTGTTTCCTAAATGATTCTCCTTAGTGCTTTCGGAGCGTAGTATCTTAAGTCGTTCCTTTTATCAATTTTCATAAACTTGAAATGCTCAGACTCTTCCCAGGTCCTTACGATTGGTCTGTTTTCATTTTTGTTCCTCAGTACAAAACTATTTTAGATTTATTAGGTTTAGATTTTATTTTGAAAAGTGATTGAACAGACTATTTTAAATATTTTAAGGTTTATTTAAGAGCAATGGCAAAGTAGTGGTGAGTTCAGAGAACATTTGCTAAGGTGCTGTGTTTTAATTGCCTTTTTATTGTTTATACTTTAAATCAAACTTTATTAACTAGCTGTGTGGTACTAGTTCATTGTTGTCAGATTATCATTATCATATCACAGAATTAAGTTTACACTTAGGTTTTAGTTGTGTGATTTGTCTAATGAAATTAAAATGATTTTGCACATTGCATACAACATCTTATAATTACTCCGAGGACCACAGTCCAGAAAGTGCTGAAGACAGAGAGAAGTAACCTGTGCCTCTGTGTAGAAGGATGGTATTATTTTGATGCCTTACAATGCGAAGGCAGAGTTAGCCTGGGGACTGTCGCCTATCTAAGAAGGAGCATAGTGATTTCCAGTTATGACATTTGGAAGTGATTTGTAGAATCTAAGAAAACTTTGTAGAGGAGACGGAACTGTCGAGGGAAGAGCTGGCCCTGGCTGCGGTGTGTCGCGGACAGTGCGGACTGTGAGCGGCTCTGTTCTGTCCCTGCTTGCTGCCCGAGCTCCCTCCCGCCGTTAGCTGGAGCTGCGCTCTCTGGAAGCTCGGAAGTGAGTGAGATGCCTGGCGTGTCTGTGTGTGGCTCCCCCGCTGCGCACGTCTCCTGGCTCTGTGCCCTCCTGCCCTCTGTCCTCTCAAGTCCACCGCGCCTTCTGAAACCGCTAACACAGGGCAGTGCGGAGCGCAGACGGAGGAGAGGCGGCTCCTTTCAGTCTCCATTCTTCTGAACCAGATTTTTCTTCCTTCTAAATGAAGATTAATAAATCGTGCACTACCAGAGGAACAAGGAAAAGGATGTTAGTGAAGGTATCCTGATCCTGACAAGTCAGGGAGGGCTTCAAGCCCATCTTGGACTTCAGAACACTACACAGCTTGTGGTAAAAGAAGCATTTTAAATAGAGCCTTTGGACTTATTTCACCCTTATTTGGAGAGCAGCTTTATTTATTTTTTAGGCAAGAAAGCAAAATGTGAAATTGGGGTACTTTTTGAACTAAAACGTACTTGGATTTAGATGCTGACATTTTGTAGGTGCTTAACGTATACTCAGAGTACTGTAGGTGTTTGGATGGCGTGTGTATTTTCTTAGAAGCGTGGTCTTTATCCCTTGTGACTTGGTGTCTCCCTCACTGTGAGTGACGCTTTCTCTAGTGTTTAGTATCTTCTTCCGTCTGTTCTAGGGAGTGTAGAGCTTCTGTCCTAGAACCGATATTGTGTAAAAGTGTTTTGAAGAGAGAGAGTGCTTTTGTTTTGTTGCTTCCATATTTTCACCTCTTAAAGATGGTTCTCTGGCATGGAGAGATGTAGCAGCAGTAAAAAGTTGTTTGCTCTTCCCCAGAAAACCTCACACAGGGTAGATTTTCATTTGTCAACAGGGAGATACAAAGTGAATACAAACATTTGCCAGTTTTGTCTTTAGCAGCAAAACAACCTTATTTTACTGCGTTAACTTTTAAGATCTTTTTATTTGTGAAAATCAGCCTGTTTATGTACTATGCATTCCTCCAAAGTTACAGCGTTATAGTCACTGGAGAAATGAAGTTTTCTTCCAGTAGATGAAAATTGCATTTTGATTGAACATCATTCCTTATGCAGTCACCCATAAATATAATGTCTTTTGCTGTCTTTTCAGAAAATGGCTACAGATGTGATTTCTGAATTGACAAGAAAATAGAACATCTTAATGTTTTAGGTAAAACAGATGGTATTTTTGTTTTAGGCAAAGCTGTCTCAGAGTGAAGGCAACTTAACTGGTGACAAGGCTCTTGAGGTCACCCAAACTCTGTACAGTTTTTGTGTCTGTTTCTTTTTATTGCTTTAGTATCAAGAATTTTAGAATAGTTGGATAGGAATGTTTACCCTTTTCTTTAATTTGCTATTTTCTGTTATACAGTGGGAATAGTTGCAAGATTTTTCAACCTTATTTTGTTTTAAAAAGTTATGAAATGACGTGTTGATTCTACTTTGGTTGTGGTTTTATTTCTGCTTTTAGAAATGTTTTTCTCAGCGTAGGAAAGACTGAATACGTAGCTGTACTTGTGAGGGTAAACTTTATAGCACCGAGTTGCATTTGTGCTGTGAATCCTGGTAACATTTATGATGCTAACTCTGCTCCTGTACTGCTGGGCTTTGGGCAGGGCTCGCTGTCCGATGCCTGGAAACAGCAGAGCTGTGCAGGGAGCGTGGGCTGAGAGCTGGAGGCTCCTTCTGGTCTCTATGTTTTTCAACATTAGTTCTATTTGCAGTATGTCTTGAGGAAGAGAGGGCTGTGGATAATCCCCAGGGTTATGTCCAACTGACATTTAGTTGTCTATTATATACAAATCATTTATAAAGCATTCACTTGCATAATCACTGGGAAAGGAAGTTTGGAGGTAGAAAACTCTAGAGAATAACCAAGTTGGTTCAATAACTGGGACATAGGAGAAAGAAACTATTTTCCAAAATATCAATATTGCAAAATGAAGACCTGTGATATAGCTTGGGCTGCCCTGGTGGCTCAGCTGGTAAAGAATCCGGCTGCAATGCGGGAAACCCCGGCTCGATTCCTGGGTTGGGAAGATCCCCTTCTCGATACCCTGGAGAAGGGATAGGCTGCCCACTTCGATATTCTTGAACTTCCCTGGTGGCTCAGACAGTAAAAGAATCTGCCTGCTATGTGGGAGACCTGGATTCGATCCCTGGGTTGGGACGGTCCTCTAGAGGAGAGCCTGGCAACCCACTCCAGTATCCTTGCCTGGAGAATCCCCATGGACAGAGGAGCTGGGCAGGCTGCAGTCCATGGGATCGCAGAGAGTCTGACATGACTGGGCGACTAGGCACACACACGTTCCCGCTGCCTCCTACAGAGAGTAAAAACCTGAGAGAGTAGCTTGTGTGTTATCAGGTCATTTAGAGAAGTAGCCTTTGTTTCACCCCCTTAAAGAAAGCCCGTCCACCCCAGTCCTCCCCCTGCAGCTGGCTCTTGGCTGAGGTGGAGTGGCGTGGAGGAGCTGTCTGCTCAAGGAGCGTTCTGACAGCCTTGGAGAGCTGGAGCTGGGGTAGACCTCTGCTTCCAGCGCGTGCACCCCGAGGCCCTCACCCGCTGGAGAAGGGCGGGCCACCTGCTCTGCCTCCGAGAAGCCTTAGGGCCTGGCTGGTCCAGTGTGGCTCCTGGCTCTGCACGGGTTTAGGGTTTCACAAGCTGGCTGTAAAGCTGCGCAGAGGTAAGGAAAGCACACCCTGTACACTTCAGGCCCTGTTCTGAAGGCTCATTAGTGCCAGCTGTTTGGCGGTGGTGGTATCGTTGTTAACATCTGAAAGGTGGGAGGGGAAGGGAATGACTGAGGATGCCATGGTTGGGTGGCACCACCGACTCAATGGTCATGGGTTTGGGTAAACTTCGGGAGTTGGTGATGGACAGGGAGGCCTGGCGTGCTGCAGTTCATGGGGTCGCAGAGAGTTGGACGCGACTGAGCGACTGAACTGAAGTGACCTGATTAACATCTGAAAAACTCCGTCACTTAACAAGTCAGTTTTACTTTGAATTAAAAGTAGTAAAAATATTCCCTTAAGATGCAGTTGTTGGGTTTTTTTTACAATTTTATTTTTGATTTCCTGCTTTGCCTATTGGTATTATAAGCAACCTTAATTCTCTACACAAAGTGCTATCTTGTAATGTGGAGCCCTCTGGAATATTTACTTGGCAGTTGCCTGTCACTGGTCTCAGGGGCGGCTCCTGTTGGCAGGGTCCAGTGGAGTTCTGGATCCCGTGAGGCGTCTTCGGAGGTCGGGCGCGTGGCTGGCCCCAGCAGTGACAGCCGCTGCTGACGCCTTGCTGCTCCGTGAAGGGCGTCCTCACACCGGCAGCGCCCTCGCTTCCTGGCCTTTGAATCTTCTCCTTGGGTGGATGACTTCCATGAGCTTAGATTTATAACATTTTTGTCCATGAATTTTAATTTATTTCTCCTGAATGTAGAAAAATTGCTGAAATAAACTTTCACGTGTTAAGAAATTCAGGCTACATTTATGCGCTACTGTATTCAAGTAAAATCCTAAATTTGATTGCTGAGATGAAAGTGTTCTATTCCTAAGTGTTGAATTATTTTTCTTCTTAAATGAGGCCAAATAATATCTGTTATTGAATCAACTGGAAGCTTCCAGAAAAGATCGTGTTTTGTTTTTCCTCTTGCAAGTATAAATTCTATATCTGGTCGTGGAAGAGAAGTGTGATTATTATTATATAGTTTCTAAGAAGGTTTTTATGGAAAAACCGTTAAATGTCTAGTTAAGAAGGCCTGTTTTATAGAAATAGGAGGATTTTTAAACTGAGAGGCCTTGGGACTTCCATGAAAAAGTCTTGGGCGTGTGTACATTTTTCTGTGAGTGGTGTCTGTGTAAGGTATTCAAAGGTTAAGAAGTAAGCGGAATTTTAAAAGGCTAAGAGTCGCCACCTTGGCCAGTGTGAGGGACTGCCACTCACTCGCTTTTGAGGAGATGCGGGCCTGGGGGCTCCCCTCACTTCTTGGGGTCTATCAGCTGCATGCACTTGCTCAGGGTCAGCGTGGATCTGGGCTCCGCAGGCCTTGTAGCCGGCGGATGAGAAAGCAGGAGGGAGTCCTCCGTGGGAGAGGGGTTGGGGCGGCCCCCATCAGTCTCTCCTGGGCCCGGCTCCAGGAGCGCTGCGCTCTGCCCGCTGCCCTTGCCCTCCCTGCACCTGCCCCCGTTGCCAGCACTCGGAATCTCCTCTTCTGTGGGCGGTGGCCTCTGTGCTGGAAACCGGAGCTTGGCCCTCGTTTTCAGGAGGAGCAGTATGACCCAGTGTCCATTCCCTAGTGCTGTTTTAACGAATACCCACACACTCAGTGTCTTGGAAAACCACAAATGTGTTATTTTAAACGTTGAGAAGCCAGAAGTTCAAAATCAGTTTCACTTGGGTGACAGGTGTTCGTGGGGCTTGTCCCTTGTGGAGGCTCTGAGGGCAGATCTGGTCGCTGCCTGTCCTGTCTTCTTGCTGTGGCTGCGTCCCTAAGGCGAGCCCGAGTCTTTGCGGCCGGTGGACTGCAGCGTGCCCGTTTCCCCGTTCAGCGGTGTCTCGTGGCCACCTGCAGAGCTGGGCCTGCAGCCCCTTCCACACACTGCCCTGTCTCAGTTTGGTTCAGTTCAGTCGCTCAGTCCCTATCTCTGGCAGGTTCTAAAATCTCATGGCTTGCTCTACTTTTCAAAAGTGAAAGAAATGTTTAGATTTCTGGGCAGTTCCCAGTGTTTGGTACGTGTGCTAATGGGAAAGCCGAGTATTTCTGGGCAGTTCCCAGTGTTTGGTACGTGTGCTAATGCGAAAGCCGAGTGTGTACATGGAGCTTCCTGCCTATCCTCCGAGTGCTTTTCAGCCTCTTTGCCCGCACAGTGGAGCTCCTCTAGGCTTGTGCTGGGCTCTCATGGAACTCGGCCTTTCCTGTGCTGAGAATTGGCACAGCCCGGAGTAGGAAATGGCTCGAAAAGGCAGCGCTCTGCTCTGAAATCCTCTCTCCAGCAGTTCTCTGTTGCCTTCAAGCGAACGATTACTGTCTTTTATCTGGCTTCCTAGTTGGCCCATAGAAGTGCGCACGCTTGTCATCAGCTACTTTATCTCTGCTGGAAGTGGGAGCATCATTTATTGTTCAGCTTCAATTTGGTGAAAGAAAAATGCTCATTTTCTCCACTTTATATTTCTATTGATTTTTAGGAACAGTTTACAAATTTCCTGAATTTGATCTCCTTTTATTTTTCATTCTTTAATCTTTTTAATATAGAAAATGTTCCAAGCACTTTGTCATCAAGTCTGTCATCCTTTTACTTTATTGCTGTATTTCCTATTATGATTAAAAGGTGTTTTGTACTACAAACTTCACATTTATTTTTCCTTCTTATTTTCTATCTTTTTTTCTGTCTTTAAATCGTTTAATTCATTGAGAAGCAATGTTGGCATTATGTTTCAGTGCATCTGTTTGACCACATGTCTTACCCATCTATTTGTAGAAATATCATAAGATTGTTTTGTTCCCTTTCTCCCAATAAGAGGATTTCAGTGGGATTTTGGTTGGCAGTGCATAAAATTCAGGAGTTAATTTTGGGAGAATTGTGTATTTTACAGTATTTTAGTCTTCTCACCTAGAAAAGTATATTTCTCTTCATTTTTTATGTCCCTCAATAAAGATCTGTCAGCTTCTTTGTATATATTTTGCTTATTTTTAGTAAAGTTAATTTCTAGTTTGAATCCTCTCCTGGTTGATTCTTAACCATCCTGCTGCTGCTGCTGCTGCTAAGTTGCTTCAGTCGTGTCCCACTCTGTGCGACCCCATAGATGGCAGCCCACCAGTCTCCCCTGTCCCTGGGATTCTCCAGGCAAGAACACTGGAGCGGGTTGCCATTTCCTTCTCCAATGCATGAAAGTGAAAAGTGAAGTGAAGTCGCTCAGTCGTGTCCAACTCCTAGCGACCCCATGGACTGCAGCCCACCCGGCTCCTCCGTCCGTGGGATTCTCCAGGCGAAAGGACTGGAGTGGGTGCTGTTGTCTTCTCCGTCCTGACTGCCATCTTTGTGTGCCTCCCCTATTGTGTTGAACTCAGCAGTAGTCAGCACAGGGCCTGTGCGGCCCCAGACATCGGTTTGTAGCCGCGCGTGGCAGAGGAGCCCTGCTCCGTCCGCCCTGAATGTGGCTGGGCGGCGAGTGGTGCCTTTGTGCGTGCCTGTGTTCTCTGCGCCTGCTCGCCTCCACTGCCTCCCGCGTCTTACCTGAACTCTCGCTTAAGGTGTCTGCAGCACGTGTGGTTTTGCTGACTTCCCTCATTTAGATGCACATATGCCTTACCTAGAAAAGCAGGTGAGGTGGCTCAGAGGCCTGGGTTGATTAAACATCCATACCACTGCCCATGTGGTCTGTATGCCAGGGTCCCTGGCCAGTCATCCCACCGTCCATGTGGTCTGTATGCCAGGGTCCCTGGCCAGCCATCCCACCGCCCATGTGGTCTGTATGCCAGGGTCCCTGGCCAGGACACCAGGAGGCTCTTGCAAGAGAGAGGAGAGGTCTAATTGCTATTGGTGTTCTTCTCTGTGCCGGGTCTCAGCCCTGGGATTTTCCAGACATTTTATTATATAACCCTAACTGCAAGCCCGTCTCCCGATTTTATAGATAAGGTCTTCAGGCTTGGAGAAATGAAATCACTTGTCCAAAGCCTCTCAAATTATACGTGTGATTGTTGGCTTTTGAGCTGGATGGATCTGACTCCAGAGCTTAGGAGTCACCGAACCGCCTGTGGCTGTTGAAGGTCGCATGCATCTCAGAAAGGCTGCTTTTTGGTCTTTAATATCTTGATTTTTCTTCTAATGGCTATTATGGTGAGTGTTATGTCTTGAAACTAGGGAACTAGGTGGACTAGATGAATTAAGTTCACATCTAGAAACTGTAGTTTTTGTAAACAGGTCGAACGGTCTTTTTTTGTATTCAGAATAGCTTAATGGAAAGGGTACCGCTCTTCTTTATATTATGCTCCACTAATGAGGCCGCTTAGAGGAGTTGAGTATATGGTCTGAAGTGAATTTCTTAACATGCTGTCATCGATTAATGATCAGACAGACTGAACTCTAGGTTTTGCTTTTTTTCTTAACTTTCTCTTTGATCATGAATCTGTCATTTCCCTCATCTTTGCAGAGGGGTTAATTACATAGTTTCTCAACCATATCTTTTGAGGAATTAAAATAATGAAAATGAAAATGATTTGGTAAAACCATAAAACTCCACACTAGAAGGTATTATTCACAAATGATAACGTCTCCCCCCTGAGAGTCTTGCTCAGTCATCGGTCAGCTAGGTACTGAGTGTTACTTCATGCAAGGTGCTACGCTAGGCACGTGAGGTTGAGTTATTTCCACACAACCTGGTATTTGCTTAATTGGTTTTAAGCTTTACTAACAGGTGGCATTTTTTGTTTGTATCTTCCTTTCACCTCCATAAATGCATGTAATATTTTGTAATGTTTTTTAAAACTGTAGTTTTCTAATAATTTTTAATATCGTTTGAATAATGTTTTTGACGGTTGTTTGAATATGCAGTAAGGTCATAAGATAAATGACCTTATATGCTTTTATAGACTTATATGTAAGTATATACTCATATACTCTTTGCTATATAAGATTTTTTCTATCCCATTGTTCTAGTTTATAAGTTTTCTTTCACAAATGTACTGAAATGTAAATAGCTTTCTGAAGAGAGAGTGTCTGTGGGGATCTTTGGCATCAGTGAAGAACCTGCCTTCGCATCTGTGGAGTTTTTCCCAAGGAACCTCGGGGCTAAGGGCATCTGCACGGGAAGCCCCATTTGTCAGCACGGTTGGTGGGAGCGTGCCCTGTGAGTCGAGTGGCTGGGGTGGAGGGTGCAGCTGAGTGCTGGGCCCATCTGGCCCCTCTCTCCGGGGGCCTGCAGCAGGCCTGGCTCGCGAGCCTCAGCTCTCCTGACTGCCCAGTGGCGGAGGAAGCGCTGCGTCTTGTAGGCTACAGGCCTTCGGACTGAGCTTGGCATCCGGGAATGCTCTGTGAGTGGCGCTGCTCTCGTCAAGGGCCCTCTTCCTTCCTTGCTGCCCTGGGTCCGGTCCTGGGAGGAGGTCCACCTGGGCCCAGGCATTTGTTTATAGGAGGTGCTGGTTAGATTGCCTCAAAACTAGAACCCAGAGCACCACTGTTGCCTTAACGCGGCTCAGATCATTTCTGCAGAAGTAGTCAGGGAGTTTTAGATAGACTCCTCTTCATTAGAATCTTCAAGGACAGAATCACGTTTACAGTGGAATTCTAGTTCTTCGTGAAATGAGTCCCGATTTGACAGGAACAAGCAGATGTGTCTCCTTCGCGGCTTCTCTCGGCCGCCACAGAGCGCAGTCTCTCGCTTGACAGCTGGCGTGTGAGTGCCCTGCCCTCATGAGGGGAAGGCCGCTCTCTGTATGTAGAGGCGTGGGGTGGTTGCCCGCAGCCCCAGGCCGTGGGGGCTGCGGGTCCCAGTGAGGACCGGGAAGCTGGCTTGGTGACAGGCAGGTCAGGAGCCAGCACGCAGGCGAGATTGCGGAGAAGGAGTTCTGAGCTTGCTGTGCCGTCTTCCGAGGTAAAACAGAAATGAACTATCCCCCCTTTCAGGAAAATTATTCTTTTCTTTGGTTAGTGTGCATGAAGCATTATTATTTTTTAATAAGTGAGTGTGATAGTTTAATATGAAACCCGTTGGTTCCATTCATAATTGAAAGGTTGGAAAAGCGTCATGTTTGGAGACACGGACAGCGTAACCAGTGCCTCACTGCTGAGCGCAGTAGTGATGACGGAAATTTGCTCCATTTGTGGCGGTGCACTTACTTCCCCGGAAGCGTGACTCTGTGATCGTGCTTCCTCTGTGCCCTGCTTGCAGTGTACGTAGATGGGAGTTTGCGTGTCAGGTAGCTGGCTGTGTGCTGTGACGCTCCTGAACGTGCTGTGAATCTCTACCATGTGAAAAAATTGTTTCCTTAGTGCAGCATTATACTCATGTACTCCACACACTTAGCTTGTGAATAGATTCCTGGCATGATAATTACATAATCATTTAGTACAGTAGAAACATCATTATGGTCAAATACTGATTAGCTACTAACACGAAACAAGACAGAACCTAGTTCACAGCATATCATAAAAATCTATTTAATACTGTACAAAATGAAGTATATGGTTAAAATTATTATGGCTTTAAATGTGAGTTTCTTTCTTTCTTATCGGAAAGGTCCGTGTTTTGGATGGTTGCTGCCGAGTATTTCCTGGATGCATTGTATTTTACTATCAGAGCCTTTATGACCAGCTCTGCCTAGTGGGGCATCCAGAGATATGCAGGGGAAATTCTGGCCTCCATTCCTGGGTCTCCTCAGGGCTTCTGCAGAATTAAGAGGCTGGCCTCAGCCTCCACCTGCAGACCCAGACTGCAGAGAGCGCCTCTCATCCTGGCGCCAAGCCTCTGGGCGTGTGGGCTTCAGTAGTAAGCACCCATTTCTGGGACGCTGGTTTGCACATCTGATGCTGGACGTGAGTGATCCTCGACCGCCTTCCTGCCCTCGCGCAGCTGAGGGAGGTGGTGCAGTCTAGTGGGTAGCGCTGGGACCCCTGGCATTTGTGGCTCTCTGGGTGTGAGTGCGGTTGGAGAACGGTCGGGGGAAACCCAAGCTCCGGTAGAGGGTGGTGGCCGGGTGGTGCACATGGGCTGGCAGGCGCCTTCCTGGGAGTCTGCCCAGCACGCCTCTCGGGGCGCGGTGCGCTCCCTCTCCTTGCTTCATGGACACAGTGGGGTTTGGTCTAGGACTTCGGGGCCTCAGTGCCTTTTGTAGATTCTTGCTTTGTCTTGGTTTTGACTGCATGCTTCCGATGCTCTTTTCTCAAGTATACATGGGATCTCAGTGAACGTAAGTGATGTCAGAGCTCGTCACCCTGAGGTGTACTGCAAGTCTAATAGCAGCTAAGGACGTTCTTATGTTGTTCCCTTTGGTATATTACAACAGTGTCTCAGTCCAAAGCGCTTCTCCTGATAATGTGTGAGTCAGCGCGTTATGGATTTCGTGCCACATCCTCCTTTTCCTTTACCCTGCACTTTTGTTTTGGTCCCTGTATTTATTTTATTTCCTAATGAACCATTTGCTGCAGCTGGAGTGTGCAGGACACGCTGCTCGACTCTGAGACGCGCTGAGCAGGCAGCGGCAGCCGGGGCCTGTCTGCTGCAGTCACGGTGAGGGGAGGCGGGCTGCCTGCCTGGCTCTGCACTCCTGCAGGAGTGCACAGGAAAGGGCAGGAACGTGCAGGAGACGCCATGGGAGGGTCACTGGCGAATCAGTTATATTATTAGTCAGGCTTCCTCCCTGAAATGCTGTTTCTTTTAGATGAAGATAATATGTTGTCAGTGTCTTATAAAGTAAAATCATAGGTCTTACAAAGAACGCATGACTCCTGAAGTCTGTGACGGGATCTAGGACGTTTCGACTCACAGGCAAAGCCATGAGGCGGTGAGGACCTGGTGCTGTTGAGGACACCAAGGCTGTTGAGGGCTTCAACTGACAGTTACCTAAATATCAAAGAATTGAGACAGAACTTTAGGAAAAATAATTAAAACCTTGAATATTCTTAACAAATATAGTTATGTTTAAAACCGTCATGTAAAAATTAAATGTTACGTGATGGATGTGTGCTAATATAAGGTGTTGTTGGAAAAATTTTGCCAAAACCCCACTTCATTCTAAGAACTGCACTTATTTGCAGATGTTGCCTAAACTTTTTTTAATAGTCTTTATTTTAGTTTTTTACCACTGTTTATTATAAGATTTCAGCCTCTTATTTTAAATGAATTTGCTTCAAATGATCTTTCTTCTGGGACCAACTTTCTGGGATAATAAGGACCCCTGTTTATAAAATACATGTGTGGCTGCATGTATAGCTATATATTTCACTGTGTGTTAGTCATCTTAAAACGAATGTCAGAATTTTAATTGAAATTAATTGTGACTAAAATACAAACGTTAAGGGATTCGGTTGTGGCTCAGCTGGTAAAGAGTCCACATGTAATGCGGGAAACCTGGGTTTGATCCCCGGTTGGAGAAGGGAAAGGATACCCACTCCACTCTTCTGGCCTGGAGAATTCCATGGACAGCATGTATAGTCCATGGGGTCACAAAGAGTTGGACACAAAATGCAAACAGGCAATTCATGTATTTTCTTATTCAAATTAGGCAAGGATCAGGGTATTGAATAGGGCTGCTGTTTTAGATTAATAGCGCTATACACACATAAGTCATTTTATAGGGCTTGGAAACAGCGATGATAGTTCTGTTGCCTGTGTATAATGTTTATTCTTAGAAGTGAGTCACTGTTTCATTACCCTTTGTGCAATGTGGTATTTGTTATGATGAAAATTGCCTGTTCTCTGAAAGTTTTACTGGAATGTGTCTGAAAAGTCTTCTCCTTGTGTTGGCTTTGTGCTTAGCTGTGAGTTGAAATCTTACGAATAATGTGGAAAAAGGACAACTATTTTGAGACCCCACTAGTAAAGTAGCTGTTTTTACAGGTACCTGGTGGTCTATAACCCCTTGGCACAAGCTCGGAGCTCTGTGGTCTCCGTCTGTGTGAGCTCCCCTGCAGCGCAGGTGTCCTCTGCTTCAGGAGAGCCCGTGGAAATCCAGATGAGTGCAGTGTGGGACACGGCGAATGCTGCCTCACAGGCCGCCTACGAGGTATGAGCGCGCCGTGGGCGGGAGGAGGCGCGGCCAGTGCGCAGTTGGCAGTGTCGCTGCGGTTGTTAGGTTGTCATGCCTGACTCTTTTGGGACCCCATGGGTGGTAGCCCGCCATTCTCCTCTGTCCATGGGACTGACCAGGCAAGGACACTGGTGGGGGTTGTCATTTCCTTCTCCTGGGGATCTTCCCAACCCAGGAATCGAACCCAGGTCTCCTGAATTGGCAAGTGAATACTTTACCCTCTGAGCCACCAGGGAAGCCCCACTGGCCAGTGAAATGACTCTAAAGGAAAACAGATCCTTTGTTTTCCAAAATGTTAACATCTTTCTTAGTGTGTATATTACAAGTTATTTTTAGTACATTATGAATATAGAAATTATTCGTGTTTTGTAAATGTGCATATTGTTCGTGTTTTGTAAGTCTGTATATTATAACTCTCTCCTGTTGTCCTGAAGTAATCATTCCTTGTAAAATTTTGAACTTTCTTGCCTAACTCAATTTAATGAGTTGTAAGTATTGAAATGAAGATAAATACCTCCTTCTAAATAACTGGATACTTTCAGCTTTTCATTGCAAAGATGACAGTAATATCCCAAGAAAGAGAGACTTTTTAAATAAGTAAGATGCTGCTTTTCTGAGATATAATGATGAAAAAAATGTCTGGGTTCAAGTCCTAGGTGTTTTGGGAAAATGTCTTGAAGTGCGCAGTGTTAAATTGTGCCCCCCATCACTGGAAATGCTGGACTGCTAGAATTTGGAGTCGACTTAAACCTGTATTTCTGAAGACACAGACAAAAGCTAGGGAATCTAAAAGAGAATTAAAAGCCAATGCTGGCTGCTCTTATGAATTTATTATCCTTTAGAAAGAAAAGAAACTATGATACAGGTTTTGATCAGATTTTATAGGAAACCCCTCACCTTGAGACTGGAGCAAAAGCTCCTGAAAGGTTGGATCGTGTCCCTTGGAGGGTGCCTCCTCCGCGCCTGTTCAGCGTCTGCTGGACCCTCCAGGCATTGATGCCTGGTGTTGACTGAACTAATATGCTTGATGTTGACATTGTTACATTTATTAGTTTTTTGCTTTTAATGTACTGAATTACCATAGTATTGTAAAATGATTCCTGAAATCACTGTCACAGTAAACCCATATCGTCAGGGGGAATTTCCCCATCTGAACCTCCACTGAGAGCACTGTAGGAGAACTGAGGGTGGTCACATGGTTTCATAGTGAATAAAAGCCTTAATGCCCTTGATAGCCCTGCCCCCTTGAATTTACTAGGTTCCCTAGATAAACAGAAATGCGAATACTCCACCCATGTTATAAAAAACGTTGAATAGTATTATATTCTTTCTTCAATACAGTAGTTTCTTATTTTTACTGGAAATATAAATAGTTTCCTTTCAGTAGATTGCATTTCTCTTTACTAACTTCTCTCCTTTATCTTTAAAGATATCTTTTCTAGCAGAGATGCCACCATTGGGACTGAAAGTGTATAAGATTTTGGGAACATCAAGTTTAAGTCCACATTTAGCCAAATATGAACTATATAATGGTAATATAGCAAATAAAGGAATTTTCAACATGAATAGTGTAGAAAGTGCTGAAGAAGCTGTGACTCTGGAGAACTCCTTTCTTAAGCTGCGCTTTGGCCGGTCTGGGCTTATGGAGGTGCGTTCCAAGCAGTTCTGGAATTTACAGAAGCCGTGTCACTTTGTTATAACATACACAGATTCCCTATGTAAAGTGGAAAAGGTGGACACAGATATTCTGGAGGAGAGGATGGAGAGTTAAACGTACCTTCTCCTTGTGGTCCGCAGTGCCCACCGCTGCTCACAAGTGTAGTCTGTGGCCGTGCCGCCCTGTGGACTGGTTGTCACTAGTCCACAAGATAAGTCTCCCCGTGGACTGGTTGTTACTAGTCCACAAGATAAGTCTGCAACTGGCGGCTATTTAGAAATGTTTATGGAAACTTTGAAAGTAATTAGACTGAGTAGATGGATGCCTGTTAAATCTAATAATAAAAAATAAGTTTATATTTGGCATGTCACTTTAATTTTTTTTAATTAATTCACTTTCATTGTACTTCACCAAAATGCTGCTCCATGCGTACTGGAAATAAAAATAAATTCACTCCTTTACTACAGAAGGCTTGAGAAGTACTGGTGTAATGTCTTAATTTGTATATCTCTTCTTTGGTGAAATGTGTTCTTTTTGTTCTACTATGGAGGGTTTAAATCTTGAGGTTTTAAGTATGAAATTTGGAGTGTTCATCCAAGGACTGTGAATATTACAGGCTGAATGTTAATCACTTATAAATCTATCACAAGGTAATTTTTAAAAAATAGACATATGCATGTAGCTAGATACAATAAGTTTGTCTTAATACTGACTTACACTAAAAAAAATTTATTTTTTATCCTTAGGAAATGATAAATAAAGGAGATGGTAAAAGTCTTGAAGTGAAAGTACAGTTCTCGTGGTATGGAACCACAAGCAAAAAGGATAAAAGTGGTGCCTACCTCTTCTTGCCCGATGGGGAAGCCAAGGTAAGCGCTGACGCCGTGGCGGGGAGTGAGCACTCGTCTGAGCAGGGTGAGGCACAGCGAGCGCGTCTCAGTATCACGGCCGCCTGTGGGGGCGGATAGCCTAGCCCCACCGTCCTGTATCGTTACCAACACCTAGCAGTTTCTAGGTGAGTGCTAGGTGAGCGATAATTTCTCAGTGTTGAAATTCAGTAAGGATGCTACAGTGGACAAGTGCTCTGTATGGAAAGAAGCTAGATTTGGTTTAGGGTCAGGGTGCTGCTGAGTTATGTACCTGTGTGCCGTGGCGTAGATACAGACCAAATCTCCTAGCCATGTGGGGAAGATAGACTGACCACGGAGCCATTTTTCTCCTTCACATTTAGCACTTCAAAAAACAAACAAAAAAGGTGTTCGCCTACCCTGGCTGCACATTTAATGCAGAAAACTGAAGAAAACGCTGGTGTTTGCCGGCTGTTCTACAAGCCCTTGAAAACCTTTGCCAATGTTGCTTCATTTTTACCATGTTTTATTCTGCGCATATCATTTTCCCCCATAGGAAGTTTTTTACCTTCCTATGTGAATATATTTTGTTTTCATTGTGACAGTGCTCATAATCTGATATGCTCTTGGAAAACACATTTTAATGCACACTTTTGTGATTTAAAACTTTAGCTGTAAGATGAACGAGGTCTGAGAGTCTGATGTGTTACATGGCAACTATACTTGATAGCACTGTGTTGGATTATTGATATTTGCTAAAAGAGTAGGACTTAAGTTTCTCCCACTAGAAAAGTGTGTGTGTGTTACAGACATGTGGAAGGGAAGGGGTTTCCTGCTGTTGCATATGTACGTTCT
>SJYF01000608.1:10717086-10734697 GCA_006410515.1 Procapra przewalskii | reverse complement strand
TTGTATCTTAAATGTTTATGCCTTCATTGGTGAATGTTATTTATTGCTAGAGTGAGATAAATTTCAGCATTTGTTTTATTCTTATTTTTTATTCTTATAAATTTAAGGCAAAGGCATGTTGCAAGCATAAATAAGTAGGTGGGAATAGAAGGAGTTTAGTTATGGGCATGTCATCTAATTCCTTGAATTCTTTCTGAGTTATGTTCCATAAATCACAGTGATCCATTGCCAAACATTAATCAATTACTTTTAATGATCTACTGTCTGACAACATTATTAGGTAACCTTCAATTTCGTTGAAAACCAACAATTCGAAACCGTGTGTTTTGCAAAAATCTTTGTTCCTACTCATTAACGTTCAGTCAGACACCAGCACTTTAATTGCTCAGCTCCACGGGAGTTAGGGAGGGTGAGAGGGACGTGGCTGCCTTTGTTTTTTGTGTGTGTTCTTGTTTTTTCTCTGGTGGGTGGAGAAAGTTAGGAGAAGGCATAGTCAAAGCGTGGTGAAAAAGGAAGAAGCACGTGCCCGCATGGCAGGTTTGTTTCAGTGAATCTGATTTTCCTCCCTGAAGGCAGCGTGGGAAAGAGCGTGTTTGCGAGGATGGGAAGCGGGCGCCTCCAGAGTGGCTGGTGGTGTGCAGGCAGACCGGCCGTGAGACTCCTCCAGCGTTCCTCCCTGCCTGCGCTAGACCAGCCGAAACCTGTAATGCAGGTCACGCGCTGTTTGTTCACCTTCTGGGAGGAAGCCAGGGTTAGTGAGACCAGGGTTAGTGAGACCAGGGTTAGTGAGACCGACTCTGGGATCTGAAAGAATGTTAGTGATGTAGGTGTCACGTTCCTCCAAAATGAGACTTCTAAGAAAGCATGCTGTTTTTTAAAATCAGTGTGTATTAGAGGGAAAAAAAGAAAAAGGACAGCTTCCTGTTTCTGTGGCCTGTGCTTGAGTTATTAGGGCTTTTTCACCCATAGTGTACTCAGTTGGTATAACCTTTAACCAGCGTTTGCAATCTGTGTGATCAGAATGTTGTGCCTTTCCTCGTGTGCACTGACATTTTGCGTCATTTTGAGAGTTCGTGAAATGAAAAGCATGGAATCTGTTGACTGGTGCCTACCTCATGACCAGTTGGTCAGTGAGAGGCGGTAGGTGTTTATCTAGTGCTTTATGAATGAGACACAGTGATGCATTTTCACTGTCTTAACTTTGAGTCTTAGAGTGAAATTTACTAAACTTTGTATTCATGAAAGTAGATGTTAAAATTTTCACTTGTGGAGAAATAATGTGAACATTTACAGGCCTGGAAATCACCACATACCTTAGAGGATAAATTAGATCGCGTAATGGATGATAAGCTGGGTTAGTCAACATGAAGAAAAAGGTCATCTGGTTGTGGGAATGACTACATTTCTATTCTTGGTACATTCAGATAGGAGTACATTTTTTTTTTAAATATAGTAATGATAATATTTGCTTTAAAGAAACATCATCTCCATGCTGACCTACTAAATTTGTCATCGTTGTGAGAACTGTCATTTAAATGTACCTGCCTACCTAAGCAGTATGTGTTGATTATTAGTAATGACCACGTGTCAATCCCCAGATAAGCTGGATACATACGTCTACAAAAACAGTGTCACAAAGTAACTGCACACCAGGAACATTAGTTGCCAACTTTTGATCACTTGAATATGAAACAAAATATCCCCCGGACTGAAGGGGAGCTGTTCAAAATGAGAAGCCCTAGTTCTTTACGACAGCTTTTCCTGTCCTGCTTCTGTGCTGATGTGAGGGCCCAGTCCTCTCTGTTGAGGCACAGATTTGAGAGAAGGGCTGAGGACAGCAGATTGATCAAAAGTTCCATTTCTGCCCCAAAGCCAGCGATTTAAGGACTGTCACTGAAGACCTTGCTTTAAATCTTGGATGGGTTTCTTTTAGGATTTATTCTGCATGATACCCTATCTGTGTCAAATTTCAGTTAAACTTTTGTTTGGTGGCTGAGACACCTCTGGGCCCCATCATCACTTCTTGCTTTTCCAGGTTGGGGTGGGCCAGTCGCTGTTTCTCCGTCTGGTCTGGTGACTTGTCCTCAGCACGCACTGAGTGCCACTGAATGAGATGCTGAATTCTTGCTGGGCCGTGAGTGGCGCCGCCTTTGCTCTTTCTCCCACGCTGCTGCCTCTCGTTCCTGTGCCTGTTGCACTGCCATGAGCGAGCTGTCTGTCAGGCCTGTTCCTTGGAGGAGCGTATTGTGCGTTTCAGAATTGCTAGAGTCAGGTGACCTAGACAGGTGGAGAGGGCTGGACTCGGCCCCTCTGGGTGGATTTGGAATGATCTGATGAAGAGAGTGTATGTGCTAGGAGGGATGCCTGGGATGCTCGGAGGTTGCTGCCAGAGCCGCAGCTCCGGGCTTTCTGTCTGCAGAACCCAGCCATAGCCCTTCCGGGCTGCTTGCCCCACCGTTTCTTTAAGGCCCAGGGGACACAGTGGAAGTGCCATCCAGTCTTTCTCTCCACACCTGCTCTTCTTGATTTCCTTAAAACCAGTGCTGAGCAACAGAGTCCAGAGGGTGCTGCTTTCTGACTCTTACCTCTTGCCTACTTAGTTTCATTGTTTTCCCTGCCTCAGAAAATGTTCTTTAAAAAAAAAAATGCTTAAAATTACTTTTATGTATAAAATGCCAAATACATAGTATTTATGTCTGTGTGTGTGTGCACATATTCTTTTGACAATTTCACGTGCTATAAAAAAGCTGGCTTAAAACTCAACATTCAAAAAACTAAGATCATGGCATCCGGCCCCATCACCTCTTGGCAAACAGATGGGGAAACAATGGAAACAGTGACAGACTTTACTTTCTTGGGCTCCAGAATCACCGCTGATGGTGACTGCAGCCATGAAAGTAATAGACGCTTACTCCTGGGAAGAAAAGCTAAGACCAACCAGGACACCTTATTAAAAAGCAGAGCCATTACTTTGCCAAGAAAGGTCCGTCTAGTCAAAGCTGTGGTTTTTCCAGTGGTCATATATGGATGTGAGAGAAAGAAAGCTGAGCGCCGAAGAATTGATGCTTTCGA
The DNA here is from genome assembly GCA_006410515.1 of Procapra przewalskii. Classification (NCBI taxonomy): domain Eukaryota; kingdom Metazoa; phylum Chordata; class Mammalia; order Artiodactyla; family Bovidae; genus Procapra; species Procapra przewalskii. The sequence goes on along the minus strand of SJYF01000608.1, from coordinate 10,731,625 downwards.
ACTGTGGTGTTGGACAAGACTCTTGAGAGTCCCTCGGACTGCAAGGAAACCCAGCCAGTCCATCCTAAAGGAGATCAGTCCTGAATACTCATCGGAAGGACTGATGTTGAAGCTGAAACTCCAATGCTTTGGCCCCCTGATGGGAAGAGCTGACTCATTGGAAAGGACCCTGAAGCTGGGAAAGATTGAGGGTGGGAGGAGAAGGGGACGACAGAGGATGAGATGGCTGGATGGCCTCACCGACTTGATGGACATGGGTCTGGGTGGACTCCAGGAGTTGGTGATGGACAGGGAGACTGGCGTGTTGCAGTCCATGGGGTCTCAAGAGAGTCAGACACGACTGAGCAACTGAACAACAACGGCGTAGATACAACATAAAATCTCCCTGAAAAATGTTCCTGTCCTCTGTCCACTGCTTAAGACAGCTGATACAGATGTGTGGGCCGTTTCTTGCTCTCTCGCTCTCTCTCTCTCTCTCTCTCTCTCTCTCTCTCACACACACACACCTGCCCCCCCCCCAAGAAACCTATAATGTCATGTCTGTGTCTGTTTTGCGCATAAAGTTTACCAGACTGCACAGACGCTCCGTTTGCTTTCTCTGTCGGCCCCTTCTCTGCCAGGACAGAGAGCTGCCTCGTCCTTTGCATTTGCTGCCGAGCATTCTGTAGCACGGGGGGTGCCTGCCTGGTCTGGTTATTCATCTGCCTGTCGGGGGACATCTAGTGTGTTTCCCCATATTTCTACTCTTGGCCCCAGTGCACTGTACATATACTTGCGCTCATGATCGCTGTTCATTTAAGGTAGATTAGAGGTAATTAGGGTGTGTGACTTTAATATTTAATGTATATTACTTTATTGGCTTCTAAAGTGTCTGTGACACTTCAGAAGAGATTCTGAGATTGTTTTAATGAAATTTTAGGTTCTGGCAAGCCTTGTCCCTTAATTTTATTTTATTTAATTCAGTAGCTCTTGTAGAATATCAGATCGCAGATCAGTGCCTTCTCTCCTTGTTTAAAAATAATCGAGCTCTCTTCTCTGCTTAGAGTTCCCCAAAAATATTTCTCAATCCTTGGTCTGAAGGTAGTTTCAACATTTTCTAGTAGTTGGTCTGCCATTGAGACATGATGGCTGAGAGGTTTAGTCCTGATCCTGCCAGACCTTGTGGTCTGGGGCAGATAATTTCCTCCTAGGCTGTGGTCAGAATTGAACGGGTTATTAGATGTATGCCGTATGGTCCATACTAAGCACTTGGTACCTGCTGGTTATGTTTCTCCCACACAGCTGCCTCCCTTCACTCAACTCTTCAGTACCTCTTATGTGCTGGGAGCATAAAAAAAATAAGACGTGGTCCCTTTACACTAGGAGCTGAGATTGTAACAGGCGTGTGTTTGCTCAAAACGAAAGGATTCCCTCCTCATCTTCCCATGTGAGCCTTACCTATAGCCCGCCTGCTCTCTCCCCTGCCAGCCAACTGCTGCGTGGTAAGGGGCAGCCTCTCACGTATTCATTCTTTCTGTCTAACAGTCATTCAGCCCCGAGCATTTGCCTAAACCGTGGCTAAAAGCTGAAGTGTGAGGTGTGTGTAAGATAGTCTGTGTCTGTGAGATGCTCACAGGGTGTGGGGAGGAGAGATGAGAGTGCCAGGGCTCGAAAGACTCCTTTGGCTTCTCTGCTACAGCTGTCCCCCTGTGAACTGGCTGGATTTTACTTTGCATTGCGTGTATTAATAAGGATAAAGAGTCTCCATCCTCTCTTCTGCAAGAGCACAGAATGTGAGGTGCTGTTAATAGCTAAAGCGCACTTAGTTCTCTGTTGAACCTGGAATGTCCTCACACCAACTCTCACTTCTCCGTGGGTTACTTTTGTAAAGTCAGAGGTATTTTCTTTCCCAGGATTGAGCTAAAACTAGAGGGCCTTTAAAACCCCTGGCCATCAAGAGCTGTTGCTCAGGTAGAACCATTTTAAAAAGTAAAGAGGCGGCAGGTCACTGGGACCAATGGGCTTGTACCCCTGCTTCCTGAGGGCTTCTCCCCGCAGCCCAGTGGGCTTCGCTGGCAAAGGTGCATCTTCAGACTCTCGACACAGAGTAGGAGATGCTCAGCCGCTCAGTCGTGTCCAGCTTTTTGCGGCCCGTGGGCTGCAGCACACCAGGCCTCCCTGTCCTATCTCCTGGAGTTTCCTCAAGCTCATGTCCATTGAGTCGATGATGCCATCTGAGCATCTCATCCTCTGCCGTGCCCTCCTGCCCTCCATCTTTCTCAGGAATAGGTCTTTTCCAATGAGTTGGCTCTTCCCATCAGGTGGCCAAAGTATTGTAGCTTCAATGTTAGTCCTACCAAAGAATATTCAAGGTTAGTGTCCTTGAAGATTGACTGGTTGGATTTCCTTGCAGTCCAGGGGACTCTCAAGAGTCTTCTCCAACACCACAGTTCAAAAGCATCAATTCTTCTACGCTCAGCTTTCCTTATAGTCCAACTCTCACATCCATACATGACCACTGGAAAAACCATAGCTTTGACTAGACGGACCTTTGTAGGCAAAGTGATGTCTCTGCTTTTTAATATGCTGTCTAGACTGCAAGGAGATCCAACCAGTCCATCCTAAAGGAGATCAGGCCTGGGTGTTCATTGGAGGGACTGATGCTGAAGCTGAAACTCCAATACTTTGGCCACCTGATGCAAAGAGCTGACTCATTTGAAAAGACCCTGATGCTGGGAAAGATTGAAGGCAAGAGGAGAAGGGGACGACAGAGGATGAGATGGTTGGATGGCATCACCAACTCAATGGACATGAGTATGAGTAAACTCCAGGAGTTGGTGATGGACAGGGAGGCCTGGTGTGCTGCAGTTCATGGGGTTGTAAAGAGTTGGACACGACTGAGTGACTGAACAGAACTGAACTAGGTTTTTCATAGCTTTTCTTCCAAAAAGCAAGCGTCTTTTAATTTCATGGCTGCAGTCACCATTTCCAGTCATTTTGTAGCCCAGGAAATAAAGTCTATCACTGTTTCCATTGTTTTCCTATCTATATTCCATGCAATGATGGGACCGGATACCATGATCTTCGTGTTTTTTTGAATGTTGAGCTTTAAGCCAACTTTTTCACTCTCCTCTTTCACCTTCACCAAGAAGCTCTTCAGTTCCTCTTTACTTTCTACCATAAAGGTGGTGTCATCTGCATATCTGAGGTTATTGATGTTTCTCCCGGCAGTCTTCATTCCAGCTTCTGCTTCATCCAGCCCAGTGTTTCTCATGATGTATTCAAGTCAATAAGCAGGGTGACAGTATACAGCCTTAACGTAGTCCTTTCCCAATTTTTAATCAGTCCATCGTTCCATGTCTTGTTCTAACTGTTGCTTCTTGGCCTGAATACAGGTTTCTTAGGAGGTAAGTGAAGTGGTCTGGCATTCCCATCTCTTTAAGAATTTTCCACAGTGTGTTTTGTCCAGCAAGTCAAAGGCTTTAGTGTAGTCAATAAAGCAGAAATAGATGTTTTTCTGGAATTCTCTTGCTTTTTCTGTGATCCAAAGGATATTGGCAGTTTGATCTCTGGTTCCTCTGCCTTTTCTAAATCCAGCTTGAACACCTGGAAGTTCTCAGTTCACGTACTGTTGAAGCCTAGCTTGAAGGATTTTGAACATTACCTTGCCAGCATATGAAATAAGCACAATTATGCAGTAGTTTGAGCATTCTTTGGCATTGCCTTTTTTGGGGATTGGAATGAAAACTGGCCTTTTCCAGTCCTGTGGCCACTGCTGAGTTTTCCAAATGTGCTGGCATATTGAGTGCAGCACTTTAACAGCATCATCTTTGAGGATTTGAAATAGCTCAGCTGGAATTCCATCACTTCCAGTAGCTTTGCTCGTAGTGATGCTTCTTAAGGCCCACTTGACTTCACACCACAGGATGCCTGGCTCTAGGTGAGTGGCCGCACCATCATGACAGTCTGGGTCATTGAGGCCTTTTGTTTTGTACAGTTCTTTTGTGTATTCCGCCAGTCTTCTTCATCTCTTCTGCTTATGATAGGTCCTTACTGTTTCTGTCCTTTATTGTGCCCGTCTTGCATGAAGTGTTCCCTTGGTAGCTCTAATTTTCTTGAGGATATTTCTAGTCTTTCCTGTTCTGTTGTTTTCCTCTGTTTCTCTGCACTGAGCACTGAGGAAGGCTTTCTTATCTCTCCTTGCTGTTCTGCATTCGGATGGGTATATTTTTCCTTTTCTCCTTTTCCTTTCTCTTCTTTTCTCAGCTATTTGTAAGGCGGCCTCAGACAACTGTTTTGCCTTGTTGCATTTCTTTTTCTTGGGAGTGGTTTTGGTCACCGCCTGCTGTACACTGTCACAAAGCTTTGTCCATAGTCTTCAGGCACTGTGTCTATCAGACCTAATCCCTTGAATCTATTTGTCGCGTCTACTCTGTAATCATAAGGGGTTTGTCATAACTGAATGATCTCCTGGTGTTCCCTACTTGCTTCTAGTGAAGTCTGAATTGGCAATAAGGAACTGATGATCTGAGCCACAGTCAGCTCCTGGTCTTGTTTTGCTGACTGTATAGAGCTTCTCCATCTTGGCTGCAAAGAATATAATCAATCTGATCTTAGTGTTGACCATCTGGTGATGTCCATGTGTAGAGTCATCTCTAGTGTTTTGTTGGAAGAAGATGCTTACTATGACCAGAGCGTTCTCTTGCCTAAACTCTGTTAGCCTCTGCCCTGCTTCATTTTACTCCAAGGTCAGATTTGCCTGTTACTCCCAATTTCTCTGACTTCCTACTTTTGCTTTTCAGTCCTCTATGATGAAAAGGACATCTTTTTCTGGTGCTGTTTCTAAAGGTCTTACTGGTTTTCGTAGAACCGTTTAACTTCTGCTTCTTTGACATTAGTGGTTGGGTCATAGACTTCGATTCTGTGATGTTGAATGGTCTTCCTTGGAAACAAGCTGAGATGATTCTGTTGCTTTTGTGATTGCACCTCAGTATTGCATTTTGGAGTCTTTTGTTGAGTATGAGGGCCACTCCATTTCTTCTAGGGGATTCTTGCCCACATTGGTAGATGTAATGGTCATCTGAGTTAAATTCATCCATTCCCACCCATTTTAGCCCTCTTTCTCCTTCAAACATTTTCTTCTTTGAAAAATAATAATTCTCCTTTGAAAACTCAGGGATACCTTCTTGCTTTTGTTACCATTACAGGTCTCATTTATTTAGTTTGTTCGTCATAAGTATATTAAGTCTGACTTTATTTTAAAACTCTGTCCTGGCACAGAATTTAAATTAGTGTCTTATTGAAGTGTGAATGGATGTGGAAGCTCCTTTTAAAGGAGCTTTAAGCATTTGTTGCCCCAGTAGTATCTGAGCATAATAGTATTGAGCTTGAGAAAGATGATTTTCTCAATAGAAGTAATTTTTCATTGCTAGAGGTAGTGAGAAATTATTAATTTTTTTCTCAGAGCATTTTTTTTTTTTTTTGGTCAATGTTTTCTGGAGATACATGACACCCTCCTTGATGAAGACTACTTCATTTTATGTATTTTGTTGGCCCCTGAGATAATGTTCCGTCTAGAGAGGAAAAAACAGAAAGGAGCACTGAAAACCCTGCCGCCGCTTCCAGGAACGCAGAGTCACTTGCTGTCTGCCGCTTTTCCTAGCGCCCCGTTAACACTGACATCCCTAGTGCTGCATTTTGGGTTTGGGGCTTCTTTGGTTCATTTGTGAATACTTGTCTGTTAAATTTTTTATATAATTCATTTGGTTGTAGAAAAAAATCTGGTTACTGTAAGTATCCTGGAGGGAAACTTTACTTTGAAAGTAATGCATTTCCTGGTTCAAGGGAGTTACTGTTGCTCCGTTACCAGCACATGTGCTTGCCCCCCTCCCAGACTGCCTGGTGGCGGTGAAGTTTCCACCGCTGTGTTGGCAGGCTTATCTGATGATCCTCAGAAGAACATGCATGTAGGTATATGTATGTATTTAACTAGTAGAGGTTAGTGGTTCACACTCTGGCTGTGTGTGTGCTAAGTCACTTTAGTCACGTCTGTCTCTTTGCGACCCCGTGGACTGTAGCCCACCAGGCTCCTCTGTCCATGGGATTCCCAGGCAGGAATACTAGAGTGGGTGGCCATTTCCTCCTCCAGGGGATCTTCCTGACCCAGGGATTGAACCTGTGCCCCTGTGTCTCCTGCGATGGGAGGTGAGTTCTTTACCACTAGCGCTGCTTGGGAAGCCTATAAAGCAGGGGGGGATGGCATTTCCTTCCTCCACCCGTGAAGATGTGCTCGTCATAGTGAGACAGTGAGGCTGGCTCTGGTGCAGCTGTTCAATCAGAAGAGCAACATCTTCCAGAAGAGAGCCTCTGTGAGCATTCTGAGCACTATATTAATGGAAGCTGTGGCCCATTCAGTATTGTTACTGTGTTATTATTTGTGGTGCACAGTTTCCAGTGTGTTTTTCACATAAACCTGTAATGCTTAAGCCAGCTGCATGTATGTTTTTTCCTCAAATCCTGCATATTCAGACTTGCCTTCTGCTTGCTGCCACCTTCTCCGAGCTCTGGGGTTTCTTCTCAGCTCCTGGAAGAGAGTCTTCCCCTCTCTATTCCTCCCCTTGCTGTGTCTCTGCAGACAGCCCTCTGTGTCTAAAGAGGTGCTGCTTATCGCGGGGTGACAGGTTGTGTGTGAGGATGGGGAGAGCTGAGTCACGAGTCACGGCTGCGGGAGAGTGCCCCGGGCTCCGGGAGCCTCAGGAAGCTTTAGCTGTGTGTGGCCAGCCTTTCTCCTTTGGCCGCTTTCCTGATTGCTGTCTTTCTTAGAAGATCCTGAGATATATTTTCTACCCGCTTAACTATTAGGTGTTCCATTTATTTATAACTCCTCCCCAGCTCTGAAATAGACCCAAGGGTTCACCACGGACCTAAAGATATACTTAGGGTAGCATGAGAGACAGAAATTAGTAAGTACTTTAGGCTTATCCAAAATAAAAAGGAAAATGTCCTGTATCTGGGACTTTTTGAAGCTCTCCTCTCTCTGCTTTATATAGCAAAGGGCAAAATGAATCGCTCCATAACAAGGGATCCTAAGAGATATCAGACTCAATTAAAATTGACTGAAGTTCTGGGGAGCTCTCCAGGTTCTACTCCACAAATACTAATACGGTAGTATCGGTTTCAGCCATAAAGCGTCTCGCTGGGTCTCCTGTCTGTTTTCCTGGAGAGAGATCGTCGACAGTAATATACTGTCTCTTGAACCAACAGAGTGTGAATCTCACTGCTCGTAATTCCTGGTGTGTGAAGAGGGCCTGGTGAGGTAGCCCTGAGTGGCCCTGCTTGGGGGCAGCTCAGCTGAGTGCTGGACGAGCCTGGAGTGGGCTGGCCTCCTGCCCTTCAGTGTCATCGTCCCCCTCTGGGCCTCCCTGCAGTCATTTGCATGCTTTATTTCGTGTACATGTATCTCATTCCAGCCTCTTAATCCTTCTGTTGAGTTATATGTGATCTGAATAACTGTGTTCTATGGTCTGACTTTAAAAAAAGATGAACTGTGGCACGGTTCAGGGTATGAGGGATGGTAAAGACAGAAAGTCGGAAACAGGGAGACGCATGTAACTCTGGAACGAGTTCTGTATAGTATATTTAAGACAAGGGGGGGCATTTTTTTGATTAATGTATTGTTTAGGCACTGAGACATGTCTGACTCTTTGCGGCCCCATGGACTGCAACGCGCCGGAATTCCCTCTCCTTCACTGTCTCTTAGAGTTTGCTCACACTCAAGTTCATCGAGTCGGTGATGTTATCCAACCATCTCATCCTCTGGCACCCCGCCCTCATTCTTTCCCAACATCTTAATGTAAATATTCTTTTGAATTTAGGAGTAGAAGGACAGTCTGTGGAGATTTCCAATATTGTAGACATCCGAAAAGAGCATAACTATGAGATTGCAATGAGAATTTCTTCTAGCATCAACAGCCAGAACAGATTTTATACTGACCTAAATGGATACCAGGTAATTTTCCATTAAAATGTTTAAATGATGGTTATAGTATGTACCTTTTATATATGATAACAGGCAAGTTAATTTTGGATCCTTTGAAAAAACATACTTAAGGTTGCAAATTATTTCTAAAATAAAACTGAATTTTAACAGACATTTTTAGGTTCTGTATCTAACCAGGTTTTCAAGGATAGAACAAAATATTTGCAAAACTATTTTGTAAAACATCTATTTGTAAGGATTTGTTTTGTCAAAGGGAAATTTGGGGACCACTATGCATGTTAAATACCTTGATGCTAAAATATATATGAAATTTTCTAGTAAAAGGAAATATTAATATGAATTATGGATTGATAGAATATACCTTTTTATTTCCTCATAAGGAATTGGTCTATGCGTATTTAGTTTGTTCCACATATGTTTTTAAATGTATGATTTAACAATGGGCTCTTTTCAATTCCGGGAAATCCTTCTCTACTGATGTATGTGTGTGCATACATTTATACACACACATATATGTGTACATAGACACATACAGATAAAAACATCTCTCTGTTTAGAAATGTGAATAGCTGTATTTAATCAAAGTGTTTGTGAAATAGTTTGAAATAGTACTGGGAAAATGGATTCGTAAATTTTTTTTCAGATTTTCATTTCTCTAATTTACTAGAGCTCCTTTGATTGCTACCTAAATCTGTATGCAGAGTACATGTGTGTAACAACATATATTTGAAATAATGCTATTAAAAACATAAGCATGTCTCTGAGACATTAGCATTTTCGAAATTTCTGACTACGGATGGAAATAATTTCACAAATGCTACTGCTCTGATTTTCAACTGGGATGAGTGGAAAGGATTGTGATAATTTTCTCTTCTACAATTTCCTGCAAAAGTTAAATTTAAACCTTTGCAAAGCATGAAAGTTGCAGCATGCATTTTAAATTAACTTGTTAATTCTACTACAGCTGTTTGGCTTTCAGATGAAGCCCTGGCTTTATGGTGATTCATTTTCCTTGTGTTCAAAAGAAAGGCTTTTGTAAGTCCTACAGAAGCAATAATTTGTATATGTGGGCGTATACATGAATGAAAAACTTAGTAAAAATGAAAATGTGAATTTTCTTTACAAAGATAGAGCACATTAATAAATAGGAAAACATTATTTTTAAGACTGTAAGCTAAACGTTGCTTCTTTTTTAGAACAGGCCATTTCTTATCCTTTGAAAATAATAGTTGCTTGAGCCAAACTAGAAATCCAGACCCGCAAATGAGGAAGGCGACAGCTGCACAGCTGTGACAGTTTTAGGTGTCTCTCTTTTTTAAGTATAGACGTAGTTGGAGTAGAAGGACCAGGACTGGCGATCTCTTGGCAGCTAGCTCTCCTTCCTTCCTTTTTTAAAGAAACATTTTGCAGGGTTTCTACCCCCACCCGCACCAGGTTGTTAATTTCCTAGGGTGTGATATAAACTGCCACAAACTGGGTGACTTAAGACAACACAAATGCATCCCCTCACAGTTCTGGACTTCAGAAGCCAGAATGGAGGTGTGGCCAGGGCCCCTCCCTCGGTCAGCTCTAGGAAGGGCGGCCTTGCCTCTTCTGGCTTCTGGCGGTCCCTGGCAGTCCTTGGCACTCCGTGCAGTGCGGTTCCTGCCTCTGCTCTCACGCGATCTCCTCGGGACTGCGTGTCTGTATGTCCAAATTCCCCGTTTCTCGTGAGGATACTGTTCTTTAGATTATCACCCAACCCCAACCCAGTGTAACTTAGTTATATCTGCAGAGGCCACATTTCAAAATAGAACCACACTCACAGGTTCTGTCTGAGTGAACATGAATCTGAGGGACTCTGCTGAGAACCAGTGAATTGAATGGCCTACTGCAAGGCTGCTCTGAAGATTAAAGATCTTATTTGTGAAATACCCAGTACTGTGCCCAGTGTTAATGGACACTCAGTGCACGCCATCTATTATGCTCACATTGTTCTTCTCCTGTTCTGAGTTCCATGTTAAAGTTTCATGAGTTTAAAAGAAGACATGACATTTTTATGTGGGATGAGTAAGATTTCTGATGATAGAGTCTCGGTTTGACCTCTCTTCCTGAGGTTTGAGTGAGTCTCCTTGACCCAGCCAGCTTAGTTCATTATCAGTCTCTCTCAAAAACTAAAGGCAGAGTAGTATTTCATGCACTGAGATACTAAACCAAGAAAAATTAGAATTTGGAACTGCCTACACTGAAACTCGGAGAAGGCAATGGCAACCCACTCCAGTACTCTTGCCTGGAAAACCCCATGGGCAGAGTTGAAACTAAACAAATAGTGTAAGCATTGAATAGTTTTTAAATATAAAAATGCATTTGATTATTACAACATAGTATGTTAGAGGATATGGTGGTGAGATGTGTGGTGTTTATTAAAACTGTTTCAAGAATTATGAGAGAGATTTCTTGAAACGGGATAGGGAGCTATTATGCTTTGCATTCATTACAAAAGCAGTATGTTAGAATTAGATGAGAAATGAATACTTAATACCTTTATAACTTGTTTTATGCAAATATGGAGAGCTAGAAGACTTTTGTTAAGGATTTTTATTCTGAATTTAAATAGTAATGCCTATTTAAAAAAATCTAGATAAGTTCTACCTTTCTCACTTAAAAATTTTCTAAGATGCTCATGATTTTCCTTCACCTTGAAGAATGTCTTAATTTCTAAGTTAGCTGCTCTGTTGGACGAGAAGGTGCTGCACCTTTTTCTGTTTGGGGAAAAAGCCCTGTGTAGTCAATAGTTAATGTTTTTAAGTACATGTGTAAATATCACTGAATTTTCTTTTTTTCTTAACGATGATTGTTTGGTCTTGCAGATTCAACCTAGAGTGACGATGAGCAAATTGCCTCTTCAAGCGAACGTCTACCCCATGACTACAATGGCGTATATCCAGGATGCCGAGCGCCGCCTGACGCTGCTCTCCGCTCAGTCTTTAGGGGTCTCGAGTTTGAAAAGTGGTGCGTATTCTGCAGATTCTCTGGCTCTTACTAGCCTCACTTTCGGTTAGTCATGTGTTAGTTATCTTCCTCAGTCACAAGCTTTTTTCTTTTTAGAACCAGACTGTTAGTTAATTTTGAGCTTTGTGAGACTGACATAAGATAATAAATTTCTTCAATCTTCAGATGAAAACAGACCCCAAAGTTCACAAAACTGATGATTTTTAAAGATAATTTACTTTTCCCAATAGCCCATTGTTTGCAAAATTCTGTCATTGTTGTGACTGAATGGATATGGGAACTCAGACTCCGACTAAACTAAATTTAGATAATTTGAAGTTTAGATATTAATAAATTAACCAGGGTTGCAAAAGGGAAAGTTGCAGTTCAAACTTAGGTCCTTCTCTGAGTCGCGTCCTCCTAGGATGCTGCCACCTGGAAGGAGAAAGGGAGTAGAGGTGATACGGACATGGCGATAAAGAGGCGGCAGGCCCGACTGCACAGGCGCCAGACAGACCGCAGTTGGGGGGAAGGAGGAAAGAGCAGACGCTGGTTGTTCCCTGTGCAACTTTCTATTGGGAGACTTGTCCTTCATAATACCTGTGGTTAATTATTTACATGTCAGTTGCTCCTCTTTGCTTACATACTAAGGGTTGCTAAGACAAATGTGTTACAGAGCTGGCAATAATGAGTGTACCCGCCGGCATATTCCTTTCATGCTGGGCACATGCATACATTCTGTACTTCCATACACAGAAGACTTTACTGTTGATCATTTTTCTTTGTGGTCTTCATTACACAAACCCTGGGATCGTGCCATGAAGACATGAAAGCAGTTATAAAAATAAAAATGGCCTCACCTCGGGGATCCAGTAGGGAGTGCTGAGATTTGGGTGGATTGCAGAGTGCACCCCCCGGTGTACAGACCTTGTTGCCATGGGGAACTGGCCCAGTGTTGCCACCTTCTTCAGTTTTTCACAAGAAGCCCATCTGGAATTTTACAGGAAGTCGCCCATTCTGTAAATGTTGACATAATTTTTTAATAATCAGAATGGAAAACCTGTTGGCATCAGATACGACTCCCGAGCTACCCATTTTTAAACCCTGCCTAGAATTCCCCAATTTAGGCTCTACAGAGGGGACTAGACCTTAGGGTCCAAGCAGTCATGCATGTAACAGTGTTGTCTCGCTTCTCTGATAAAGACCCCGCCATAGACACCCAGGTGCCCTCAAGTTTGCGCAACTACAGACATAAAAGCAATTTGAGCATAGGCGAGGCGCCCACTACACGTCACAGAGTGTGTGGGCTGCCATTTGAAGCCAGGGAGAAGCCTTGGAAAGGACCGAGAGGCTGATGGGCTACTTTGGATGTGAAGTGATAGAGCTCGAGACAAGCATGGGGCCAGTTAGCCCCAGGGCCTAGGAGCACCTTCCAGACGACCGTCTTACAGAGCGCGGAGAAAGTGACAACAGAGACGCTAACCCTCCGTGATGACGTTATGTGCTGGTCACCCACACTGGAAGGAGGAGCCAGAGCTGGTTTACCTGTGTGAGCGTAATAGTTACTAACACACTGTATATGAATTTTCCTTTTACTCCAAGTGATTGCTCAGTACAGTAGCAAATATTAATGGGTGGACAGGTGAATATATATGTTTAAGTGTGTGTATGTGTTAGTCGTGCCCGACTCTTTGTGATCCCATGGACTGTAGCCCACCAGGCTCCTCTGCTGATTGAGTTCTCCAGGCAAGAACACTGGAGTGGGTTGCCATTTCCTTCTCCAATATGTTTAAAGTAGTATAACTTTAATGGGGTTTTTTTTTGGTATAATCATAGACATATAAATATGTCTCTGGTGATTTTCTTTTAGCTTGTAATTCCATTACCTATTAGAGTTACAGCGTAAACTAGAGGAGTTGTAGAATTACTGCCTAGCAAATAGAGGAACCAAATATAACAACTTTCTGAGCTAAAGGAGAAAACAGCTGGGAAATCACTAAGACGGCGTCAGAGAGGGAGGGGGTTGCACGGTGGGCGTCCCCAAGTCCTCGGGGGCTTCAGAGTCTCCACACATCAAGCCACCTAAAATGGCACTTCAGATCCTTTCTGGACCTGTCCTTCTGTATTTTCTTATTACTCCATGTGTGATATAATGTATTCCTTAATGAACCTCATAAACATTTTTCAATTCCAAATGCTGTTGCTAAAGATTTTGGAGGACTTTACTCTTTCGATCAACATTTTTAAGTTTTACTTTCATTGTGATCTCTTCTGTCCCATTTAAATTTCTTACTAGATTTTACAAAATGCTGATGAAGAAAGGAGAAATACAGTCCTGTTTTGTGAGTTTATACTCAGTGCTCTGAGCTGTTATCAGGGGAACCCCCCCGGCTCTCCTAGCTGGAGGGGAAGCGTAAGTCTAGACCCTGCTTTGTATTAGGAAGATGCTCAGTGAATAACCCTGGCCTGTTTGTTTCCTTGTTTGCTAGGTCAGATTGAAGTTATCATGGATCGAAGACTCATGCAAGATGATAATCGTGGCCTTGAGCAAGGTGTCCATGATAACAAGATCACAGCTAATCTATTTCGACTACTACTAGAGAAAAGAAGTGTCGTGAATATGGTAGGAAAGCCGCTCTCATGTCCCAGCCTTGACTGTTCTTTGCCATCCAAGAATGTGGCCTTATACTCTATCTTTTGCATTTTCTGATACTGAGATGTCTTTATATTAGACTTAGCCTATGGTCACAAGAAAGAGAACTTCAGTTATGTGTATCATGTAAGATTTATGTTTAGGCATTTTGTTTTTTGTTTTGTTTATTATGTAGATATAAAAGAATGTCAAGCCATCAGTCTGGATGAAATTTCCTGAAATTACTTTGACAGAAACGAGAGTTCAGTTTAAAGCCTAGAGCTTCCCCACATACTTAGGAGGCCACACTTGGTCAGCGAAGCGCGCTTGAAGCCTCAGTGCCCTCGCGCTAGTCCAGGCTCCTTTGCTGAAAGTGGGCTCACTTGTCTGCTTGCTTGCTCAGCTCCCATTTCTCAAAGCAGAAATCCAGCATTCTGTGCAGAGTCAGGCAAGGACTGTTGGACCTGAGCTCACCTGACATTATACTCCTTGAGAAGGCAACACCGGTTCCCCGCAGAGCCCTCGGCTGCAGGCCCCCACTTCAGGGGCCGGCGTGGCCCTCCTTCTGTTGCCGGGCTCCCTGGCTCTCTGTGCAGCCGGTGGTCCCTGCGCTGGACCGCGGGCGTCTGCTCCCCGCCTCCCTCTCCCTGTGGTGGCCTCTCCTCCTCGCCAGTCCTCCGCCAGCCTGGAGCCAGCGCGTCGCCCTGCCCAGGCCCCTCGCAGTCACGCTCCCTGCGTCCCGGCCCTGCCCCTGCAGCCTTCCTGCAGGCTTGCGGTTAGACGCACCCCGCAGGCAGCGGACGCTCAGCCCCTCCTCCGCGTCGGCCTGCCCCGCGCCGAGGCCGCGGCGCCCTCACTGCCCGCGTGCCGCTGTGCTGCGGGCAGGCCTGGGCTCCGGCGCCCGCCCAGCCGGCGCGGTCGCCGTCATCTTCCCTGCGCCCGCAGCACCCCTGACTCCG